>JAJJMC010004109.1:134535-227494 GCA_023531435.1 Papaver californicum
ACTTGTTCACTTCGCAAGGGACTACATATAATATATCAGCTATTGTAAACAACAAGTTTGAGATAGATGCATTGCAGTACGCACAACAAGGTCGGATACATTTGAGTACGTTTTTTGCGGTCACCTACGGAGTTGGTTTCGCCACTATCGCTGCAACCCTGACCCATGTTGCCCTGTTTCATGGAAAGTAAGTCTGCTGTGGTAATTTAGTTATTGTTTTTCAAGGAGTTTCTTACTTACTATTACTAAGTTTCAGGACATGAAATTTAATAATGTTATTGTTGCTGTAACTGCACAGAGAGATCGTGCAAAAATGGGGAGCTTCAAGATCACCTTCAAGTAAGGAAAAGGAGGATATCCATTCAAGATTGATGAAGGAGTATAAGGAAATACCAAACTGGTGGTTTTACCTCTTGCTTGGAGTGACGTTTTTAGCCTCTCTTCTTCTCTGTGTTTTGGCAAAAGATGAGGTTCAGATGCCATGGTGGGCACTTATCCTTGCCTGCGCACTAGCTTTGGTCTTCACTCTTCCAATCGGCATCATCACTGCTACTACAAATCAGGTAAGCAAACCAAACTAAATTCAAATCTTAATGTGTAAAACTGCAATGGAAGGTACTTCATCATTTCAACCGGGGTCTGGTGTCTGGCCAGACCAAGGCGTATATTTGGTTGCGATGGAAAATATATAGGCTAAACTTGTTCTTTCTCAGGGGTGTTGTGGCTCCAGTTTTGGTTTTAGCAATGCATAAGATCGATATTCAAAAAAATCATTTCAACCGGGGTTTGTTATTTTATGATGCTCAAGACTCATGTTATACATGCAATCCCTATTGATATTTTTTATTATTGGTTTTCGTTATAGTCGCCAGGACTAAACATCATCACAGAATACTTAATGGGTATTATGCGACCTGGAATGCCAATTGCCAACGTATGCTTCAAAACATATGGGTATATAAGCATGGCGCAAGCCCTCTCGTTCCTTCAGGATTTCAAGCTAGGGCACTACATGAAGATCCCGCCGAGATCAATGTTCTTAGTTCAGGTACTATCACGCTATCTTTTTTCCATTCTTCCATATTATAACTGCAGTAGCAACTTACAGATGACATAAAAATGTGTCTATCATACAGTATGACTCGCAAAATGTCTTCTTAATTTTATCATTTATCTTACTAGAAAACTCATTATACATTTGCTAACTCTTTATATATCTATCAGCTCATTGGAACCATCATAGCTGGAGTAATCAACACCGGGACAGCATGGCACATGCTGAACTCTATTCAAAATATATGTCAGGATGATCTCCTTCCAGCTAATAGCCCTTGGACGTGCCCAAATGATCGAGTTTTCTTTGACGCATCTGTAATCTGGGGTCTGGCTGGACCAAAGCGTATCTTTGGTAGCGATGGAAACTATATGGCTCTAAACTGGTTCTTTCTAGGGGGTGCTGTCGCTCCAGTTTTGGTTTACGCATTGCATAAGATATTCAAAAAACATACCTGGATTACCTTGATTAACATGCCAATCATTCTGCAAGCGACCGCAGTAATGCCACCTGCTTCATCTATAAACCTCCACTCATGGATACTGGTGGGATTCATCTTCAACTATCTTGTTTTCCGGTACCGCAAAAATTGGTGGCAGAGATACAATTATGTTCTTTCTGCTGCCTTAGACGCTGGAGTGGCTATTATGTCACTATTCATATACTTTGCACTCAGCAATACGCCTCTGAACTGGTGGGGCACAGGTGGTGAGTACTGCGACTTGGCTACTTGTCCTACAGCGAAGGGCGTGGTCGTTGAAGGTTGTCCAGTTTTCTGACACTTCGGATCAATTTAATCTTCTTTCAGTACATAAGTGCTGCAACAATTGTTTATACTTTTAAGTTTTTTCTTTTTTTCTTTTAAGTTAGAATATGGATTTTTTATTGCTTAGACGCTTTGTTCTTGCTTATTTGGATATAATAGTATATGAAATAAACTTTCGTTTATACTTTCTGTTACTTTTTCTTAATTGTTTGAGATGTTTGTAAACAACGGTTGATGTCACTATAGGACAGCGGTAAAGTTGTTGGTGGTGAACCAATGACTATAGTTCGAAATTCTGTCACATTCAAAATCTTTGTCAGAGTTCTTATGTGGTACAGCATCAGGTGTTAGAACATCTCCGATAGCAATGTAGTGTGTATCTTATGTGTTAGTCTTTTTGTACAGATATGAGATCAAAATCCCTTAAAATTTTAGAGAGGTGAAAGAGAAACATATCTAACTATAAGCTCTAGCTACTTTATATTGGTTGGAAACTTTTTAAGCCATTGATTTAAAAATGAAATATTTAGTCTTCTGATTCGAATGTTTAATCTCTAAAAAAAACCTCTGATCAAAAGATGTTTTAGTAACCGTCATAAATCTTATCTTTATATTTAATTCTCACATTTTTCCTGAAGAAGAACTTTTATAAAAAACTAGATAAACTCTATGTCGCAGAGTAAATAGGAATTTGAGAATGTGTAGTTGGAGCTGCTCCTAGATTGGGAATGTGGTATTGTGGTTTTGGGGGTAGATATGAAAGGGGATGCTTAAAAGAGATTAAAAAGATCTATTCAGCTTTCCAAAGGTAGGGGGTGATCCAAACGAAAACCTACTCTCCTTTTGGGATGTCTGAGAAAAAGTGTTACGAGTTTGAAAGAGTGGGAAAGTTGAGGCTAAGATATTAACATGAGTAATGCAATGATCGGAGTTACGGCACCCCCACTGATTTTGGTAATTTCTAATATGCCCTCAATTTAATTTATTAATGAAGTTGATTAATCAAATTAAGATTAATAATTGGATTAGTGCTAAGCGAATATAGAATGGAGCATGCATCTATATTGGAGCCTCACAATCACATATGGGTATAAGAATCAACCAGGATACAGATGATCAATGGCAGGTGGCAGCTGTAACACCTGCAATTTTTGTATGACGCTTATTTAAAGATGCGTCATGGCAAGGGATGAAGTTTCATCCTAAGCTTATAAAGCTTACTTAAATATGCATTAGGGTGTAGATGTCTTGACCTCAAATTGTTGTGTTAAGGCCTTATTATGCGTGATGCATGCTTGAGAATGCATCACTGGCCCTATGTGGAGTACCCGAGGATGCATTATAGTGCTAAGACACTATTATGCCGTGATGCATGATTGAGAATGCATCACCGAACCGATGTGCGTATCGGCGAGAGCATTATAGTGTTAATGCACTATTATGCCATGATGCATGATTAAGAATGCATCACTGACCAATGTTGTTATTCGAAAGAGCATCATAGTGCTAATACACTATTATGCCGTGATGTATTACTCAATGCATCACTAAGCCAATGTTGCGTAAGAGAGAGCATCATAGTGCTAATGCACTATTATGCCGTGATGCATGATTCAGTGCATCACTAAGCCAATACTGCGTAAGAGAGAGCATCATAGTGCTAATGCACTATTATTCCGTGATGCATGATTCAATGCATCACTAAGCCAATGTTGCGTAAGAGAAGGCATTATAGTGCTAATGCACTATTATGCCGTGATGCATGATTGAAAATGCATTACCAAGCCAATGTTGCATAGAGAGAGTGCATCATAGTGCTAAGGCATTATTGTACCGTGATGCACTATTGAGAATGCATCATTGACCAATGTTGCTATTCGAAAGAGCATCATAGTTCTAATGCACTATTATGTCGTGATGCATGATTCAATGCATCACTAAGCCAATGCTGCATAAGAGAAGGCATTACAGTGCTAATGCACTATTATGCCGTGATGCATGATTGAAAAATGCATCACCAAGCCAATGTTGCGTAGTGAGAGTGCATCATAGTGCTAAGGCACTATTGTGCCGTGATGCATTATTGAGAATGCAACACTGACCAATGTTGCTATTCGAGAGAGCATCATAGTGCTAATGCACTATTATGCCGTGATGCATTATTCAATGCATCATTAAGCCAGTGCTGCGTAAGAGAGAGTGCATCATAGTGCTAAGGCACTATTATGTCGTGATGCATTATTGAGAATGCATCACCGTGATGCATTAGCATGTTCACTTGTAGCTTACCTGAGAATGCTTCGCTTGACTTTGGCAAGAAAACTTCATTTTCGGCCTTGTGCAGTCGATGGATGTCAATTCCTATTCTTATATTTATTTATAGAAATGCGATTAAAACATATATAGGGAGTGAGCTTTGCTTGAATGTGCATGAGCGGTAATGCACATATAGATATGCGAAGTGGCCAATATGTTGGAGCATACTTGATGCATAAGCATCAATATGCTTGTAGGTTAACCGATGAAGCTTGAATGTGCATGAACGGTAATGCACATATAGATATACGAAGTGACCAATACGTTGGAGCATACTTGATACTAAAGCATCAGTATACAAATAACTTAGCCGATAAAGCTTGAATTATGCGAAAGCATCATTCAATTGTGCTACGTACTCGAGAATGCATATTCGCATAATAAATAGCGATAATTATGCACAAGCTAGTGCATACCTTGCGAAAGTCCTTCGGCCTATACGGTCTAGTCTTTGCTTGGCCTTTGGCCTTGCGATGAAGTTGGAATCGAATTTGACCTTGCCTTAATAGGCTTAAGTTGCTTGTTCCTTTCGAATTGACCCTTTGATGAACTACGGTCATGCTTGATCCCTTCAAGGTAGGGTTGGGTACGTAGGCAGCCGCAATGCAATGCATTGAGGTGCAGCACCTTGTCGTTCATATCATCTAATTTAGAGGTGATTGTGACATTATGGTAACTCGTATCATCTTGCTGGCAATGCTAAGTAAAGAGATGATTGTTGCCACACTTGATGGGGTAGTTGCAATTCCATTTGATGGATTGTTCATACTTCCTAGCAACGGTTGCGGCATGGAATAGCATGTGCCTGGATGTTGCACCCTTGGAAAGAACAAGATCAGTGCAGGTTCCAGTATATGGTCGAAGCAGAATTAATGAAGCGGAAAATTAAGCTTGAAATGACCTAGGTGCTAGTCCAAGGCATGAGTTAGGCCGGGACTAGGATTGTACTTAAGTGATGCTTGTCAAAGGCGTTCACCATGAGTTTTAATGGCCTTGCACCCTTTGTAGAACAAGGGTGAGTTGGAACAATATGGGGACTACCTTCTGAGTATCATGCTTGCAAAGAATGTTTGGGAAGACAAATATACCTGCATACGCAGCGAGAAGTTAAGCCTTAAGATCCGGTTTCTATCTTCTAAATCGCGCATCGGGGAGTTCTGGCCTGGCCTGCCCAGCTCAACGCGCCAGGAAGCAAAATTTTCCGTTCTGTAACAACGACTATCCCTAATAGGCTGCACTGTCCATGTTAGTCTTTATATGAAATTGTTAGGGGTTGGGGAATGACCTAACAATTAACTCTCAAATCTTTCCTAAAAAGTTCAAAACCAGATATAGTGTTCTTGTCTGAAACAAAATTATCTGAAGCTTCTTTAAGTTTAATCATCAATAAATTTGGATATGAAAATCATTGTGTGGTTCCTGTTGTGGGTCGCAGTGGAGGTTTGTGGTTTGTCTATTTACACCCTTTTCTTGGGCTTGGCTATTTTCTCCATCTTTTTGGCATAATTTTACAGCCCTAGAAAAAATTTATGGATGTTTTTTGTGTACTTTTTAGCTAAGTCACAAAAGAAACATATAAATATAGAGAATCTAAATTTCAAAAGGTATGCAATCTATTTTTAAACACACATCATGTGAATACAACTCTAATTAACGTAAGGCCCGAAGTAATTTTTGCAAGTAGCCCACAACTTTGTGTTCATCAGGAAAATAGGAATAATAGTTTGCAGGCAACACCATCATAATCATCATCAACATGGGTGTTTAGGTAAGACCAATTTTTGCACAACTAATTTCTACTCTGGATTTTGTGGTTTCTTTCCTCTCTTCCAAGCTATATGTTTCTTCCGAATTTCTCATGGGAAAAAAACAACCAAAAATTATACTAAAAGATAAACGAAAATGAAGATAACACAAAAGATTTAACGTGCTTCGGCCATGATTAGCCTACATCCACGGGTAATGAAGTTGGAGTTTTTATTCATATCTGGGTTACAGTTGAGAATGAAGCAGAGGAGGCCATCAATCGGCCCAAAAAGTCCCCTTCTTCTTCTCTATAAAATTATATTTATAGGGATAATAATTACTAAAATACCCTTCACCACATGTCATCAAGGTTCGCCACGTGTCGATGGAGATTCTTCTAAGCTCGCCATGTATCGTAGAGGATTCACCACGTTTCGCCATGTGTCAACGGGATCCCCCACGTGTTGATATTATCCTTATCTTCAAAATGACCTCTATCCAAAAGTTGGTGCGGAATTGACTTGGTCTATCGGAATTGACTTGGTGCATCGGGATTGATGACGTCACTTCAGGAAATGATGACGTCGCTTCGGTCCAAGTTGGGGTTCGGAATTGATGACGTCACTTCGGGAAAATGATGACGTCGCTTCGGACCAAATTGGGGTTTGGAATTGATGACGTCACTTCGGGAAAATGATGACATCACTTCGGGATCGGGACGTGATGATGTCGCTTCGGGATCGGGACGTGATGACGTCGCTTCGGGATCGAGACGTGATGACGTCGCTTCGGGATCGGGACGTGATGACGTCGCTTCGAGATCGGGACGTGATGATGACGTCGCTTCGGGACGTAATTGGTGACGTCGGTTCGGGACGTGATGAAGTCACTTCGGGCGAGCATCATTTTGTCCCCAACAACTTGCCCCCTTTTCTTGAGAGTTGTTTGAAGAAAAACTCTTAAGAAAATTACTTCAATTACTTTTCGCTTGGCCTTGTCACGATAAGAGTATGAACCTGATCCATTCAAGAAATAATTTTGCTGCAAATCTTACAGATAAGCGCACATTAGCGTAATAATATCATTCCATGTGTTTTAACCAAAAATGATAAATTGATTAATAAACTATCTTTCATCCAATTATTGAATCTTGCATAAATGTATAAGTCAATCAGGAATTCAAATTTAAAGTAGCAATCGGAACGGGTCACATGTCAGGTTATTCATTGGGCGTAATTTGTTATACGCGCCAACGCCTATTTGCGCCAGTCATTCCGATAGTTGTGGTGGGTGGCATTTTAGCCTGTTCACCTTTCAATAAGGGTCCTTTTCATGAATTATACAAACAAGAATAATTAGAGCAAGAGAAAATCTTAAATCAAATAAATAAAGTATACTTAGCTCTTTGCAAGAGTCTTGTCGGTTGATATCGCTAAATGACGCGCAATATTTAGCTCATTTCCCAGCTAAAAATTTGATTTCTTTATAGCATGCCCCTCAGTGCATCATTATTGCATAGATGCCGCATCTCTGAAGTGTCCTTCATAAGTATCTTCACACATAGTTGATCGGGCACGAATGATCGAGCATGGTTGACCGGGCATAACGTATCGGGCACAGCTTGTGCGGTCATGCTGGAGCAGGAAATGTACTTGAGCGGAGAAAGTGGATCGGGCAAGAGCGGAGCACTTTCGGACAATGTGATTGGATGCTTTGAAGTTAAACTTGTGCGCAAAATAAATGCATTCAATCTCCCCCCACTTTCGTTCATCCCAATTGGTCGGTTTGAACTTGATTTTGTGGTGGGAATCTGTATCATTCGTAGCTTCATTTTGATTGTGTAACTATGTAAAGATCATCATCTGGTGGGCTTGGCTACATCCGGGCTTGATGCTTCGGCTTGAGATGGACGTTATTGTTCATTTGCATCTTCGGTCCAGTCTTGTAGAGCGGACAATGTTGCGCTCACTCTTGCAATCGGGAAATGGTACCGGGAATTAATTCATCCTTTACTTCAAACTTCAATTGTAGATTCTCTCATTGGTTAATTTGAACCATTAGTAAAAGTGGGAAGCCTTGTGATTGGCTGAAACAAATATGGGAAATGAAATTTCGTTCTCTTCATGCTCATACTCACAGAGCAATAAAAATGAACACAATTTGTCAAAATCAAACAGTGAAATTGGTAAGGTCTTCTAGTGAGAAAGCAGTTGAATTCTGTGTTTGTGATGGACCATCAGTCTCGTGCAGTTTCCCTAGGAGCAGTAGCCAAGAGAAATCACAAAGCCACAATAATGAAAACATCCATTGGACTTTGCAGGATAATATTGAGAAGGGAGATTCTCAGGAGTCTATCTGTAGAAACAATCTACATCTTAAATGCCATACCACCTCGTACTCACAAAATGAGTGTAAAAGAAATAGTGGGTCTGGTGGCATGTGTACATAAGTGTTCTCCTCAGACGGGTCAAGTTGGAGAAATGAAGTGAGGAAAAATTTGCAAGCACCCTGTGATAACTTCATCTGGACCCCTTGAGCGAATATCCAAGAGGGAGAACTCCAGCAAGAGGAAAACACGGACAACATCACCATCTTCATTTCTTGTTAATTTGATTGGATCAAGCCCTTGGTGCGCAGGAAAAGAATGTGACAATCACTTCCAATAAGTCCAATCAGGGAATGCTTGAGTTGTTGTTGCCCCCTAGAGTGGAGAGGAATCATATCTCTGGCAGTGTTGATGATGTTGGTCAAGAAGTAGATGCAAGCAGTAACAACATTTCCTTTTCCATCATGGAATGTTGAATTTCTCGTTCATGCATTTCTTCAAGCATTTTTCGTGCAATTCAGTGAATGATTCCTGCATAAAATTGGCTATGATTTCACTCAAGCAAAAATTCCTTCCCTGCAATCATATTCACATTCAAGATAAACCCAACCATCCAAATCACCCCTATAATCATAGAAATTGCAGCAATCAATTCATAGAGAAAATCTGAATTAAATTAGTGAGAAAAATTCTCAAATCAGATTGAAATTCTGATGCTAAATATTTTCAAAATTGAATGAATGGGTTTGTAATCATAATTTGGTGATGATATCAATCTGTAAGAAAAACTCATTTTGAGACAAGGTTTCAAAAGACAATCTGAATGTTTGTGAAGAACAAAAAGTATTTCATCAAAAAGTCACTTTTTCTTGTTTTGAAAATCAATATACTTATTGACCAAATTTTAGCTCAAATCTGTGAGGCACCCTCAATAAGCAAATCTGTGAGGAACCCTCAAAATTTTAGTTCAAAATCTTAAAAATTTGACAGCGGAATTTTTAAACAAAATTTCAGTTCGAAATCTTCAAAATAGAAAAATTCTCAAAGAATTTGTTTGAATCAAAGGTATAGAAGAAATTATTAGATGATGAAATTCAGATGAAATCATCGTTTTTGGTTAAGCTGTAATCTGTTGTTGCCGTTGAAATCTATTGTTGCTGTCGATTCTTGTTGAAATTGGATTTGATGGTAAGCAATTCCATCTCTTCTCTGAAGATCATCAGGTTTGGTTCTGATACCCTTTTCTACATTGTTAATGTTTCTGGTATGATAGGTTGGATAAATCCATTATACGTCCCCTGTTTCTAGCGCCAAATTGTTTCTGCCGAATTTTTCATGGGCAAAAAACAAACAAAAATTATAATAAAAGATAAACGAAAATGAAGATAACACAAAAGATTTAACGTGGTTCGGCCATGATTAGCCTACATCCACGGGTAATGAAGTTGGAGTTTTTATTCATATCTGGGTTACAGTTGAGAATGAAGCAGAGGAGGCCATCAATCGGCCCAAAAAGTTCCCTTCTTCTTCTCTCTAAAATTATATTTATAGGGATAAAAAGATGATAATTACTAAAATACCCTTTGCCACATGTCATCAAGGTTTGCCACGTATCGATGGAGATTCTTCTAAGCTCGCCATGTGTCGTACATGATTCTCCACGTTTCGTCATGTGTCAACGGGATCCGCCACATGTCAACGGGATCCGCCACGTGCTTTTATTATCCTTATCTTCAAAATGACCTCTATCCAAAAGTTGGTGCGGAATTGACTTGGTCTATCGGAATTGACTTGGTGCATCGGGATTGATGACATCACTTCGGAAAAATGATGACGTCGCTTTGGTCCAAGTTGGGGTTCGGAATTGATGATTTCACTTCGGGAAAATGATGACGTCGCTTCGGAACAAGTTGGGGTTCGGAATTGATGACGTCACTTCGAGAAAATGATGACGTCGCATCGGGATCGGGACGTGATGACGTCGCTTCGGGATCGAGACGTGATGATGACGTCGCTTCGGGACGTAATTGGTGACGTCGGTTCGGGACGTAATTGATGGCGTCGCTTCGGGACGTGATGATGTCACTTTGGGCTAACATCATTTTGTCCCCAACACTATCTTCACTTTTCCCCAAGAGTGTGATTCTTATGAAGGAGAGGTTATATGGAATAATGTACTGGCTTTCATCTTACTTCATTTCGAGAATAGTCGGTAACCTTCCCATGGAACTTGTTTAACCCACAGTAATAATTTGTAAGCATAACCTACTGGATGGCAGGGTTAACACTTACACCGATGCACCTCTTCCATACAATGTTTGTTCTTCTTTACAATGTCTTGGTTTGGCTATTGGTGCACTTCTAATGAACCTAAAATCTGCAACAACCCTTGGAAGTTATCATGTCGACGTTTCTTCTAGGTGGTGGATATTATGTACAACATGTACCCAAGTTCAATGCTTGGATTAATTATGTAACACTATGCCATTAACAATTCAAGCTCTTGTTTGGGACTTAATACTCACAGAATGATACTTTTCCATATGGACCGATTGTGAGATGCAGTGCGGGCAATGACAGAACCAGGATTTAGTTTTAAGGGGGTTAAAATTAATTTTGTAAATGTGTAACTTGTGTATAAAATAAATCTTTTTTTTTAAAACCGATTAAGTACATAATAAATTAGAAACATAAAACAAATATTTAGGCTTGGCTAGTGTCACGGCCCACCCATTTTTCCACATATTGGGTTGGCCCATGACAAGAGTCTAGATTAAGGAAGTCCACAACATACTAGAATGTTCTTGTATATATAATATTTTATTGTATATTCATGATAGTGGTAGAATACTCTAGAAGATGATGATTCTAGAACATATTCTAGAATCCTCCATAGCATACTATATAAGGTGGAGAGCTCATTTGCTCAAATCATCCACCAACAAGCTCTTAAGAAATTGTAACATTCTCTCTTATAATAAAATACTCTCTCCCACTTAAAATCTCTAAGTCTTCAAGTCTCTTGTGTTCTTTTAGGCTAACTTGAAGAGTTCAAGTGCCGCACGGTCTAGTCCAAAATCTTAGCCCCTGACAGTTGGTATCAGAGCGAAGCGTAAGACTCAGGGATGGCTGACGTTAATAGCAACAACACCATGGAGAAAGGTTTCGATGGCCAGGCCAAGAAAAGGGGCAAGTCCAAGGATACGCAAACAAGTCTTGAGGCAAAAATGGTACGTATGGAAAAGCGAGTAAGCGATTTCCTTATGCGTGCCGAGGAAGAGTTCCTAACGAAGGATACTCTTGAAGGGTGGAAAGATACCTTCGAGGAGGCCATAAGAAAGGCGGTGGATGGTATCAAAATGGACGTTGAAGCTCGTATCCAAGACGCAATGGATGATAGCGTGGAGGAGGTGAAGGCCAAATTGTTGTCAGTTGAGCAAGAGCTAGAAGCGGTGAAAGGAGAATTGGTATTGTGCAAAAGGGCTGCCATAAATCAAGCCATGCACGAGGGGACAAGCAAACTCTCAAGAGAGGATGCTCCTAAGCCAACACCGTACAACGGAAAAAGAGACGCAAAGGAGATTGATACCTTCATATGGAGTTGTGAAAGGTATTTCGAACATCTCGAAATGGAGGAGGATTCGAGGAAGATAAGGAGAGCCACAGTGTTCCTCACGGAGAATGCTTTGGCATGGTGGAGGCTCCGAAGCCAGGAGATTCAGCAAGGTAAGGCTACTATCACTACTTGGTCAGATTTTAAAGACGATCTTAAGAAATACTTTTACCCGGAGAATGCGGCTTATGAAGCAAGAGCGAAGTTGAAGTATCTTCGTCAAACGGGTACAACTAAAGAGTATATGCGGCTTGAGATACCCAACTTATCTGAAGAAGAAAAGCTCTTCAACTTCTTGTGCGGAGCGAAGCCGTGGGTAAAGCAAGAGTTGGATCGCCGTCGCGTTCAAACCCTGACCGAAGCAATTTCCGTAGCCGAGACCTTGGTCGAAAGGCCAAGCTTCGAAGAAAGAACAAAGACCTCAAGGAGTACAAGCTCCGAAGATAGGAGAACTTCAAGAGGCCACCATGCCAAAGGTGGGGAAGCAAGAGAAGATAGAGACAAGCATACCTCAAAGAAATACCTTTCGTGGAAGGATAAAGCTCCCGAGCGTAAAGACAAAAGTAAGCCCTCTTTCTCTTGCTTCTTATGTGAAGGGGACCACAAAGTCCGTGATTGCCCAAATAAGGGTAAGCTTACGGCATTGATGGAAGATAGTGGATCCGAAGAGGAACGAGACTCCGTGGTGAGTTCGCTCCAAAAGATAAACAGTGTCCAAGCCAAGGCGGAGAAGTCCAAAGGCAAGGAAAAGACACTGATGTTCGTAAATGTCCAAGTGAATGGGAAAACCTCCCGCGTCTTTGTAGATACAGGTGCTACGCACAACTTCGTTTCGAAGAAGGAAACATCGCGACTAGGCATGAAGTTTGCTAAAGGAGGAGGCACCGTGAAGGCAGTGAACTCGGATGCAAAGCCACTAGAAGGCGTGGCGCGTGGCGTAGAAATGCATCTCGACCGGTGTGTTGGACCGGTCGACTTCTCGGTGATCCCCATGGACGACTTCGACATGGTATTGGGCATGGAATTCATGTGCGCACAAAGGGCCATTCCCATTCCACCTTTCAACTCCTTGTGCATACTCGGAGACAAATCAGCTCACCTTATACCGGTAACTAAAGAGAAGAAGAAGACCACGGTGTTGTCGACATTGTAACTTTCCAAAGGGTTCAAAAAAGGCGAAGTGACCTTCATAGCGACGATGAAGGAGGAGAAGCCAACAACCCAAGGGGAAGAAGTCCCAAAGGCCATAACGAAGGTTGTCAAAGAGTTCGGGGACGTGATGCCAAAAGAGCTTCCCAAGAAGTTGTCGCCACGAAGGGATATCGATCATGCGATCGAGCTAGAGCCAGGCGCTAAGCCTCCCGCAAAAGCACCCTATCGTATGTCTCCACCAGAGTTGGCTGAATTGAAGAAGCAACTCAAGGACTTGCTGGATGCGGGCTACATCCAGCCGTCAAAAGCACCATACGGAGCGCCGGTACTGTTCCAGAAGAAGAAGGATTGAGCAATGCGGTTGTGCATCGACTACCGGGCTCTCAACAAGGTGACCATAAAGAACAAGTATCCAATACCGCTCATTGCAGATCTATTCGATCAACTTGGAGGGGCGAGGTACTTCTTAAAGTAAGACTTGCGGTCAGGATACTACCAAGTGAGGATCGCTGAAGGCGACGAGCCAAAGACTCCATGCGTCACGAGGTATGGGGCTTATGAATTCCTTGTTATGCCTTTCGTTTTAAATAACGCTCCCGCTACTTTCTACACATTGATGAACAAGATATTTCACCCATACTTGGAAAAGTTTGTGGTGGTCTATCTCGATGACATAGTGATCTATAACAAGACCTTGGAGGAGCACGAGAGTCACTTGCGGACTGTTTTCCAAGCACTAAAGGAAAACGACCTATACGTGAAGAAAGAGAAGTGCTCATTTGCCCAAGAAGAAGTCTCCTTCCTAGGTCACAAGATCAGTAGCGGAAAGCTTATGATGGAAGATGCCAAAGTCTGTGCCATCCAATATTTGACAGCCCCTACCAAAGTGCCGGAGTTGCGATCGTTCCTAGGCCTCATCAACTACTACCGAATGTTCATCCTAGGATACTCGAAGAAGGCAGCCCCGTTGACAGACTTGCTGAAGAAAGGGCGAGCTTGGGAATGGACGACTCGATGCCAAGAAGCATTCAAGGAGCTAAAACAGGCGGTGGTCGAAGAGCCAGTCTTGCAGCTACCCAACCCAAGTCTCCCATTCGAGATGCACACCGATGCTTCGGACTTTGCAATAGGAAGAGTGTTAATGCAAAGTGGACACCCTATTGCGTTCGAAAGTCGCAAGCTGAATGATACCGAGAAGAGGTACACCGTTCAGGAGAAGGAGATGACGGCGGTAGTTCATTACTTGCGAATATGGAGACACTACCTTCTCAGATCAAAGTTCATAGTCAAGACGGACAGCGTAGCGACGAGCTACTTCCAAACGCAAAAGAAGTTAAGCCCGAATCAAGCCAGGTGGCAAGACTTCCTTGCGGAATTCGACTATGATCTCGAGTACAAGCCGGTCAAAGGGAACGTGGTCGCGGATGCACTTAGCCGAAAAGCAGAGTTCGCAAATCTCACGCAAGCCAACAGCACGCTAATAGACCGTGTGAAGGAAGGATTAAGCAAGGATCCAACGGCAAAGAGTATGGTAGAATCCGGCAAGACGAGGAAGTTTTGGATCGAAGACGACTTGCTGTTCACTTCAGGACGAAGGGTCTACGTGCCGCGGTGGGATAACTTGCGAAGAGAGATCATCAAGGAGTGCTAGATTCACGGTGGGCAGGTCACCCCGGCGGACTGCTAGAGCCGCTTCCTATTCCGGAGAGACCATGGGAGAGCGTCTCAATAGACTTCATCACATGCTTACCCAAGTCAGATGGGTTTGGCACAATAATGGTGGTGGTGGACAGGTTCACCAAATATGCGACTTTCGCAGCGGCCACACCCGGATGTACGGCAGAGGAGACGGCCAAACTCTTCTTCAAAAATATGGTGAAGTATTGGGGAGTTCCAAAGAACATTGTGAGCGATCGAGACGTTCGCTTCACGGGAAAATTCTGGACGGAGCTCTTCAAGCTGATGGGTACTGAGCTGAACTTCTCAACAAGCTTTCACCCTCAATCTGATGGGCAAACTGAACGGGTGAATGCTTTGTTGGAGCTTTACATTAGGCACTATATTAGTGCTAATCAGCTAGATTGGTCTAGGTTGCTCGATATAGCTCAATTCTCCTACAACTTACAACGTTCGGAGTCTACAGGGAAGAGCCCATTTGAGCTCGCAACCGGACGACAGCCCTTGACGCCAAGTACCTTGGCCACTTCTTATGCAGGTGCTAGCCCCGGAGCATACAAGACCGCGAAGGATTGGCAGCAGCAAAGGGACTTAGCACACGCCCAATTGATAAAAGCGGCCAAGAAGATGAAGAAGTGGGCCGATCAGAAGAGGCGACATGTGGAGTTCCAAGTTGGCGATATGGTATTTGTCAAGCTTTTTCCCCAACAATTCAAGTACACCCGGCCTCTACACAAAGGCTTACTACGCAAGTACGAAGGGCCGTTCGAAGTACTAGCCAAAGTGGGAAAGCTTCTTACCGAGTAGAGCTTCCATCAAAGATGAAAATCCATCCCGTCTTCCACGTTAGCAACTTAAAGATATTCAACAAAGACGAGGAAGACGAGAGACGAGGAGTATCAAGCCGCGCACCACCCATGATCGCAACTTCCTTCGACAAAGCTATAGACGAGATATTAGCCGAACGGATTGTTCGAAGGAAGGGTGTGCCGCCTTGCAAAGAATACTTAGTGAAATGGAAAGACGCATCCATACAAGAAGGAACATGGGAGCCGAAGCATCTCTCTGGCAATTCAAGGATGCGATCGACCAGTTTCACAATCAAGCCACGATGAGGACGTCGCGAGAATAGGTGGGGGAGAATGTCACGGCCCACCCATTTTCCCACATATTGGGTTGGCCCATGACAAGAGTGTAGGTCCATTGGAAGGACCTAAAAGATTAAGGAAGTCCACAACATACTAGAATGTTCTTGTATATATAATATTTTATTGTATATTCATGATAGTGGTAGAATACTCTAGAAGATGATGATTCTAGAACATATTCTAGAATCCTCCATAGCATACTATATAAGGTGGAGATCTCATTTGCTCAAATCATCCACCAACAAGCTCTTAAGCAATTGTAACATTCTCTCTCTTATAATTAAATATTCTCTCCCACTTAAAATCTCTAAGTCTTCAATTCTCTTGTGTTCTTTTAGGCTTACTTGAAGAGTTCAAATGTCATACGGTCTAGTCCAAAATCTTAGTACGTGACACTAGGCTAGGCTAAATTGGCAAAATGAAAATATAACTATCTTTTCACATTATATCGTTAGTTTACGATCCCAGTACTGTATCAACTTTCACAACCCAGACTCTACTTAAATACAAAATATATAACCCATTTTACAAAAAATTTCACTACAAGACCACTGGCGTATGATATGTTCAAGCATAACCTTTAACACATATACATATCCGGGGCCAAAATTAGAGCCTGGCTTATCTAAGCTCAAACCTCCCTTAAAAGCCAGTAAAAATATTTCTTTTATAAACCTTATTTTATGCTTTACAAAATTTCATGCTTAATTTTTGGGCTTAAGCCAGTGTAAAATCAAGTCAACCCTTTGGTAGACTCCTAGTTCCACCACGGTACATATCGTTCACAATCTCATGACGCCAAAGATAATATTTTAGTAATTCAATTTTCTTAATCAAAATTATCATTAAATTCAAATCCATCTAGTTTTTAAATTGCATGACAAATTCCATACATCTCAAAGAACCAAAATAATAACACAGAGTATAAACAAAAGTTGATTTCATAGACTAACTACTATATCCAAATAAGCAAGAACAAAGCGTCTTCTAAGTAATAGCAAATCTATGCATCTTAAAAGAAGAAAAAAGAAACACAAACTATAAACAATAATTGTTGCACCATTGGGGTACCGTAGGAAAAGTAGATTGATCCGAAGTGTCAGAAAACTGGACAACCTTCAACGACGACGCCCTTTGCTGTCGGACAAGTAGCCAAGTCGCAGTACTCACCACCTGTGCCCCACCAGTTCAGAGGCGTACCGCTAAGCGCGAAGTATATGAATAGCGACATAATAGCCACTCCAGCTTCTAAGGCAGCAGAAAGAACATAGTTGTACCTCTGCCACCAATTTTTGCGGTACCGGAAAACAAAATAGTTGAAGATAACTCCCACCACTATCCATGAGTGGAGGTTTATAGATGAAGCAGGTGGCATTACTGCGGTCGCTTGCAGAATGATTGGCATGTTAATCAAGGCAATCCAGGTATGTTTTTTGAATATCTTATGCATCGCGTAAACCAACACTGGAACCACAGCACCCCCGAGAAAGAACCAGTTTAGAGCTATATAGTTTCCATCGGGGCCAAAGATACGCCTTGGTCCGGCCAGACCCCAGATTACAGATGCGTCAAAGAAAACTCGATCTTGTGGGCATGTCCATGGGCTATTAGCTAGAAGGAGATCATCCTGACATATATTTGGAATAGAGTTCAGCATGTACCACGCTGTCCCGGTGTTTATTACTCCAGCTATGATGGTTCCAATGAGCTGATAGATATATAAAGAGTTAGCAAATGTATAATGAGTTTTCTAGTAAGATAAATGATAAAATTATGAAGACATTGTACGAGTCATACTGTATGATAGGCACATTTTTATGTCATCTGTAAGTTGCAACAGCAGTTATAATATGGAACAATGGAAAAAAGAGAGTGTGATAGTACCTGAACTAAGAACATTGATCTCGGCGGGATCTTCATGTAGTGCCCTAGCTTGAAATCCTGAAGGAAGGCCAGGGCTTGGCTCATGCTTATATACCCATATGTTTTGAAGCATACGTTAGCAATTGGCTTTCCAGGTAGCAGAAGACCCATAAAGTATTCTGTGATGATGTTCAGTCCTGGTGTCTATAACAAACACCAATAAAGCATATCAGCCGGTCGGTTAAAATGATGGAGGTATCATCCAATGCAGTTTATATAACTAAGAAAATTTAGGTTTGGTTTGCTTACCTGATTTGTAGTAGCAGTGACGATGCCAATTGGAAGAGTGAAGACCAAAGCTAGTGCGCATGCAAGGATAAGTGCCCACCATGGCATCTGAACCTCATCTTTTGCCAAAACGCAGAGCAGAAGAGAGGCTAAAAACGTCACTCCAAGCATGAGGTAAAACCACCAGTTTGGTATGTCCTTATACTCCTTCATCAATCTTGTATGGATATCCTCCTTTTCCTTACTTGAAGCTCTTGAAGCTCTCCATTTTTCCAAGATCTCTCTGTGCAGTTACAACAGCAATAAATCTTATTAAATTTCAGGTCCCTAAACTTAGTAAAAAGTAATTGCAAATGAGAAACTTGTTGATAATCGGAGCTACTTAAATTACCAAGGTAGACTTACTTTCCATGAAACAGGGCAACATGTGTCAGGGTTGCTGCGATAGCGGCGAAACCAATTCCATAGGTGACCGCAAAAAACGTACTCAAATTTATCCGACCTTGTTGTGCGTACTGCAATGCATCTATCTCAAACTTGTCGCTTACAATTGCTGATATATTATATCTATTCCCTTGCGAAGTGAATAAGTGTGACGAATATATTGGGAATGTCTTAGCATTGTACAAGTTCATTCCCCAATAAGTAACGGGGGTTACGACATACACGACCAAGGCATAACCTATAGCGACGTTGACTGTGGCGAAAAAAGGACTAACAAGGGGGCTAGCCATAAATGCAGCTATTGTAGACCAGTCGAAGGTAAATGATCCGATCCCTAATCCATTCATTCCTGAACCGATTTGATGAGCCGTGACTGATTTAGGGAATGCCAAGCAGAGCACAGAGAGTGCCGACAATGTTGGGAAAAGATAACCTGGGAATAAAGCCCAAACGAAACTGGCGATAAATGCAATTATAAAGAACTTTCCCTTTGACATCCATTGCCTGTCATGATCCTTCTCATGCAATGCCCTGCATATTTCCAGGTAACAAAAAAAAGACTATTAATACTTCATAATATCCAAATGCTGCATTGTTCTGTAATTGACAGACCAAAGTATTCATGTCAAGAAAGAAAAAAGTCCGACCACTGCAATTTGGATACCCCTACCAAACCATATATATTCTACATACTCCTTCCATATATATATATAGATATATGTAAAACAATGAAAGTACCACTTATGCATGCCAGTACCGAATGAAAAGAGTTGAAAGTGTTACCTGAAAAGAGAGACTTGTGGCATGGTTGCCGGCCACCACATCTGTGAAGGTTCCACAACATATTTTCTCATAACACCAGCCCATCCATATCCAAGAACCTATACCACCATCATAAATTTCCAAGTTAGCCTTATTCTTTTCTGAATCAAAAGATTCAAATAAACAATATACGCCTCTATGAAAGAATGGTAAGATAATCATAAAAAATAAAATAATAAAAAGTCACAAACATACGTACCTGAGTAGTGATAACAAGAAGCAGACTTGTAATGAAAGAGATTTTCCTCTTATAAAAAGCTTTAATAATATCAACTATACCGATTGCATATGCCGGTCCACTGCCGAAACCACTCCCGGCATTGGCAAACATAGAGATCAAAACATGCTCTTTCATATTGAATGGACCTGGATTAAGCGAGCAATCTCCTAAACCAGGTATATGAAATTTAGTTGTTGGTAATGCATATGCCATGAACTTTCCGATTGGTAAACTTGCAATCTGAATAGTAATCTGAGTTATTACCAATGGTGCTGTACGGTACGAAAAGAATTGGTTGATGAATGATAGCGCAGCACATGATATTAAACCTAATACCCACATTCTGAATGTCCATATTGGTAGTGTTGGATCGTCAATGTTTGATACTGTTAATCTAACTTCTTCGATTGGTGATATCTCTTCTTCTTCTACTTTGATGATCTTGGGTTGTTGCTGTTCTATCTCTAGAACTGTCGCCATTCTAGAGAGAGTACATTAAAAGAATTTTTTTTTTTTTTGTTTAGCAGAGGAATTCTCTTTTTTGCTGCTTAAGAGTTTTTGTTTTTGATATGAAGAAAAGAATGAGGTTGGCTCCTTCATTCATAGGAGAAATATTAGTGGGGGATCATTAGGATTTGGATTCCTTATCTCAAATAATTAGGAGTTAGAATTGTATTCCAACACTGAGAAAGTGATCCTAGTTTAAGTCAAACTGTGAAAATTAGATTAGTATTGGATTCCCTTAATAATTAGGATTTGGATTCTTAATCTACTAATAATAAAAGAGTTAGAAAGTGTTACGTAGTCGCTTGTTTTTGAGTAATAGAACATGGTGTAATTTCGCAAGCCTCTTAAAGGCTTAGACAACTAAAGCTCCTGCATTGAATGGATAGAAAACTTTTGTTTTTTATTGACGGATTCTTTATAGTTTTTGTGAAACAAGATTTTTGATGAGAAAACTTGATATAATTTAATTGGTGTAAATATTTAGAGATTAACGTCATCTATAATGGATGGATAACATCGTAAATCAACAATCTATTTTTAATTATCCTTAATAAACAACTACAGTTTGGTCAATTTTTATGTTTATTCAAGTTTGTTATTTAGACTTTAACCAACTTTATGATCAAAGTTACGTTTGGATCCTAGAAAGTCCTGGTACCCTGGATCGTAGTTGACCGTCTCAACCGTACAACATATGGTTAAATATTATTTATTTACTAACTCTGCCATGATTTATCAAAATTTCTAAATCTTCTCTCAATTAGATGCTATGAGTGATAAGGTGTTGGGCCACAAATTTTTACAGCACATTGCGGCTTTCTATACGCCCAACTCGTATAGGAATGCTTTCGTGCCAAATATGCTTTACAGCTAAGCTTTATAGCTTAGTGATGCATTTCACCTTGATACACGTGCAACCAACACCCTTTCCCTATACTTATCTTATTAACATATTTAAATATAAATATTTGGGTGATGTTGGACATGTATTGAGGCCCATCTTTTTTGTGACAAGCATAATGATGTTGTAGCATCATAATGCTTCCTTCGAAATAGAACTACAAAATTAGAACTTACTATTGGATTGATGGAATCCGATCTTTCATTCCCTTTTAAAACCAATTCAGTCGATGCTTTCTTGACCTTTCTCCACTGATATGTAAGCTTGCATTTCACTGGACTAATTGCTTATAATTCATATATTCAATTCAGTTTAGGTTCTCCCACATTTACAAGGAAGATAATTTTTAGCTAGCCGGGGGACCTTGTATAGGTTCTCAACAGTGGACCTCGCTTTAATCAATCAGCTTCTGGAAATGACAGATCTTGTATTTGCTTATAGATTTTAATGATTATAACTTGTTTTTCTTTATCTTCCCTTTTCCTTTCTTCTTAGGTTTTCTTGGTACACAGTTTTCATTTTTTTTCATAAAATTTCCTTGTGAACTTTGCATAAAAAAAGAATTAAAAATAGAGGTATAACTTCGATTTACTAAGTTCATATAAAAAAAATGTAATTTTCTCTATTTCTCATCAAATGGCCAGCAACAATCAACTACAAAGATCAACAATAACCTCTATGTCTCCATCTTTCTCTGTAGGCTCTTTTCTCCATATTTTTTTAGCAAGGTTTACCAACTTTACAGTTTATGGCACCTGCGAAACGCGTAAGCCTGGTCACGAATGTACCGGGTTTAGAACTGATCATGTCTTGCTTTGAATAAGGCAAGGTTGGAGTTATATCGCCCGATTCAACAAAGAATGCACCATTCATCATTAAATCATTTCGTGACCTCCATGTCCATTGCTTCCACTGGTCCTCTGTTGCGAAAACCCTATGAGTAATCTGCACAAACACCACACACACCATGTATAAATATGCAACAATGTATGTAGTTTAGATTGAGAATTCAGGGAAATTAAAGGCAATGTTTTTGTTACCTCCTTAGCATTTGGATTAGGAGGAGCAATGAATCTGTTACCCTGGCTAATGATGGTAGGATTGTGGCTACCGCCAATGGCATACATAAGCCAGTGAGTGTAATCGTTGTTTAGGACATGGAAAAATCCCCACCTGCACCTTGGCATTCTCTGCACTAGACCCCTTCCAAAGTGGTTAAACGCAATGGTAACTTGCATTATTGTATCGTTAAAGTAGCTGTCACTTGCACCGAATAACATCACCTGCGTGAAGAACAAAAATCATCACATCACTAATGGTATAGATTATAGATGCAATAATGCTTTGGCACTTTTGATTTACCTCATTGTGATCTGTCATGTGGTTGTTGGAGACAGTAATAGCCGTGGATCCCATAATGGCATCTACGATTCCATCCTTGCAGTTGGACATGGAGTTATGATCGATCCAAACATGGGATGATCCAAAGATAGAGATACCGTCTCCATCACTAGCTGTTCTAAATCCATAATGATCAAGTGAATCCCTAATCAAACCACCGCTTCCTGCGTGAATGTCATGGATGTGCAAACCATGAATGATAACGTTCCTGACATACTGCATAGTAAGGCCTGCACCGCCTGTGATATGAACATTTGCTCCACGACCGTCAATTGTCTTGTCGCTTGCTATCATAAGCTCTTCGCTCAGCCTGATAACCATACTTCTTGCGAAAATGATCCAGAGTGGCTCAGTTTGGATTACACCGTATCTCAATGTTCCTGGCTTGGGGTTCACCAAATCGTTATCAGATGGATCAGTGACTACGTAGAATTTCCCTCTCTTCCCACCTCTAGTGTGTCGGCCAAATCCAAGAACACAATCTGCTAACCTCTTACGGTCAGTTGCCCAATCTGCTCTGCACCTCCAGCAACGGTCTATAGGATTTGTTGCTAAACATGGACCATTATACTTTCCTAGCTTTCTTTCTATCTTTGTGCTGTTATGCCCTCTAAACACTCTGTACAAAAACAAGTCACAGTTAAATCATTTTCCTTAGAAACAACATGATCGATTCTTTATAACTAGTACTACAAAAAAAAATTAAAAGTATCATTTTTCCTGAAACAGAGGTAATATATAATATTATCATTCACAGCGTATTTTGCTATATATCATTCCTGCGCAACGCAGCAACCTATAAGAAAATCGTACTTGTGCACGTGATCGTTAACTTGGTTGACAGTATCCATGGGGTTAGGATCATGAGCAACATTCCGATTATACTCCATAGCTTCCTCAGCTTGTTTTCTTAAAAACGGGTCGACATGGCCGATATTAGCCTGTAGAGTTGGAATAGCTACAGCAAATGAGAAGAAAAACAAAAGTAATAAAGTGGAATTCATGTTTTTCTTCTTTGTTTTTTTTTTCTTCTTTTTTTTTTGTCTCCCTAGAGGGATGAACCAAATTTATTAACAAAAAACCTTAATCATGTATATGGATCATTATTTTGATTTATTGGTTCACTTGCCCTGCTAGAGAGTGTAAAACCGTTGAATTCATGTAACTTTAAATAAGAGAAAGATTTGTTAAGACAAGAAAGGAATAGACAGAGAAAACAGGCGAAGAGAGAGTTTAACCATTTGAAAATAACGGTTTGGATTCTAATTAAGTACATATATGCTTTGTTTGGCTGTTTAAGTAACAACTTAATACCAAGATTAAATCACTTGAACCAAATTAAAAACAGGTTAAGTGATTATAATTGGTTGTTATGCAGCTAGATCAAAAATGTTCGAACAAAACGATTTCTAAGAGCCATTTACAAATGTTAACCATTTTTTTCACTTTTTAAATATAAACACGGTTTTTTGCATTTTCTAAATATTGGTTGGCATACAGCGATTCAAATGTATACAAACTGTCATGTACTGAATTCATTAGTCCGAGAAGATATTCAAGTAACACACCCAAACTTAAGATTTGAAAGAAAAAGATAAAACTCATATATCATCTGTTGGTTAATACAAATAGGTAGATACACTCAGAAAATTTACTGCAAAAGAAATCTGGTACTGCCAAGGCCATAATGGTCGTGTGACCTTCTATAGGATTAATTCAAGCTATAAGTAATCTACGAAGTAGTTGTGGAAATCGTACGAGGATTTCAAAGAATAGATCATCAGCTCTTTGTCGTCCTAGTGATCCACGACTTGGTTGATCCAGATGTTGGTGGTTTCCAGATGATATCGTTGAGATTGGTACATAAATTTTTGTAAAACTGCAAACAATATAAATATTGGTAAGTGGTAAAAAATGAGAAAAAAAAGGCAAAATTTGCCTCTATAAAGCTACTAGCTAACTTCTTTGGTTGACCACAGTTGTAAGGGGAAATTTCAAAAAATTACTGACCTTGAGGTATTCGGCAGTCTCGCCAGCCGCTTTCTGAACATCCACTATGAAGAATGAAGGAGCGACCTCGAAAATCTGAGTTTGGAGAAGGTTGGATGAATATACATGCAATAAAATAAACAAAGACAAATTGGCAGGTAATGGATCATAGCACAGCTTACCTCCAAAATAACAGAGAAGAGTCCAGTTTTATTTGCTGAAAGACCCTCCATTCTCATCTGAAATATGAAATCACCACTTGGTTTAATGAGTAGTAATCCACTGTTACTCTATGATAGCGAGAGAAGCAAATGGAATTAAAGGAAAGCTTAGACGGACTGATGCAAGGGGCTACATGGAAGTTGAAACTGATCACCTTATAATTACGAATGTGGGTCTTGTAACCCATCGACTGTGCAACAACTTCCATACTTGATAATACGACTTTAGCTGGTTTAGTTGAAAGAAAGCGTGTCTGGTGTTTCACATCCTGTCAGGTAAGACAAAAGATAGTGAATACAAGAAGACAATTACTGTCACATGAACATGAAAATGAAAGCAACAAGCAGAATCACGTTCCTCACAAAATTGATTAAGTTCACTGTAAATACCTGTCCACGGTCAAACATTGATGAAAGGTTCAGGCCTTGGGAAAGAATGATAAGGTCAAATGCGTTTAGTGTTATGGGGGCCATGTTTTCATTTCCACACTGTTCAGCTTTAGCCTGCCGATCCTGCAAAATTAGATCACCCGTTGGGAAGGAAAACAAAAACCATGAAAAATCAGGCTTGTCAATCTCAGAGGAAGAAGAGGCTAAACAGGTACATGACCAACGTGCTTGAGAGAAATTTCTTTTACTTTACACTAGAGATCAAGTTTGAAAGCTTAATCAACCTCGATCATCAAAGGCAGCATATACGTCATCGAGGTTAACATCCTCATATTCAATGGGCCTAACAGGAACGTAACTTCTTTTAAACCACTCGTCATCCCTGATTTCATCCATTCGAATGCGCTACAAAAATTCAAAAAAATAAAAAAATCTTATCAATCAAGAATAGAACAGAACTTTGAAAACTTTGGTGTATAACTACGTTTCGCTACTTTGGTTTATAACTATGTTTCACATGAAATGTGCCTAGAGGAATGGTTAATCAAGGCCTCATGGATCAAATAACAAGTGAGACATCAGACAGCTCTGCGGTAAACTTACAGTTTGAGGATTTGGGTCCAGTATTCTATAGATTAAGGACTTTGCTCCAACAGGAAACCAAGATGGACAGGAAAACTCTGCTTTCCCGATCTGTAAAAAAAAAAGGTTTTAAAAATAAAATAAAATACTTATTTCAAAGTGAGGAGATATCACCTTGTTGTATAAGGTGGTAAGATCAAGCTCATCAAATGGGAGATAGCCTGCCAACAAAACATATAGAATGACGCCGCAAGACCAGACATCTGCTACAGAACCAATGTAACCCTTGTGGCTGAGTACCTAGAGTGGAAGATGCAAGCATTGAGAGAAATTTCTATGAACATAAAACAACACATGGTTATGCAAGAAAACATGCATCACTCCGAGTTTTCCACCAAAAATACCTCTGGTGCAACGTAGTTTGGAGTTCCACAAGTGGTGCGGAGAAGGCTAACACCCTGACCAGTAACCACAAATACAAAACAAAAAAATCTTGGAAAAGATGGATGCTGAAGTTAGAGCATCTACAGTACAAGGGTGAACGTGGTAAAAATGAACTTATCCAAGGAATCTTAGTATCTTACTTCTTCAGGCAACGCACTGAGTCCAAAATCCGAAATCCTCAGATTTCCTTGGGAGTCGAGAAGAAGGTTTTCAGGCTGCATATGAACATCAAAAACAATTGTAAGTACTCTATGCAACAGTAAATGGACAACGGGTTTCCAGATGCCAGCTATGGAAAACCTTCAAGTCTCGATGGTAGACCCCCTTACTGTGGCAATAATCCACTCCATCAATAAGCTGCTGGAAATATCTCCTAGCTTCTGTCTCACTGAGTCGCCCACGATGAACCTGAACAAGCATATGTATTAGCATGACCAACACTTAAGTTCTCAATTTCAGACATGGTACAATCAGAGATTAACTACTGAATTTTTTTGAGTTAGCAAATCTTACAATCTTATCGAACAATTCACCACCTGTTATGAACTCCAGTATAATGTATATCTTTGCACGACTCGCTAATACCTCACGCAGGCGAACAACATAGGGATGCCTAACAAGTTTCATAATTGATATCTCCCTTTTGATCTGCAATATAAGTAAGCTTAACACTTCAATACACCTATGCTCGAAGCGTGTATCTACAGCGCATATGTAGTGGCACTAATTCGATAACAAACATGACATTTTGGGGTGTTATCATAGATTACCTCAAAATCACTGAGAAGTGTATCAGATTTCTTAAGTTATTAAAATAATCTCAATACAAAATTTCAACTCAGACATTACTCAAGAAAAACTCAAATTGATTGGAAAAATCATTTAAATTCTGAATTTTGAAATTATGGTATTGATCACAGATACAAACTAACAAAACCCTTTACTCCTTGACTGAAATTCAAAAGTCTACAATCATCAATTACTCAAGAACCCTAGAAATTAAGGGTTATAAGTAAAAGGGGAAAAATGAAAAAGGGGGGATTTTTCAGTAGTAGTGATATAGCTAATACCTGATCAACCATCTTGTGCCTGATGATAGTAGAACGATCAAGAACTTTCATAGCAACACTTTCACCAGTCTCTGTATTTTGAGCGAATTTCACTTTTGCAAATGTTCCTTCTCCAATTGTTCTTCCTACTTCATACTTTCCCACTTTCCTTATACCCATCTCTCTCAAATTCAATCAATTCTCACCTCTCAAGTTCAATCAACACATTTGCTGCTTCTGTCCTTCTTCTTCTTCACTCAGTTCTGGAAATGTGACTTTTTGAGCTGATCAAAAAATGAAGAAATTTGATTAATTTAAGTTATCTCTTAGATATTTTGATTTGATGTCATTCGATTGGTTTGCACAAAGGTTTGTAATAATTTTTGTTTTGAATTTTTGGGGCCTTTTCTCAGATGTGAGACAGAAAACAATATTCATTTCTTTGGTCTGGACTCTGGAATTGTAAGAAAAAAAAAAGTGACTGTCTTTTTGTGTTCTGGATTTTTGGTTTGAAATTTGAATTAGGGTTTACTATTTGTTTAATTAGGAGTGACCAGTGAATGATCATTTTAGTTTCTCAAGATTTTGATTAGTTTATTGAATTTGAGGTGTGGGGCGGTTTAGGTGAGGAACATCTGGAGCTTGCTTGCCCACTTCATTGCACTTTTTTTCTTTTTTTTGGCTTTTAATTAAGGGTATAAATAGATATGCATATTTGAATAGAATAATTATCTGTATCTGAATTGGAATATTACACATATTATCCGAATTTAATTTAAAATTTAAAAGTAAATAGTTATTTTTATTTTAAATTCATACCTGAACTTCTATTAAGATATGGATAATAATCTGTTCCGAAATTATAAAAAAATTAAAATAATAAACGGTTTATATTTTTATATTAAATTAATATTATATAATTTATATTTAAAATTTCATATACGATAAAAATATCTTCATATGTAAATTTGTATCCGGTATATTTTCGAATGAAATATTCAGATATCTGAATCCTTTTCGAATGAAATATTCAGATATCTGAATCCAAAAATAATGTAAGAAACAAATTCAAACAAATTTTGAAATTAAAAAAAATGCATAACATCCTTACATTCAGTATTTGATTAATCTTTGGCGGGCATGCCATAGGATGGCACCCTTAATTAGATAAAAGGACTAAAAGGAAATCTAACTATTGTCAAATGACCACATATACCAAGCACTATGCTCCCAAAAAAGAAAAAAGAAAAAAGTTTTAGGCACTATTATGTAAGGTTTTAGCAAATTTCTCTAGAATGCAAAAAAATCAAATATTATGGTGTTATATTTTTCTACATTTTGGTAGACATTGTGTGTCAACAAATTTCAAACTCAGGTTAATAATATCATTATTCATGACTTTACCACTATAAGATCAACAAAATTTCGAACTCAGGTTAATAATATCATTATTCATGACTTTACCACTATAAGATCGTGATATTTACGAAACTTAATTTTTTATCGAATAACTTTTTAAGACTCTCATGCTCAATTAAATTATTTTTAGATATATAAAATAAAATATATTGGTCGGATATTCAGCTTTCACTAACTTAAATCATGCGGAAACTCAGTTTCTAACCCCTACAGCCAAGCACCATATACATAATGGTTGCTTTTTCTCACACCCTTGGCTAAGTCCCCTATGGCAAAGCCTATGCTAGGTTAGGCTAACCATAGGGCTTGCTATCTTCTACTTCTCCCATGACTCCCATGAAGAAATGTTTGACATTTTTTCAACATTTTCCAATAAAAAGTTGGTCTTTGGGTTGGGGGGAATTAGGTTATGTGTCAAGATTCTTAACCAGATTTCTTCCATGACCACTCTATTACTGAAAACTCCTTCCAAACCTTACAGATTTGGGTTTGGGGGAGGGAATGATAATCTTTAAACCCACACACCTCATTAAGAACCTTACATCCCAGTACTCTAAAAGAACAAAAAAAAATAAAAAAATTGTACTGAGAATCTGAGATGTAAGGTTTTGTTGAGGTGTGTATGCTTTTTTTGAAGATCTACTTTATTTTAAATGAAAATATTCTTCTTGCCTTATTTACATTCTATATTTAAGGGTCCTTCTTTGTAAAGAAAGAAATCAGTAATTTTTACATTAATAGATTTAGATTTCTGAATTCAATCAATGAAAAATCATGTGTTTTGTGATTTTGGGTTTAGATGGTTTCTTTGGTATTAAGTAATTTCAGTTTCAGAATTTGTGTAACAGCAGTTGATTTGGATGACTGTTCTTCCAACCATAGCTGAGGGTTGTTCTTCAGAAGCAGCACTTCAGGTAATGGGTATTTGCTTATTTTTCTTGCTGATGATCTCAATTCTTAGGGGTTATTTTTATCTGTCTTGATTAAGTTTTTTCAATTTGTGATTCTATAGATTGTATGTTAGGGTGAATATGGTGTTCACTGGAGAAAGTTAGGTGGTGTATGTTGAAGTTAGATGAGTAGTCTGCAGCAATAGATTGATAGATGCAACTACTTTTTTTTATTGGATTGTCTTCGGTTATTCGTATTGTTTGGATACTAATTGAATAGTTCACATCTCCATGAACTGATGGATTAAGGGATTTTGTTAATCCAAGAGCAGCTAGACCTGTTAACAAAAGTCTCTACTCATATGCAAAGTACAAACTAGACTTATGTAACTGTGCTTCTCAAATGTTAAGGTTTGTCTACTTTGAAATGTTGGTGAGGTGATTCATGTTCTTCTTCTTCTTTTTTCTTGGGTTCCAGTCATCTTCTTGTGAATTTGATCTCGTGAAGTGTCTACTGGTATTCAAGTTAGTTATTTAGTTCTTGTTCATTTAAAGAGATTATTGCAAGTTAAATGCAGTGGAATGTTTTTGGTGATGCAATTTTCTGCATTTGGTTGCACAAGGGGAAATCAGTATTTGTGTCAGGACCCTTGAATAAGCCTAGTTTAGGTTCCTCAATGCCACTCCAAATCACTGTGATGACTACAGAACACCTCTATTTACATCCAGAGGGGGGAGAATATGCATTTTAGGTAGCCGGAATGAAATTTTATCCTGCTCTGGGGGTTGTCATAGATCACTTGGAGGGATATGAATGCATCACGCAGTGTGGTCTGTTCATGAACCGATCGGGGGAGAAATAAGATAAACACCCACAAAAGCTTATTTCCGTAGAAGTAATTGAGTTGATATTTACTGAGGTAATGAGAGCATGTAATCTCAATTCCATAACCTTACCGTAGTTTTTCTGTCTTTGGTATAGAGGGCCTTAGAGGCTGCCTCCGAGCCTTACTGTCAAGCTCGTGGGTTCTCTGGAAGTTGATTCTCTGACCTCAACATTGTTTCCACTGCTGATAGTTCATAGTTGGCACTTGGCAATGCATACTGCAGAAAGGCAGATATCTCATATCCTTTCCCTTCTCCTAGAGTGAAAAAAGAAACTCGCAGTAATCTAAAGTTCCCCAAGTTTTGTGTCTTGTGTACGCTCTTGTTATGTTTACTAAAAAATACCAGATAGTTGCTATTGCAGAAAAATTATAGTAAGAAGAAACTTGGAAGCTGTGGAGTGAAAACTGTCTACAGAAGCAGAAGAAAGCTCAATGATAAACGTTAAGTTCTTTGCCTAAAAGCCCCTCTTCATCTTTACCTAGAGCCTTATTTGTACTTATTCATGCTAATAGTCAGTGTAGCTGTATCTTTTAATACAAGTTGATTTGAATTGTAGTTTTCTTATGGTACCCTTTCCAGCCAACGGCGGAAGTTGGAACTACTTCAACTCCGAATCCAGAAGAATGAGGGAGTTGAAGATGCAAGCTTTATGTATATATCACCATTTCAAGCCTCCAAGGTATGCAACTACCTACCCTTCTAGTTCTGTTTGAGTTAGTTTCGTAACTTTAAGATTCAAGTTATCGTCTTGATTTTTACTTCATTGCTTATTTTTCCAAAATGTGTTCAGTGGTTCTAGATCAGTAAACAGACGCATAGCCCAGCCTCTGACTTTGTTTGGATTTGGTCCACTGCCCATTAAGCTGCACATTACTTCTTCAAAATCTGCATTCAAAATCCATTGAATTGACTAGTCTACTTTGGATTCTTAGATTTATTTGGTCCCAGAATTATTACCCGTCTGACTTCAATTATATACCAAGTTTAGGCTAGCCATGTATAATGCCCTACAGATCTAGAGAGCTTGATGTATGTCTATTACTGGAACAATTGAACTTTCCTTGGTGTTAGTGGTTGGATGAGATACATCATTGCACCTACAATGAAGAACCGAAAATCATGCATATTCATATGATGTCAATTATCAATTCCGAAAACAGAAATCCAAAGACCCCACTTTCTCCCCCAACCATGTGCCATATGATATTGATCCCTTTTCTCATAATATCAAAACAAGCCTTTAACTTTATTTTTGCTCTTGTTTCCATTTCATTCCTATTGTTGTTTTCTCATGTATGAATAGTTCGAAATCAGTCGTAATGGCATAAGCAAGACTGTTCTCTCAGCTAAACAAAATTTGACATACATTTATGATCTTAAATGTATCCTCTTATTTGACACATAGAAATCTTTAAACACAAAGAACAACTTGCTTTACATTTTCGTGTCTTTGTCCCCTTAGCTTTATGGTTATGTTAAGATATGTTAGCAGGAAACACAGCATATGACAATTGATATCGAGAATGAATCTTATGTGTTTCTCATAAATTGAAGAAGATTACTTCGGATTTGATTGAATGTTGAAAGCTTTGTACTTGATCTTCACTAGTCCTATATGGTGGTATAATTTGTATGTCACCTAGATTGATCTCTAATATATTACCTATTAACTCGGGTTCTTAAATGAAATCCCAATGGGTACTTCTGCATTCTAACCACTTGTCCAGATAATATTCAAAGCTCGGCACTGAATTGAATTGAAGAAGACATTGTTGTTGGGAAAAGGTGAGTTTTTAAGGTAAAAACACACAGAATACAAGTTTTCAGCATTCAACCAAACATTAAATGCCCATTCTTCCTTAAAAATCTTGCATACATTAGGCTGGTCAGTATTCCATTCACTCATCAACACAAAGAAATTTCAATAATAGAAAAATATGGTCCAAGGTTTCCCTTTCAATCTTATGCAAGATCACCCATGCGAATTGGGTCTGTAAATTTGTTGCTGTACTTATCTTTGTATGAGACTCCTACTACTCATCTTATATGGAGACAACTGAAAAAAAAAAATCTCAAGTTTTCATTTCATTGTTTATTGGTCATGAATGTGGATTGAAGATCTTAGATGTGAGTAAATAGTATTAAAGGACATTGACAGTGTGGAACTTAGCTGTTGCACAAGAGGATTGACAATAAAAAAGGACACCAATCACATGCTTGATGACATTCCAAAAAAACAAAAAACATTTTCTCATCTCATGATTTTCATTAGCAACAGAGAGTGTGATGTGAATCATGTGATCCAGTCCAAAAAAAACTTGCTTGGAGCATTAATGGAAATCTCCATTAAACGTGATGTTTTTGTACAATGAAATAAAGAACAAATTTAAGGACCATCCAAACCCCCATTTTTCAATACTTCTATATCTTCTTCTTCTTCTGTATCTCTCTCTCTCTGATCTAAACTCAGCCTAAATCCTAACAACTGCCTTAAGTCAATTTTTGATTCAGTCACATTTTTCTTTTTACAAAACCTGCACAATTTTTAGCTGCTAGTTTAATCCAACTAGCTCAAAACCCAACTCTACTACCAATTTTCCTATCATTCTTCCAACCCTACACTCTCTGCAGACAACCACCAAAAACAACACAACCCAGTTCAGTAAAATTTAAGGGGAGGAGTCACTGAATTGAATACTGGTAGAATTTCAAAGGATGAGAGATTATACCTACAAACACCATTACTCGATCTCTCTAAACTTAGTGGACATATTAATCGAATCCGTCATTTGGTTTATTAGCTTTGGATTCAATGAAAGGAGATTGTGCTTCATCACCATCAGTATCACTCCCCGAGGAACTACCAGAATCTGAATCTGCAATTAACACCAAATACATCACAACTCCCAACAATTAACAATTGCAGGATAAGAGTGATACAGGCGAACCCGAAAAACGCATACCACTATCAGAAGACGAATCGTCACTGCTGGAACTACCAGAACTGCCACCAGATTTGTTGTCACTAGCATAACCAGCATCTTTCTCAATCTCCACTGGAGGGAAATTACTAGTAGGAATATCCTCACCAATGTCAACATCCTCTTCCATACCAATGTTTTCAGCTTTCCTGTTCTTAATAGCTGCAACTTCAGGCATCTCGACATCAGCAGGAGACTGAACCAATCAAAACATAGAAATTAGTAAAGTGTATTTGCAACAGGCAAAACATAAGAGAAACTATCACTAACCAAAACGGCATTCTCACCTTGTTCCCTTCTATTGCTGGATAATTCTGATTCCCACCAGAAAGTGATTGTTTTCTCATCTTACTCAACATCTTCTTGTAATTACCCACAAGCCTATCAAGCTCCCAAAGTGTCTCAACATCAAAAGCTTCAATATCAAGCTCAATCTCATCCCCATCTTGAGCTAGTTCAACATTTCTCTTTCTAATAATCTGCAAGGCTTGATCCATCCTATCTTGAGGTAAATTCTGCAACAGATCACCTAATTTCTCCTTCTCACTAGTAGTCATATCTCGTTTATTTGTATCTTTAGCTTTCGGCTTTGGCTGCTTTCCACTCCAAGGTCTTCCTACTCCTCCACTCATCTGTTTCACAGCTTGTTGATACACCGGATGAGTAGCAGCAGCAGCAGCAGGTATCACTGGTTGCTGTGGAGGTGGTGGTAACGCCAATGTTGGTGGTTGAGGTGGAAGTAAAAGCTGCTTCGACGACTGCGTGTTCGAATTCCCTCGGAATGGTGGTGGTTTATGCATAATTCTATCAGGAGTAACAGTCTTCATTCTATCCGGAGTTGATGATGGTAAAACCCTCTGTCGAACAAAACCAGGTCGTTCCCTTTCCCGTTCATCATCAGAAATCCCAATAGGAACAACAATGCTGCTACTTCTACTCCCACCGTTCTCATTCTCCAGCTTCTTCATATCACTCTCGAATTTTCGATAAGCAGGTTCAAAACTCTCATTGAATTGACCAAGAAGTATTTTAGCTAAAACATTAACTTCATGACCTATGGGATTGTATTTTAATGCATTGTTGAATGTTAACCTAACATCTGAAGCAAATTCTAGGGGTGTTTTGTATAAACCTTTCCCAAGCTTCTCTTTTACAGTACCAAGATCCATTGGGTTACGAATAATCGAATTATAATCATGAAGCATCAATTTAATTGGATCAACTGGTTCATTAAAGATATACCCGTGTTTATGTTTCATAAGATTTTTTAAGAATGTAGAACATCTCTTCATTGCATTCCCAATCAACTTTGATTCTGCCATTGATGGTCCTCGACTGGTATCAGCAAACGGAAAAGGCCGTTTCAAACCACCACCACCGCCACTTTTCTTGGTCGGCGGCAAGCTGAAATTTGGAGAGCCAGAACCACCAGGACCACCGGAAGAAAACCCACCGCCACCACCAGATCTTAAAATTTGCCGTGATTCAATGTGACTACTTAATCCCCTAATTTGTTCAAGCTCAGAAACAAACCTTCTCTTTAGATCTTTAAGTTCTTTCTTAGAATACTGTGATATATTGAATTTAACATATCCATTCTTCGTCGACTCTCCAAATCCGACACTACCACCACCTCTTCTATCTTTAACGAAATTAGGGTTCCGATTCGATGAATCATTCGAAATTGAAGGTGGAGCATCATCAGGAGGTAAGAAATTATTACTGTGCTGCGGTTGATATCTTCCATGATGATTCTGCTGTTGTGTAGTGGATGGGAGATGATGATCTTCATAGATCTGTTGATGTTTTTTATTAGGGTTTGATAAGGAAGCAGAAGAAGAAGAAAAAGAAGTGAAATTAGGGTTTTTCCTCATATAAACCTTTCCTTCTCCCCAGTGTGGTTCATTCCTACTTGCTAGAAGAGCTGAAGCCATGCATTAAACCAAAAAAAGCTAACAGCGTTTTAATGATGAAAGCGTAATAATAAGAAAAGAAGAATCATCTGAAAGAAGAAAAAAAATTACGATCGGAATATTTGTGGATGACCGGAGATTTGGTCGGAATCTAAACCAGAATACCGGAAACTTGATCGGGAAAAGAAACCCTAAAGAAAAGAATGAAGACGGAGAGGATTTCTCTCTCTGAAGACGAGGATTGTAGAGAGGGGGAGCACCACTTCTTAAAGGAGTTGAGATCTGCCCGTGATCTACCCGTTTAGGGTTAAGTTTTGATTATTAACCGTTTGATTTGATCTTAACGGTTGATACGTATTTTTCTGACCTGACCGTAAATCTCTGACCGACATATCTGTCATAGACGGTTCTGATTTATTAAAATACACGTGGCGGTGTCTAAAAGCGTTGAATCTTTTTTTAAGGAAGGTGGGTGTGGGAATTTGGGTTTAGCGTGAATTTGGGGTGCATGACTCTTTGCATTTCAGATGGGTGGGTCCCCTTTGAGATGGTGTGACCGTTTCTGTTTGATGACGTGATGGAGTAAGAAAATGTTGGACGAAGGATTTGTGCGTTACAAGACATTTTATGGGAAGGTCGATTAAGTTGCTATCTTGGATGGAGTTTATGGATTTTGTGAATAGTGAGGTTTTATTTTGCATAGTAGTGTAGTAGATGGGGGTTATGGTGTATCATTACTTAGATATGATCCAAAACATGAAACATCTAGGCTTGTTAGGTCCCGTAAATATTCGTACAACATCTCCTATTCATAGATCTATACCTGTTTTTATACAATTAGATACAAAATTATCTCTTTTTGAAACAGTAGTTGATCTAGCACGTCATGCCACAACATGTTAGCTTAAAATCTGAGACTGTAACATTAGAATGTCAATTTTAGTTTTTACCATGTAACTGATATGGATCTGTCCACTGTCAAGTAGGCCTAGATAGAGACCAAAACAAAAAGGCCCATAAATCCACAAAGAAAGGTCCATTAAATCATCTATTGCCAACGTGGATTCACCAACTCTGGCCTGGCATGTAGGTACGTGTTTTGAAGCCGCCGAGTACACAAAGGTAACCATCTAAACTACTCAAGGTGACACTACAATGGAGTGGTGTGCTTGCTATCATGACAAAGTAATTCGCCGAGTTTTTTAGTAACTGCAACTTCGGTGCATATATCTTTTTCTAACTTAAAAGAAACTATAACTCTCGAGGCAGCAGTTTTGAATCCCTATCCATTGACCGGAGTTCCAATCCAGTGAAGAAATCCATTAACAAATGCAGGTTTATAAGTCCTATAATTTGCACGAGACAAGCAAATGTCATAAGGAATGATATTTGGTAATGCTTTCCATGAATTCGAAGCCAAAGTGTATACATTAACTCTACAACCATAGCAAACTGTACCATCATAATTACGAAAGACATGGATATTTATAATCTTGTAATCGTCAATTACGTCATTATAACCAAGTCCATGTTCCGTCCCAAAACATATCTACATTCTGTTTCTAACAGTATGTTATTAACGGCTGTGGTATTCGTTTGTTGATGGATTTCAAAGGAAAAGACCAGAATCTGCGAGTTTCAGTACTAACCTCAGGAAACGAGGTATTATTTTAAAAAACTTCATTAAGATCAAACCATTACAAGAGCCAATTATATAAGTTGCATGACTTGCATCAGTGTAAATTGGTCGACATCCGAACGGATAATGCATCTTGACAATTTGGACACTCATAAGATCATAATAGTGGTGATCCACAAAAAAATTCCTGGCGTCTATGGTTTTAACTCATAATAGATGTAGACCTACCATGTTCAGTAGCATGTTGATGATGATGTTTAATAAAATAAGGGCCTTTTAATAATTTATACCAATTTTTGGTATCTTTAAAATTTTAAGAGATATCATTGAGTCCATACTGAAAGAAAATGTAAGGATCCATCAAACGTCGATGTACTGCCACAACAAGTTAAGGAATATTTGTTTTATAAGAAATATTTGCTACTGCTCGACGACTTGTGGCATGAGGTTGTCGGAGATTGAGATAAACTGAAAAGTTTTCTTGTTTATGGCGGCCTAGGCATCAAAATATTAGTCACTACACGCAACAAAAATGTTGCATCTGCTGCTGGGGGTACACATTACTATTTGAACAAATTAACAGATGATGTTTGTTGGTCCATTATCAAGAAAAAAGTATTGTCCCAAGATGGAGCTGAGATAGCAAAGAAATGTGATGGCTTACCCCTTCTGGCGAACTCACTTGGAAGTTTATTGTGCTTAAAAGATGAAAGCTATTGGCAGTCAATCGTAGACAACATCATTGATCGTATGCGAGGTACACTTGAACATCAAAATGTCATTTCAATATTAAAATTGAGTTATGATAATTTATCTCCACCTTTGAAACAGTGCTTCTCGTATTATTAACATTGTGTTATTAACATGTGAGACACATTTCATAATTAGTTTATACTAACACATAAAAATTGGGAAATCCCAAATATAAAAGTTATATCATGAAACATTGTGTTATTAACATGTGAGATACATTTCATAATTAGTTTATACTAACACATAAAATAAAAATACATTAACGTAATGCGAATATATTATTGAATTTTGTCATGCATGAAAACTTTTATGATGTCGAGTTCTAAATTATAAAATAATACTTATATACAAAAATTATATATTCATTTGAAAATATTCATATGTGGAAAAAAATAAAAATAAAATTATACAAAAATTCTATATGAAAAATTTTTTAAGCGCATCTTTTTTCTTCAAAAGTTTGAAAGTGACAAAATCATATATAAAGAAGTTTGGATTTTTCTAATCCTAAATTAAAAATCAATGTATGTTTTTAAAAATGTAGGTAAAAGAAATTTAATTTGTAAAACGAATTTAAAATTTGTAATATGGGCAAATATGTTCTCTCATATTGAAATTGTTAAAGTTAGTGTAAAACAAAACAAATTTTGGACCAACTTTTTTTTTTCGTTTCGAAACAAAGAATTCACAGGACCAGCCTAGTTAGTCTTTCTTTTAAAACACTTATATTAAGTAAAAATACTGTTGAATCAATACACTCTACCTCCTTGACTAATTTCAATTATTATTATCGATCTATGTCTTATAAAATTTTAGGAAAAACAAGTAAATAATGCTGGTGTGAGTCTTTGGTTGAGAAAGGCTTAAAGTCATTGTTTATGATGCCGACGACGTTATGGATGAGTTCCCTTATGAAACCATAGGTCCTCGTAAACACAAGGTACAAACTCTTGTTTCATCCTCCAACCCATTGTTATTTGGATTCAAGATGGCCCGTAAAATTCGAGCCACCAAATGAAAATTTTTATGAAATTTTCAAAAACAGTGAAAGGTTTCGCTTGTAAAATACTAGTACGGCACAAGAAAATCAAAATAGGGAGCATTTGGAGCTTATAAAAAAACATAGCCGGCTAACCTCATCGGATGTAGATGATTCGTTACTTCTAGGGAGGGAGGGTGCAAAATCATACATAATAAACTTATTGATCGATAAGCCGTCGCCATCTATATCGTCGTCATCATCGGAGATTTCTACTCAACAGCAGAACGTATTCACTTTATCTATTTGGGTATGGGAGGGATAGGTAAGACAACAACATCTCAAATGGTCTACAAAGATGACCTCATAGTAAGAAACTTTGAGCGAAGAGCTTGGGTATGTGTATCTGACACTTTTGATATCTACAGTCCATTACTGGAAAAAATGTAAGGATCCATCAAACGTCGATGTACTGCCATAACAAGTTCGTCGCTTACAACTGCTATTTGATGAAGGACAAAGTTTGGTATCTCCAAAAGTATTACAAAATAAAGCTAAACTGCGTACAATTATTGCTATTAACCCGAAGGATATTTTGCACACTAAATCTTTATTTCATTGTAGGCGTCTACGCGTACTATGTGCTCTGGGTTGCAACAGACTCATCACTATCTTCTTCGATTTCTAAGATGAAGCATCTGAGGTACCTTGACCTATGTCGCTGTAAATTATCTCCTGAGATGTCTTTAAATCATTCTTACAATCTTCAAACACTTATACTGTGTGGATGTCAAAACGTTCCTAGTTGTTTTCTTAGTAAGGTCGGGTCTTTGAAGAATTTGAGGCACCTTGAAATCTCGGGTTTAAATATTAAATCTATACCTGAAATAGGTTGTTAAAACATCTAAGATGCCTTGATCTCTCATGGACAGAAATCTCCAAGTTATTGGATTCAATCACCCGCATCAGCAGTTTAAGGACGTTGAAGTTCTTATGTTGTCAGACTTTAGATGGCTTACCTAGAGAGCTAGGAGCACTAGCACGTTAAGGTGTCTTGATTTGAATGGAACCAAGATCAAAGTATTGTCGGAATCATGCATTATCAACCTCTGCAATTTGGAGATAGTGCAACTAGGAGATACCTGTGAACTCCCTAAGGAAATTAGGAACTGGCCAAAACTTAGAACTTTCACCCATCAGAGATATGATGATGTAATGCCTAGAGGCATAGAAAGGCTTACTTGCCTTGAAACATTAGCTTCTTACATGGTTAGAGAAGAAACACATGTCTGTGGAAGTCCCGACAGTAATTGTAGTAGTGGAATTGAAGAGTTAGCATTCTTAAACTCCCTTGAGGAATTACGGATAAGAAAAGTTGAGAATGTTAGAGGTGGAAGAGAAGGTGCAGAAACAACAAAGTTAAAGGACAAGCAACACCTTCAACGTTTATATCTAATATGGGGTTCCACTGGTGATGATGAAGTGCGAAATAACAAAGGTATGAAGGATACTATGGTTTTGGAGGGTCTCCAGCCTCACCTTAATTTGAAGAAATTGAGCATAAAAGGATTCTCAGGTTTAAAGCTTTCAAAATGGATGATGGGTTGTTCTTTATCTAATTGCCTTCCGAATTTGGTGGGATTATATTTATACGATTTGTATAATTGTGAGAAGCTTCCAGTGCTGGGTATGCACCCATTTCTTAGGGTTCTTGGGATTTTTGGAATGAAATCAATCAATAAGAAAACAGAGAAGAGAGTAATAATAGTAATACTACAAAGAGATCCACATCATTATTCCCTTTGTTAGTTAAATTGATAATCGAATTGGAATTAGAAGAATGTGTTGCTCCTCTTCTTCTTAAGGATCTGGTATCTTTCACTGCCAAAGTTTGAAAAACGCACCGATGACTTGGTTTTCTTCTCTTAACGAATTGGTATTAAGTTTTACCAATGATAATGCAGCAAACTTATTATTGAAAATTGAGGAGGAGAAGGATGTCTGACATCTCTCACATCCATTTACATAGGGAATGTTGAACCATACAACCAGAAGACCGATTCTGGCTGTAGTCAGAGTCCTGATACACCTTCCAACTATTAATCTTTAATATTTTTCAACAATATATTCTGTTTAGGATTTGAGTAGATTTTCTTTTATGTTTTAGGATTTCCTTTTATCTTTAAGATTTGTTTATATCTCTTACCTAATGTAAAAGACTACTCTCACTATATATATGAGAGCCTCCTCTATGGAATCAAGAAAAATAAGAAGCATTAGAATTATTGTTTCAACTTGGTATCAGAGGGGGTTCGATCCTATGGGAGGAGCTTTTCTCCTCTCCAACCATCACCTCTAGTTCACGCTCATACCATTCCACCAGTATTACTTTGCATTTACAATATCATCTCCTTGCATACAATCTTTGCATCACCACCAGTTCAGTTCCACTCCATACAAAACACACTACAACCACAAAAGTTCACGACCATGGCAGCACAACAACACCAAAGTACCATCAACACCAACTTCTAAATATCAATTTGAATCTCTTAACCAACAGAGAACACCAATATCATTTTTGAGTCTCTTAACCAACAGAGAACACCAACAACATCTTGAGTCTCTTAACCAACAGAGAACACCAACAACATCTTGAGTCTCTTAACCAACAGAGAACCACAAAAAAAATACTAGCATCTACTATTTCTACTTCTAATACTTCAACTAGACCACTCGGAATCATTAACCTAGACGTTTCGTTTGTTGGGCAGGTGGAAACCTCTAAACCAACTAATTGGTTAAGTTTCGTAAAGACCCAACGTGAAGATTTCGATTTAAGGAGGAACCTCTGAACCTGTTAAATGGTTAAGTTTCGTGATAACTCAGCAAGCAAAGCCTCTGAATCTACGACGATCAAACTTCATAGAAACTAGAAAAGTGGACAAGTATCCAGCTTTACCAAGCAAGCTATAAAAGACATACAAAATCTATGGAGACAAGAAAGAAAAATTAAGATGAGATCATACCGACGTGATGACAAGTCAGAAAACCAATCCATGGGCCTGTATGAGCAAGATAAGTGAATCATTAGAATCAAGTTGAATGTTTGCCAGCTACCCTTCAACTTGAGGGGAAGTGTTGAACCATACAGCCAAAACACCGGTTATGGCTGTAGTCAGAGTTTTGATACACCTGCCAACTATTAATCTTTAGGATTTGTCAACAATATATTATGTTTAGGATTTGAGTAGATTTTCTTTTATATTTTAGGATTTTCTTTTATCTTTAAGATTTGTTTAGATCTCTTACCTAATGTAAAAGACTACTCTCACTATATATATGAGAGCCTCCTCTATGGAATCAAGAAAAATAAGAAGCATTAGAATTATTGTTTCAACTTGGTATCAGAGGGGGTTCGATCCTATGGGAGGAGCTTTGCTCCTCTCCAACCATCACCTCTAGTTCACGCTCATACCATTCCACCAGTATTACTTTGCATTTAAAACATCATCTCCTTGCATACAATCTTTGCATCACCACCAGTTCAGTTCCACTCCATACATAACACACTACAACCACAAAAGTTCATGACCACGGCAGCACAACAACACCATAGTACCATCAACACCAACTTCTAAATATCAATTTGAATCTCTTAACCAACAAAGAACACTAACATCATTTTTGAGTCTCTTAACCAACATAGAACACCAACAACATCTTGAGTCTCTTAACCAACAGAGAACAACAACAACATCTTGAGTCTCTTAACCAACAGAGAACCACAAAAAATACCAGCATCTATTATTTCTACTTCTAATACTTCAACTAGACCACTCAGAATCATCAACCCAGACGTTTCGTTTGTTGGGTAGGTGGAAACCTCTGAACCAACTAATTGGTTAAGTTTCGTAAAGACCCAACGTGAAGATTTCGGTTTAAGGTGGAACCTATGAACCTGTTAAATTGTTAAGTTTCGTGACAACTCAGCAAGCAAAGCCTCTGAATCTACGACGATCAAACTTCATAGAAACTAGAAAAGTGGAGTAGTATCCAGCTTTACCAAGCAAGCTATAAAAGACATACAAAATCTATGGAGATAAGAAAGCAAAATTAAGATGAGATAATACCGACGTGATGAAAAGTCAGAAAACCAATCCATGGGCCTGTATGAGCAAGATAAGTGAAGCATGAGAAGCAAGTTGAATGTTCGCCAGCTACCCTTCAACTTGAAGGAAATTGTTGAACGATACAATCAAAAGACCGGTTATGGCTGTAGTCAGAGTTTTGATACACCTGCTAACTATTAATCTTTAGGATTTGTAACAATATCTTTTGTTTAGGATTTGAGTAGATTTTCTTTTATGTTTTAGGATTTCCTTTTATCTTTAAGATTTGTTTAGATCTCTTACCTAATGTAAAAGACTGCTCTCACTATATATATGAGAGCCTCTTGTACGGAATCAATATTTTTTAACCGTTTTATATCTGTTTTAACTTATTTAATGTAATTAATTCACGGAATTAATCTTCTTATTAATACGGATTAATTTCTTGTCAAATTTTTGGCTATAAAAGAAAAATAATTTTTTCCATTTCAATTTACATCAGAGAAGGCTACTATCCTTGTCTCTTTTCACCTCTTCTTGCTTTGTTTTGCGTATTGCTTGTTTATTTCTCTTCTTCCATCAATTGTTGTTAAGTTCTAGAGGGTGATTTGAGTTGTGCTAATTCAAGTCATAACGGGCAGTTCTATCCTGGACACAACTTCTCTGTTGGGATATAACATCTCTCATTCTTGAGGAATACCCGAAAATTATTGTGTTAAGGACAATTTGCTGAGCAGGTGGCTCTGTCCTAGTGTGCATCAAAATCAGAGTGTTTAAATTGTTCCTAACATTAACAGTTTTAATTGTTTCTGTCAAATTTCTTCCATTGTTACAGTCCGCCAATATATATATGAGAGCCTCCTGTACGGAATCAAAGAAAAATAAGAAACATTAGAATTATTGTTTCAACGGGGGATTTTCCGGGTCTAACATATTTACGATCATGGATCTCTCTCCGGGAATTAACTATCCTCAGATATGACAAACTGAATAAAGGAGAGTCTGATCTTAAAAAGTCCCACCCGTTTCTTGAAGATCTGAGAGTTGATTTCATTCAAAGAGACGAGCTCGGTCGGGATGTCTCTGATAAATATGATTTAATTAATTTGATGAAGGATGAGTACTAGAACTGCTTGCTCCAATAAATTCATCTCTTCCAACACTGCCAATAACAACAGATCCCTTCTCTTTCTCTGTATTTATATAAATTTCCATCTTGTCTACATGATGCTGCTATGAGATCTTCTGATAAATTCACTGTTTCATTTCCAAATTCTGATAAATTGAGATTAAATTTGTATTCTCTTCAAATAACGCACGGTTGTATTTAAAACAACTTCAAGTACTCTACTTCATTTATGTTGTCTCGATTTCAATATATGTATATTTAAACAAGATCATCATTTTGCTTATCTATTGGTCCACCAGGTTGGTTGGAGTTACTTCTTCGACTTTGTAGCTTCAGCTAAGGGATATGAAACGTTCAGTGACGAGAAATCAACTAACAAGGATTGGGGCAGTACTTCTTCATTTACAAGCATTCTGGTCGGGCTATACTGTTATACATTTTTCCAATACTTAATTAATTAAGGGAAAAAAATAATAATGGATCAAGTGGGAAGTTGTAATTGATCAAGGCAACTTCCCATGACTCTCTCCACTTTAAAAAACCACCCACTTCATCCTATCATGCCAACTACTCTATGATGACTAGAGTTAGTATATGGAAAATGATAGCAAAAATAAAGAATTAAGGTTACCAAATTCACTCTCATAAGAAAATACACCATCTAATAGTGAGTAGAAGGGTTTGGAACCAAAGTTCAAATCAAGTGATTATTTAGAGCAAACTTAAGGATTAAGCTTTCAAATAGCAATGGCCGGAGGTATTTATAATCGATCTCTTTTATTGCTTCCGCTTTAATTACTGTATGTTCGTATTAGGATTAGAATATACATAAAGATAAAATATAGGTTTTACATTTGGTATCAGAGCTTGTAATCACCTCTGCCTTGTTTGTTATGGAATTATTTTGTTGATGAGTTTTAATTCCAATAAGCTTTCATAAAATTGATTTGCCTGTTAATAATTTTTCAACTATCGGTTAGGGATGAATTTTGAATATTTCTTAGTTGAGTATCTCATGTGTCTTCTCTTAAATTTTGAAGACAATCCGACACTGTTAAGTAGGGGTGTCAACGGGTCCGATTCTTCCCGGGTATTAATGTACCCAGAATTGGACCCTATTAAAAAAGTCGGGTCCGGGTCCCAATTTAGTGGACTCGGAACCGGACCCGATTAAAAGTCTGGGTATTTAACGGGTCCGGGTACTTAACGGGTCCTCTAAAATTAATTAAAAAAATTTAATTTTTTATATTGGCTTGAAACGAATAATTATTCATATAAAGTTATTGTTACATGTATGTAAATGTTTTAATTAAAGATTAAATCTAAGGAAAAAATAAAAAATAAAAAAAAATCCAAGTAAAACTAAACGAAATCTTAAAATTTTAGGTAAAATTAACAAAAAAATGATAAATATTCGGGTACCCGTCGGGTTCTACCCGTTAGGACCCTAAAGATTTCGGGTCTAATCGGGTCCTACTCGTTAGGGTCCAAAATCACTAATGGGTCCAGTTTTAGGACCCGGACACGGACCCGATTCATCCGGTTCCGGGATGGGTCCGGGTATTCGGGTACCATTGACACCCCTACTGTTAAGGCTCCGAATAGATTGATTTTCGTAACTCTATTTCTGAAAAATTCAGATACCATGTGGTACTGATGGAGCTCTTGTAAAAAATTATCCAACCGTTAGATTTTTCTCAAAATTTAACTGCATATGCTACCTGTTGTTTTAATTGTCCTGTAAACATTTCAGGAAGATCAGACTCCATTTAATACCCCATAGCCACTGCTAGACCTAACCGTGTCAATAGAGAACTATGTCGAAATCAGGTTTATTGAATACCTTAGTCTGGAAATTCCAGCCGTTAGAACCTGCTGAAAATTTAATATGTTGTAGCATAGGTTCTTGAGTTTTCAAATTGAATTTCATGAAAATAGGGTAAGTGCAACGTCACTCTTTACTTTCAAACGTGAGTTGTTGTAATTATGTTAGCTTGTGGTGAACTATGCAATATTCCCTACAATGTGCAAGTTGAATATGCAATGAAATTAGAACCATTAACAAGTGTGTTAAACCTGTTGTTCCTTGCTGATGCCTGGTCAGTTGTGTTAAATAGGGGGAATGTCAAGTGTGTTAAGAAACTGGATTGATTCTTACTGTTAGTTCCTGTATATTTAGTTCAATTATCTTTTTTTTTTTAAATTGAATATTTCGTTTGCACCTGAAAATGACTTTCACAGTTGGCTATATAGCTACATTTTCGTTCTTAGCTCAAATAGTATACTTAACCTCCATTAAAGTGATGATCATGTTTGTCTAGTTTTGATCACTGATTGCTTTCTAAACTATTGTTTGAATACGGAAAATTACTGTCCCTTCTTGGATACAGTTCTTTAGTGTCACCTAGTAAGGTATTGTCCAATGTAAAGATAACAAGGGATGGTTTTTGATGCTGGCATAAACATGGCTAGAGAGGTTAATTTTTGGAGTAATACTGCACGAAAACCCTGTTTCATATGTGATGGAAATGGCCCTCAAGGCATTAGTGGATTTAACCGGTTTTGAAATTATGATCATTACAACATTTGTGATGTCTGTTTAATCATATAATGCTAAAGATATTTGTGATGTCTGTTTTCTCATGGTGTTTATTATTTGTTGACATGTGCAATGGTTATAAATAATTAGTTAAATATATACATATATATATTATGACCATTAGGATTGTACATGAACAAAGATTAAAGAAATATGTCAAGTGATTTAATAATTTTAGTACTTAGAGAGTAGCCACAACATCTCTAGTTATTTAAAATTTTCTTAAGAAATCACATGTGGAAACTAAACATAAATTTGTAATTAATCATACGTAATATGATGAAATATATATGCCCACATGAAATTTTATTATATTTGTATGATTAATTTGGGTGAAATATTGAATTATGTTCCTTAATCTACCCACAGGAATTAAGGAATGAATATGGTTTAATAGTTTCATCATGTAGTTATGAATCTAATTTGAGTGTAGGACTTTAGCCCACAGACAAGTTTTATGTCACTAGATTTATATTTTTATGCATGACTTACATTGGTAAATCATAATTAAGTTTAAGTCTCAAATATTTTGTTTATAAGCATGTATATATTTTTTCTTTGCAGCAATTTTAACTGAAAATATTTCTGATGTCAATTGTGGCATTCCTGAATTAAAGGGTGATAACTATAAGGTGTGGAAAGAAAGAGTGCTTTTACAAGTGGGGTGGATGGATTTGACTATGCTATTCGGAAAGACGAACCACATAGCATAACTGAGACTAGTACTCTAGATGCAGTTGATCTTTATGAAAAATGAGATCGATCTAATCGTCTCTCAGTTATGTTCATAAAGACCAAAATTTGTTCTAGTATTCGAGGTTCTGTCGATAAGCATACTAAGGTTAAAGATCTCTTTAAAGCCATTGATGAACAATTTGTAAGTTCTGAAAAAGCTCTTGCTAGCACCTTAATTATGAAGTTTTCATCCATGAGGCACAATAGGTTTAAGTGTGTACGTGATTATATCATGAGCATGAGGGATATTGCGGCCCAACTTAAGGATTTGGAAGTTACCATGTATGATTCTTTCCTAGTTCATTTCATTTTGTGCACTCTTCCTCCATAATATGGCCCCTTTAAGTTATCTTATAACACACATAAGGATAAATGGTCAATTAATGAACTTATGACCATGTGTGTTCAAGAGGAGGGGAGATTGAGGATAGAAGAGGGCGAAAAGGTGAACCTTAGTATTGATTCTTCTTCAAAGAAGAAAACGTATCACATTAAGGAAAAGGGAAAGCTTTCAGCTAACCAAGGAATAAAGAAGGAGTCTCCGTGTTTCTTTTGTAAAAAGAAGGGACACATGAAGAAAGACTGCATTAAGTTTAAGACTTGGCTTGAGAAGAAAGGTAATTTTCTAACGTTTGTTTATGAATCTAATATGGTTAATATTAATCATAATACATGGTGGATTGACTTTGGTACTACAATCCATGTTTCAAATACCTTGAAGGGTATGACAAACCTAAGGAAACCAATGAGAAGTGAACATTACATCTATTCAGACAGCCAGATGAGTTCACATGTGCAAACTGTTGGGACATGCAGTTTAATTTTAAGTAGTGGTTTTATTTTGCATTTAAAAAAGACATTTTATGTACCAGGTTTCACTAGAAACTTGATTTCAGTTTCAAGACTTGTACCTTTAGGAATTTCCTTTAATTTTTCAGATTCTGGTTTTAGTATTCTCAGAAATTCTGAAGTTATTGGTTATGGTACTTTGTCTATCGTCTTTATTTGCAAAATGATATCACTCATAGTTCTATGCATGTTAATACTCGGTTAAAAAGATGTATTATGAATGAGAACTCCTCAATTTTGTGGGACCGGAGATTGGGACATATCTCCATTGAGAGAGTTAAGAGATTGGTAAAGGATGGGGTATTTGGTGCTTTAGACTTTACTGATTTTGATACTTGTGTTGGTTGCATTAAGGGAAAGCAAACTAACAAACACAAAATTGGTGCCAAGAGAAGTTCAAACCTATTAAAGATCATACACATGGACATTTGTTGTCCGGACATGAACGCTAATGATCCGAAATACTTTATCACCTTCATAGATGATTATTCACAATATATGTATCTTTACTTGTTTCGTTCTAAAGACGAAGTTTTGGATGCTTTTAAATTGTTTAAGGTTAAAGTAGAGAAACAATGTGGTAAGCACATTAAAATTGTGAGATCAGATAGAGGTGGAGAGTACTATGGTAGATTTCTTCATAGCACTAGAATTGTGGAATCAAGAAATGCTAAATTTCTTGAGAATGACTTGATTAGTGGGAGTGATCAATTTCAGGATATTGTTCCTGAAAAAGATAATGATCAACTTCCACCTAATGTTTCAAGTGAAAAGTTGATTGTCAACTATTTCTAGTGACTATTTAGTGTATCTGCGAGATTCGGATTGTAATATTGGAGCCGATAATGATCCTATATCATTTTCACAAGCCATAAAATCTACAGATTCAGACTTATGAAATTAATGTATATACCTTAAGGTCAGTGGGAACAAGATTTGTTTCCTTGTGTTGGATCAATGTATATACCTTAAGTGTAGTACCCATTGTAAAAGGTGATCGGTTCAGTTTGGACCAATGCCCCAGGAATGATATTGAAAGGGAACAAATAAAAATAATAATAATAAAAAAATGTTCCATATGCTTCAGCTGTTGGTAGTATTATGTATTCTTAGGTCTATACTAGACCCGACATTTCATATGCCGTTGGAGTATTAGAAAGACATCAGAGTAACCCAGGAATCGATCACTAGAAGGCTGCGAAGAAAGTATTGAGATACCTTAAGAGTACTAAGGATTACATGCTTATATATAAACGAACAAATAGTCTTAAAGTAGTAGGCTAAGTTCGTTTCTTGTTTTAAGGCTACCTCACATGGTGTATGGCTGAAAGGCTTCATATCTGGGCTAAGAGTTGTTGACTCTATTAGTCGACCAATAAGAATGTATTATGACAATTCAGTTGATGTCTTCATGGCTAAGAATAATAAGAGTGGAATTCGAAGTAAACACATCGACATAAAGTATCTAGCCATGAAAGAACGTGTGTAGGAAAAGAAAGTGATCATTGAACATATTAGCACTGAATTGATGATAGTTGATCCCTTGACTAAAGGCATGCATGTTAAAGGATTCAAGGATCATGTAGTGAGGATGGGACTTGGTCCCATTATGTAGTACATTCTTTATATTTTTCTGAAGCTTTCATTTAGTTTGATTATTTCTCATTTGGAATTATGTACGTACTTACTTTAGTTTTCTTGTTGAGAAATATCATTATAGTTTGACCTAGAGTAAACATATGGTTTACTCATTAAGTTAAGTATGAGTGGTGAAAGATTAAATATGTTGTGATACATGGAAGATTAATTCTTGCTCTTAAAGAGGATTAGTCGCTATGATCCGTGTATGGAGTCTCTCGTGAAATAGATCAAGTGGGAGAATGTTAGACATTTTTTCAATATTTAATTAATTTAATTATTAGTTAATTAAGGGAAAAAAAGATAATGTGATCCATTTAGTGAGAAGTTGCAATTGATCAAGGCAACTTCCCATGACTCTCTCCACTTTAGAAACCACCCACTTCATCCTATCATGCCAACTACCCTGTGATGGCTAGAGTTAGTATATGTGAAATGATAGTAAAAATAAAGATTAAGGTCATCAAATTCACTCTCATAAGAAAATACACCATCTAATAATGAGTTGAAGTGTTTGGAACCAAAGTTCAAACCAAGTGGTTATTTAGAACATACTTAAGGATTAAGCTTTCAAATAGCAATGACCGAAGGTATTTATAATCGATCTCTTTTATTGTTTCCGCTTTAATTACTGTATGTTCGTATTAGGATTAGAATATACATAAAGATAAAATATAGGTTTTACATGTATTTGTTTTTCCACCTGCAAACCTTAGTGCAGTCACTGCAGTGATGAGGGTAGAAAAATCAAATATTAAGGGCAAATGTTCTGCAGACCTTGCTCTTACTGACTGTCAATAGAAGAAAACTCTGATTGGCTCTCAATAACCTCATCCTATAAAATCTACTCATTCTTGTCTTCATCCGGCACTATCACAAGTTACGGAATTATCTATCAAAACAAATTTGAATTCAATCTATTTTCCCTTCAAATATGACTGACGATAATTCCAGCAACCTACAATATTTAGGCCACATTTGCTAGTGCCTAAGTCTAATATCAACACTACGAAATGACCGAGTTTTCACAATCTTCGGCCACCGAAGGAAAACTGGTCTTGAATTCGTTGAGAGTGTCTGTCAACTTGCAAAGGGATTGTCTGAACTTGGCATTTGAAAAGGGAGATGTAATTGCCATTGCTGCTCTTAGCAGGTTACCATTGTACTAACTTACCTCTTCATTCATCAACTCTCCTTTTCAAATTCGTGTTTCCTTGGAATCCGAAATTCCTATACAGAATTGTACATGAAATTGATTTTTGTATTTGCAGTGATTTGTATTTGGAATGGCTGTTGGCAATTTCATTTGTAGTGCCATTTCAGCTCCCTTAAACTACCGTTGGGTATGTAACATAAAACCGAAGCTGCTATATTTGCACACCCAGAATCAATAGCATGGCAGCCCTGAATCTAATTCGTGGGTGCCATAAACTTTTTGTTTTCCAGAATTTTGAAGAGGCAAAATCAGCAATGGAGGTAGTTAATCCAGTTATGTTAGTAGTTGATGAGAGTTGTCATACATGGTACACTCAACAGCAACATAACAGAATCGGTTCTATCAAATGGCATGTTTTCATCGGAGACCCGTCTGCCGTCTTCAAGTTTCGGCCCTAACGATGGTATTTCGACTCGTATGATGTTACTTGACGAACCCAGATTCCAAAAGTCTTACATTTTTACGCTCTTTCTGTAGGGATGACAGAGACATGTTCTTCATTAACCTTCATGACTCTCTATGACCCTGCAAATGGAATTTTGGGAAATCCGTTACGAGGAATCGAAATAACCCCAGGAGAGGGATTTCGCGTTGGGAAACCAGCTCCACATGTCGAATTACGGGTAATTAGGGAAGGGTCTTCTTCTTCTGTTGGTAGGATTCTAACAAGAGGACCACATGTGATGGTTAAGTATTGGGGGCATCAAATTGTAAATCAAGACCAAGGCTGGATTGATACTGGTGATATAGGCTGGATGGATTCTTATGGTGAATTATGGCTTGTCGGACGACTAAAAAGCGGAGGAGAAAATGTATTCCCTGAAGAGGTAATACAACTAATGCTAATACTAGAGCTTGAGCTCAGTCTTCACTAACTGCTGTATTTCAGAAAGAAATTCATTTGGTGTTGATGATTCAGGTGGAGACTGTCTTATCAAAACACCCTGGAATTTCTAGCCCTCTTGTAATGGGAATTCTAGACCCTCGGCTATCAGAAATGGTGATAGCCTGCGTTCAAGTAAGAGAGGATTGGCGGTGGGCAGACCAAAATTCTGAATTTGAACAAGAAAAGGAGAAGCCGATCCTCCAACAGTACTGCAAGGAAATGAAGTTGAGCAGGTAATTTCAACTCCTTACACCAATCCTCCATGCTGTTGAATTCGATACTCATTATTGGGGTGAGAAATGGGATCCTCAATTTCATCATGTAGGGATGGATCATAATTCCCTTATTTCAGCTGTTAATACTACTTGGAATTTAACTTTAGGCGAAACTTATCAATCTCGGATTACCTATAACTCCACTACTAAGAACCTCAGTGTGTACTGGAGTTATGAAAATGACACAAATTTTCGAGGAGATTCTCTTCTTTCTTACCAGGTTGATTTGAAGCAGGTTCTACCGCAAAACGTTATGGTTGGATTCTCTGCTTCTTCTGGTTTTGTAGAAGGGAGACATACTCTTCTATCGTGGGAGTTCAATTCAAGTTTAGCAGCAGCCAAGAAAAAAGAAATAAACATTAACTTGGTGGTTGGATTGACTGTTCCAGGTGCTCTTATTTTGATCTCTGGTATTGCTGTACCGTTGGTTATGTTGAAAAAGCAGATGGATAAGAAACCAGAGGACACGCTCAGTCTAAGATCGGTAGCTGACTGCGAGTTGAAAAAGGAGCTGGGCCAAAAAGCTTCTCTTCCAAAAATCTAGTTTCTGCTACAAACAACTTCTGTCAGGAAAGGAAATTAGGAGAAGGGGGTTTTGGAGGTGTTTACCAAGGCATGTTGAATGATACAGATCAGCCAGTTGCTGTAAAGAAATTCTCGAGGGGATCTAGTCAAGGTAAACAAGAATACATAACTGAAGTCAAGAGCATAAGCCGGTTGAGACACCGTAATTTGCTGCAACTGATCGGTTGGTGCCATGAGAAAAAGGAGCTTATCCTTGTGTATGAGTTGATGCCGAACGGGAGCTTAGACTCTTACTTGTTTGGCAAAAGAGGTCCTCTAGTTTGGGCTATAAGATACAAAATAGCTCTTGGGTTGGCCTCTGCACTGCTGTACCTTCATGAAGAGTGGGAGCAATGTGTCCTACGTCGGGATATCAAGTCGAGCAACGTCATGCTGGATTCAAGCTTCAACGCCAAACTTGGCGACTTTGGATAAAATTGAATTTCTTGGATTCATTTATTGACCAAGATACATCTCTTACTCCAAAACCCAGTTAGCATAAACTAAGCTAGTTGCAGACAAAAACTAAAATCTTAGTTGCAGAGAATTTTTGACAGAAGCCTGTAAATATCTTTCTTCTATCCAGGTAGACATTGATTAGAAAGTCTAACCGTTATTAATCACAAGCATAAAACAGGAGCAGATCTTGCAGTCAGGAATGTCAGACAGTGTTGCCACACTGTCAATGGTTCCATTGGTAGACATTGGAATGGCTGTGTTTTTTTTAGTGTAATTAGTAACTGCTGTTAATAATTGCAGCAGGAAAGTTTTTCTAGCTAGATTTTGGGTATGCATGAACATTTTCAGTTTTTGTGGAAGAATCATGAGGATCCAATCGACTGCAATTTCAGTAGTCTGTAGGTAATAGTGATTTTTTTGCTTTTAACTTTGAATAATTCATTTTGGCGCATTTGTTTTTATTGATTCTCATATACAAATATCTGTATATGAGAAAACATTTGTGTGGTTGAAAAAGCTTATCATAGATGGATGGCCAAATAATTTCATCCTTTTCTTTAGAACCCAATCGGTCATGAGAAAAGTAGGGCGGCATGCAAGTGGTAAGGGATGTTTATGAGGACTGGGCCTACAGGGGTAATAATTGCAGCATTTGTGTGGTCTAAAGAGGCAACCAATTTCCATTGATACTGCTGATTGAATTGAAAGAGAAGACTCATTTCAGTCTATAATTTCATCTTCACTCTTTTTTGCTAGATCTGCACTCTCTCTGAGCAAACAATTTCATCTTCTTTCTTTTTTGCTACCTCATCTTCATCTCTTCATTGTTTTTCTCTATTTTTATTACATACTTTCATCATGGCTATGGAACAAATTCTAGTTAACGGTGTAACCGTGATCTTGAAACCGTTGATCGCTCTAATTTCTCAACAGATTACTCTGGCATGGGGTGTAAAAGACGACTTAAGAAAGCTCAAGGAAACCTTGGAGTCAATTCAAGTCCTAATTACTTCTGCTGAGGAAAAACAAGTAAATGATGCTGGTGTGAGACTTTGGTTGAGAAAGCTTAAAGTCGTTGTTTATGATGTCGACGACCTTATGGATGAGTTCTCTTACGAAACCATGCGTCCTCGTAAACACAAGGTACAAGCTCTTGGTTCATCCTCCAACCCACTGTTATTTCGATTCAAGATGGGCTGTAAAATTCGAGTCACCAATAAAAAATTGGATGAAATTTTAAAAACACTGAAAGGTTTCGCTTGCAAAATACTGGTACTGCACAACAAAATCAAAATAGGGAGCAATTATGGTTTATAAAAAAACATAACCGGTTAACCTCATCGGATGTAGATGATTCTTTACTTCTAAGGAGGGAGGGTGCAAAATCAGACATAATAAACTTATTGATCAGACAAGCCGTCGCCGTCTACATCGTCATCATTACCGGTGATTTCTACTCAACAGAAGAACGTATCCACTTTATCTATTGTGGGTATGGGAGGGCTGGGTAAGACAACTGTAGCTCAAATGGTCTACAAAGATGACCTCATAGTAAGAAACTTTGAGCGAAGAGCTTGGGTGTGTGTATCTGACACTTTCGATATCTATAAAATTTTAAGAGATATCATTGAGTCCATTATTAGAAAAAAATGTAAGGATCCATCAAACGTCGATGTACTGCCACAACAAGTTAAGGAACATTTGTTTGGTAAGAAATATTTGCTAGTACTAGACGACTTGTGGCATGAGGTTGTCAGAGATTGAGATAAACTGAAAGATTTTCTTAATTGTGGCTGCCTGGGCAACAAAATGTTAGTCACTACACGCAACGAAAAAGTTGCATCTGCTGCTAGGGGTACACATTACTATTTGAACAAATTACCGGATGATGTTTGTTGGTCCATTATCAAGGAGAAAGTATTGTCCCAAGATGGAGCAGTACTGACTAAGAAAAAGATAGATATTGGAACTGAGATAGCAAGGAAATGTGATGGCTTACCCCTTCTGGCGAACTCACTTGGAAGTTTATTGTGCTCAAAAGATGAAAGCTATTGGCAGTCAATCGTAGACGACATCAATGATCGTATGCGAGGTACACTTGAAGATCAAAATGTCATTTCAATATTAAAATTGAGCTATGATAATTTATCTCCACCTTTGAAACAATGTTTCTCATATTGTTGTATCTTTCCTAAAGACTGGATTATAGATAGAGAAATGTTAATTCGATTATGGATGGCCGAAGGATTCCTTTTTTCATCAAGTGGAGGAGAAAATATATCTCCTAAAGATATTGGAAACGAATATTTTGAGCATTTGGTCTGGAGTTCATTCTTCCAGGATCTGAAAAAGGATGGAGTGTTTGGTGACATTCGGGCATGTAAGATGCATGATTTGGTGCTTGATCTTGCAACGAGTGTTCTAGATCTTAATGAATTTAGAATTGAGAAGGTAAGAGATGAGATGGAAGAAGTTTCAGAAGTTTCAGAAGTTCGTCGCTTACAACTGCTATTTGATGAAGGAAAAAGTTTGGTATTTCCGAAAGTATTATCAGCTACAGTGAAACTGCGTACAATTGTTGCTCTTAACTCGGAGGATAGTTTGAACATTAAGTCTTTCTTTCATTGTAGGCGTCTGCGCATACTATGTCGTCTGGTTGATGGCTGGAGTATACACTCATCGCTCTCTTCTTTGATTTCTAAGCTGAAGCATCTAAGGTACCTTGACCTCTGTCGCTGTAAATTGTCTCCTGAGGTGTTTTTAAATCATTCTTATAATCTGCAGACACTTATACTGGGTCAATGTACAAACGTTCCTAGTTGTTTTTTTAGTAAGATCGGGTCTTTGAAGAATTTGAGGCATCTTGATATCTCGGGTTCGGATATTAAATCTATACCCGAAAATATTGGGTTGTTAAAACATCTAAGCTGCCTTGATCTTTCATGGAGAAGAATCTCCAAGTTACCGGATTCAGTCACCCGCATCAGCAGTTTAAGGACGTTGAAGTTCTCATGGTGTCAGAATTTAGATGACTTACCTAGAGAGCTAGGAGCACTGGCACGATTAAGGTGTCTTGATTTGAATGGTACTAAGATCAAAGTATTGCCGGAATCATGCATTAGCAACCTCTACAATTTGGAGATAGTGCAACTAGGAGATACCTGTGAACTTCCCAAAGAAATTAGGAACTGGCCAAAACTGAGAACTTTCACCCATCGGAGATATGATGGTGTAATGCCTAGAGGTATAGAAAGGCTCACTTGCGTTGAAACATTAGATTCTTACATGGTTAGAGAAGAAACACATGTCTGTGGAAGTCCCGACACTAATTGTAGTAGTGGAAATTGAAGAGTTAGGAGGCTTAGACTCCCTTGAGGAATTAGAGATAAGAAAACTTGAGAATGTTAGAGGTGGAAAAGAAGGTGCAGAAACAGCAAAGTTAAAGGACAACCAACACCTTCGACGTTTACATCTAGAATGCGATTCCACTGGTGATGATGAAGTGCGAAATAGCAGAGGTGTGAATGATACTTACGGTGTTGGAGGGTCTCCAGCCAGACTCAAATTTGAAGATATTGAGCGTACACGGATTCTTAGGTTTAAAGCTTCCAAAATGGATGATGGGTTGTTCGTTATCTATTTGCCTTCCGAATTTGGTGGAATTAGAGTTAGATAATTTGGATAATTGTGAGAAGCTTTCGGCGCTGGGTATGCTCCCATTTCTTAGGGTTCTTGGGATTCAGAGAATGAAATCAATCAAATGTCTGGGTGAAGAATTTTATTATCAACAAGAAAACAGAGAAGAGAATAGTAGTAGTAATACTACAGAGAGATCCACATCATTATTCCTTCGTTGGTTTATTGAAGATCACGAATTTGGAAAACTTAGAAGAATGGGTTGCTCCTCCTCCTCTTTCGTCTTCTTATTCTTCTTGTTTCCCTTCACTTGAGTATCTGAGTATCTCTCACTGTAAAAGTTTTAAAAGCGCACCACCAATGACTTCGTTTTCTTCTCTCAGGAAATTGGACCAACGTTATACCAATGATAATGCAGTAAACTCATTATTGAATAGTGGAGGAGGAGAAGGATGTCTTACATCTCTCACATCCATTTACATAAGGGATTCTCCGGATCTAATATTTTTACCACCACTGGGCGTACTACTCCAACACAATACTCAGCGACTAAAGATTATCAACTGCTCTAAGTTTCAAGGTTTTCGTGATGAAGATGATGATCTAAACAACAACCACAACAACACTTGTTTTCAAGAGCTGACTTTAATAGGGTGCCCTGTCTTGACGTCTATACCGGATTTACGATTATGGATCTCTCTCCGGGAATTATGGATCTTCAGATGCGATAAACTGAATAAGGAGTCAATACCCTATGATCTTAAAAAGTCCCTCCCGTTTCTTAAAAAACTGAGAGTTGATTTCATTCAAAGAGACGAGCTCGGTCGGGATGTCTCTGATGAAATTTATATTAAATTGATGAAGGATGAGTACAAGAACTGCTTGCTCCAATAAATTCATCTCTTCCAACACTGCCAATAACAACAGATCCCTTCTCTTTCTCTGTATTTATATAAATTTCCATCTTGTCTACATGATGCTGCTATGAGATCTTCTGATAACTTCAGTGTTTCATTTCCAAATTCTGATAAATTGAGATTAAATTTGTATTCTCTTCGAATAATGCACGGTTGTATGTAAAACAACTTGAAGTACTCTATATTATTTATGTTGTCTCGATTTCAATATATGTAAATTTAAACAAGATCATCATTTTGGTCCACCAGGTTGGTTGGAGTTACTTCTTCGACTTTGTAGCTTCAGCTAAGGGATATGAAACGTTCAGTGACGAGAAATTGCTGGGCACCAGATGGAATCGCTCTCATTTGCTTCACTTCAGGTCCTACTGGGAAACCAAAAGGAGTTGCCATAACCCACACATCTCTAATTGTACAATCTCTTGCAAAAACCGCCATCGTCGGTTATGCTGAAGATGATGTAAGTAACTAACCACCAACTAAAACATCCCTGATTACAAATTCTTAACACCACTCAGCATCATAATGAAACACCATTTTTGTGTTTTCTTTCTGGTCAGGTTTATCTCCATATATACAGCTCCATTGTGTCACATAGGTGGGATATCATCAGGACTGACGATGTTAATGGTTGGAGCTTGTCATGTACTCATACCTAAATTTGAGATCTTAACAGCACTAAAAGCAATTGAACAACACCATGTTTCAACTTTAATCACAGTTCCTACTATGATGGTTGATCTCATTTCTACTATCAGGTAGTAACATATTTGCTCATCTCAAATCGCTAAATTAGCCATCAGTTTTCTTCAAATTTTGAAGTGTTTCTCATTTGTCATGTAGGAAAAGCTCTTAATGGAGACTCTCTTATCAAAAAACCCTGGAATTTCTAGCACTCTTGTAATGGGAATTCCAGACCCTCGGCTATCAGAAATGGTGATAGCCTGCGTTCAAGTAAGAGAGGATATATTGGCGGTGGGCAGACCAAAATTCTTAATTTGAACAAGAATAGGAGAAGCCGACATTATCGTCTGAAATCCTCCAACAGTACTGCAAGGAAATGAAGTTGAGCAGGTGATTTCAACTCCTTACGCCAATCCTCCATGCCATACAAGCAAGCAGTGACAAACAAAAGAAGTAGAAAAATTGATATTGGGATTTCCTATTTGTTTGCAGGTCTAAAATACCAAAGGTTTTTCTATTGTGGAGGAAGCCGTTTCCTCTGACATCAACCGGGAAACTGAGAAGACAAGAGGCCATTTCAAAATTACAGCTAATGCTGCCTAGCTACCTTTGACTCTATTGAAAGAATAGATAAATGAGTTACTGAAATAAGAAGAATGTACATAACTCGGGATGATTCTGTTGGCTTGTGAAGGGCTTCAAATGTTCGTATACACACACTGGCAAATCCTGTTAAAGCTTGAAACACATTTGATAGACTTGTTTGTAGGTTGTTAAGGGTCATCGCTCGGCTTACCTGGACTGAATGCAGATATTTAGCCTTCTCCTCATCCACTTTCTTTCTAAAAGCTTCACTTCATCTATCACGGTTATTGATAATAAAACAGAAACACACCACACTTTTGATGTCAGTTTCTACAACGATACAATCCGCACAACAGTAACACCTTACGAGTCCATTGTCGATCAATGGATTGCTGATGTATATGATAGTTTCGGCAGTAAACTCAAAGAATAAGTCAGCAATCTTGTTGTAGGTCTCGACATCGAATGGGTACGGTTACGCGAAACCAGTCAGCGTAACATAGTTGCTTTATTGCAATTGTGTTTGGCACATCAATGTTTAGTATTTCAATTCTTAGGTCGTGGAAAACATCAAGTCCCTGAATATCTTGTAAACTTTCTTGACGACAAGAGAATTATATTCGTCGGAGCTGGGATCGATCAAGAAGCGCGTAAGCTTTGGGTTGATTACAGGTTGAACGTTGCTAGAAGTGAAGATCTTGGAAGTCTGGCTGATTATAAGCTCGGAAGAAAAGATCTTTATACAGCCGAGTTGAGGTATTTGATGGGGGCTGTGCTCGGGCAAGACCTATACAAGTGGAGAGGGGCCCTTGAGACTTAAGTAGATGGGATTTTGATGTTTTAATGGACGAGCAGATTTTGATGTCTCAATAAAATTCAGAATTATTATTTTCTGAAATTGTTAAATTTTCAAATTTTTTATCACGCAATTTGTTTTTTATTTCCTTGAAAATTTCGCCTCATTGAATAATACAGAAAGACGGCTTACGGCATTGACTAGGAACCCGGCCGGCCATGTAAAGGTGCACTACAAATTCCTTAGTGAAACAATTCAATTATCATCAATGGCTTTCTCCGACTTTAAGTCATCGACAGATTCCGGTCTTCGTTCTTCAATCTTCTATATGTTAATTATCACAATATTAGTGATTCTTCCTAGCACTACATGTTGGGAAATAAAATAAAAGCGACACGTGTAAGACGATTAAGAAAGAAACAATGAAATTAAGAAGGATGAGAAGCACACAATCAAAGCCATATTAAAGTATTGAAATGGGACAGATGTGAAAGACTGAGCAAATCTCTGCATGATCGACACGTAAGATCGGGAAAGTAACATCACACTGATCGAAACAGACAGCATTAAATGCATATGGAACGGGAAAGAAAGAATAATGATGAGCATGGAGCGGGAAAGTAAGGCAATAATTACTTTTATGACACGTATGATCGGGACAAAGTTGATTCTCAAGGAACGAAGAGCACGTGTAAACCATGCAATGTAGCGCACCAAAGAGAAAGCATGACCTGCCAATCTTATAAACATCCCGATCTTAATATAATAAGGAGAACGATAGAGGGTATCGGGACAAGAGGGACCCACTACTAAATCTATAAATAAAAGAGAGCATTCAACGAAGAAGGGGTCGGAAAATTGAGGAGAAAAAAAGAGGAAGGAAGATTAAGAAGAGCAGAAGGAAAAAGGTTATTAGGTATATACTGTGGATGATTAAATCCAAAAGATAGGACATTCATGATAAAATTTCTTGCTTTTAATAGAAGATGTATTTGGAATTGTAGTTTTGATCAGATTTATGATCTGTAAATGATTGGATTGTTAAAATGTTTATCAAATCATTATTCTTAAACATGATTCTATGTATCAGCTCATTTATTAAAATCTTATGTTGATTATACAATCTTTAAATCATTGGTTGTTAATGTCAATGGGAAAATTAACATAAACACTGCATATTCAATCTCTTTTAACTTCCCAAATTTCACACCAAGTGTTTCTCAAATCGATTTCCAAAACGATTCACATTTTGGGATCGGCGGCATTGAACTTACCAGGAATTCCGCAGATGGTAATTTATCGTGGAGCGTTGGGTGGGCAACGTATTCAGAACCTATCCAACTTTGGGATGCAACCACTGGAAGGCGCACAGATTTTGATACACACTTCTCCTTTATCATAAAGAGCCTAGATGATACTTTTTTCGGTGATGGTATGACTTTTTTCCTAGCCCCTTCTGGGCGTAAGCTTCCTCCGAATTCTACCGGTGGACGCCTTGGCCTGATGAGCCGAGGTGTACTGGTTGAAACAAATATGACAATGAATAGATTCGTTGCGGTTGAGTTCGACACTTGGAGAAATGATCAGTGGGATCATCCAAGTCCTGATCATGTTGGAATCGATGTAAACTCGGTAGTATCTGTGGCTAATGTTTCATGGAATAGTAGTATGAAGGATGGAAGAACAGCTAATGCTTGGGTAAGCTATAATTCTACTACACAAAATCTAAGTGTTTTTCTAACTTATGCTGATAATCCGGTTTTCGTCGGGGATTCAAATTTGCACCATATTATTGATCTAAGCAAGGTTCTACCAGAAAGGATTATGGTGGGATTTTCTGCATCCACCGGCGTAGGCTATGAAACTCATACACTCCTTTCCTGGAAGTTCAGTTCCACTTTAGAAAATGGTGAAGCAAGAATTGAAATTACCAACAAACGTAAAGATAGTAAAATCGGATTGGTGGTGGGTCTTGTTGTTGGTTTAGGTTTTTTAAGTGTTTGCCTTGGTTTTGCTTTGCTCGTTTGGTGGAAGAAGAGAGGTATGTCAAGGAACATTGATGGGGAGACGGAAAATTCTGACATGGACAATGAATTTGTGAAAGGAGGGCCGAAGAAGTTCTCATACAATGAACTGGTTCATGCAACGAGTAACTTTGATGAGGGAGGAAAACTTGGATATGGAGGATTCGGAGGAGTTTACAAAGGGTTTTTGAGTGATCTGAGCTTGAATGTAGCTGTTAAAAGGGTCTCACAAGGTTCACGACAAGGAAAAAAGGAATACCAGTCGGAAGTGAAGATTATTAGCAAGTTACGTCATAGAAATTTGGTTCAACTCATAGGTTGGTGCCACGAACGAAACGAATTGTTACTTGTTTATGAATTCATGCCAAACCGGAGCCTCGATAACCATTTATTTCGAGGGGAAGTTGTTCTCAAATGGGAAGTTAGGTACAAAATAGCTCTTGGATTAGCTTCTGCAGTACTATATCGCATGAAGAATGCGAGCAATGTGCACTTCATAGAGATATTAAATCAAGTAATGTAATGCTGGACACAAACTTTAATGCTAAACTCGGTGATTTTGGTTTAGCAAGGCTTGTGGATCATGATCTAGGTTCTCCAACAACTGCCTTAGCTGGAACCATGGGTTACTTAGCACCTGAATGTGTTACTAGGGGTAAATCAAGTAAGGAGTCGGATGTTTATAGTTTTGGAATCGTTGCGCTTGAGATTGCCTGTGAGAGGAAGCCGGATGAAGTAACTATGGAGATTTCGTTAGTAGAGTGGGTTTGGGGTCTTTAAGGTCGAGGAAATATTGTGGAAGCTGCAGACGAAAGGTTAAATATGGGTTTCAATGAGGTAGAAATGGAACAGTTAATGGTTGTAGGATTATGGTGTGCTCATCCTGATTCTAAATCAAGGCCTGCAGCCACTCAAGTGCTCAATGTTCTTAAATTTGAATCTTCATTGCCTAAACTTCCACTTGCGATACCGACTCCGATATATCTTCCAACGGCAACGATTATGCCTCCTGATCTTCAGTCATTTTCTGGTCTTACTGATATACTCACGGCGCGATAGTTAGTTTTGTTGTAGCAATTAGTAGTGTATATGCAATGTTCTTTGTTTTGTACGAGTCTTTGTAGTTTCTGTAATTACATTATTCTTTATATTTAGTAATTAAAAATCTCATAAAAATTTGACCCATTCTGTTCCAGTTCCATAAATCATATATCAATTACAGAGCACTCTGCTAAGTGCTTTCTTAAGTCAGGGCAAGGAAGAATCCTGCGTGGACACCCACACCTTAGCTAATGTGGATTATGCTGCAATTAGTCGAGGCTAGCAAAAATGTAATTATCTCACGTAGGACATCCGTTAGATTTAGGAATTATTATTATTATTATTGTTATTATTATTATTATTATTATTATGTATTTGTTAATTTTAAATCTGTCTAAGGCTCGATTCCCGAGTCTTTACTACTTTTACCTCAAATTTCTCGTCTCTTCTTTTTGGTGTGTGCATATGGCAATCACAGAAAGCTAGATGATTATAAAATGAAACGTTTGACTTAAATCAACGAAAACGTAGTCAAGAACATCCTTTTCTTAGGTTTCTTATTTTCATTTTATAATGCATTTTAGTATGTTATCAAGTTACTATCAAGTTATTATCTAACACTACATTTTTATTTTAATCCTAGTATAGTAGTATGGGTACGTGTTGTTTCGATCACTATCGCAAAACATATAAACAGACAAAATCTCAACTTCAGAGATTAGTCCACAAACAAATGCATGGAATCGTCAACAAGTTTTTAGTCCCGAATAGATAAAACAAATGTGAGACGAAACCTGTTGAGCTAAAATTTAGAGTGCACGACTCTAAATTTATTAATATTAGACCCAATAAATAAACAAATCACTTGTATTATACCTATAATAAAAAGATATTATAATATTTTTTAAAGACTACTCATAACTTAAAGAAAAATAGACACTCAATAGGAAACTCACAACTTACACTAAAGATACTACACTTAAATTAAGAATATAAGAATTATTTTTTGGAGGATGTATAATCCAAATATTAGGGAGGGTATTTATAGTCCTCACCATGCAATGTACACCATATAAATATTAAATTAAGAAATAATCCTAGCCATACATTATTACCAACTTCTACACACTTTCCTAAAAAAATCTACTTTCTACATCCTTCTACAATTTTCCCTTAAAATATTTTTCTTCCATATTTGTTGAGAAGCTTCCATTGTCTTGGCTTTGGATTGGGCTTTTATTTAACTTGGACTAAAATAAAAGATAAGTTGGGTTTGTAATGGGACCAACACCTAGGATATTTCAAGCCTAAGCTTTCGCTTCATCAATACTGCTTCGACCATGCGCTGGAGCCTGCACTTAGCTTATTCTTGCCAAGATGCAACATCCAAGCACATGCAATTCCATACCGCGATGGATGCTAGGAAGTATGAGCAATCTATTAAATGGAATAACAACTACCCCACTAAGTGTGGCAACAATCATCTCTTGGTTAGCCTTGCCAAGCCAGATGATCTGAGTTCCCATAATGTCGCATTCATCTCCCAAATTAGATGGTATTAGCGACAAAATGCTGCACCTCAATGCATTGCATTGCGGATGCCTACGTACCCAACCCGTACCTTGATGGGATCAAGCATGACCATAGTTCATCAAAGGGTTACTTCGAAAGGAACAAGCAACTTAGGCCTATTTAGGCAAATCCAACAAGCCATGGTTGTGTCGTCCATCCTGTACAGCGGTAACGAACCCTCGATATTCGGGTCTCAAACCATGGATAATTATTCTCTTTATCCTGGTTTCCCCAATAGGAGTTGTCGGATCTAACTCTGAAATTTCGGGGCATATCGACATTACCTTGTGAAAGTATTGAACAATCGTCATATCGGTTGTGCCATCGATAACAGCTCATTCTCGAGAAGTTGCAATCTTGTATCATTCTTCTTTGAAAAAAGTGTAACGAAAGTGTCCCATGCTTCCTTCGGTGTTTTGGCATCCCGGGTGTGCTCCAACATTTATTCTTCAATTGTGGTCTTTAAAGCAAACATCACTTTGCCTGCTTTAACTTTCCACTTCTGCAAGATGTCATTGGCATCTTCTGACACCGGTTGTGTAATTTCACCACCACCGAAAACCTCCCAAAGATCTTGGCCTTGTAAGTAGGACTCCATACATGTTGCCCACCTGTTGTAGTTTTTTTTTTGTTGAGCTTCTTGATTCCTCCAACTACTTGAAGGTCACCCATCATGTCGGTAGGACTTCGACTATACCGAACAAGCTTGACTGATAAACTTGCAGAGTACTAAAATACTCTAAACTCAAAAAAGCTCCACAAGGTTTGTAATAACCCCGACAATAATCTCAAGAAATCTTTTATGATGTGGAAGATCAGTTAAAATTGCAGCCACAGAGCATACTCAGAATTTCAAGAGACCTTACAACTTGGCTCTGATACCAATTGTTGAGCTAAAATTTAGAGTGCACAACTCTAAACTTACTAATATTGGACCCACAAGTAAATAAATTACTTGTATTATACCCACAATAAAAAGACACTACAACACTTTCCAAAGATTACTCACAATTTAAAGAGAAATAGACAGTCAATAGGAAGCTCACAACTTACAAGACACTACACTCAAACTAAGAATACAAGGACTTATTTTTTGGAGGATGCATAACCCAAATGCAAGGGAGGGTATTTATAGTCCTCACCATGCAATCTACACCATACAAATATTAAATTAAGAAATAATCCTAGCCATACATTATTACCAACTTCTACACACTTTTCCTAAAAAATCTACATTCTACATCCTTCTACAATTTTCCCTTAAAATATCTTCCTTCCACATTTGTTGAGAAGCTTCCATTGTCTTGGCTTTGGATTGGGCTTTTATTTAGTTTGGGCTAAAATAAAAGATAAGTTTATAATGGGATAGGGTTGATTTTCAACAAAACCTATATTCAAAATGTTCAAAATAAAATAAAACAAAAATAAAAATAAAAAACCTATACTCAAAAACCTCAAAAAAGACCTATATTTATACTAATTAATCTAATAGATAGACTAATACTAAAACAATTCAATTGTTAACTAAACGTTGCTAAAAAGACTTTACTCAGAAGCATGACTCTGGGCAGGGCTGGCCCTAAGGTTGATGATGTTCCAAGCAAGTTCCAAAAATATTACCAATATTGATTTCTAGCTATTTGATCAGGTCAACATATGTTAATAGATAATAATCAAGTAAACATATGTTAATAGATAATAAAAGGAAGTTATTAGTTAGATATGCGAGAGGAACTTTGTTTTACATGATTAACAAAAGAAAACGATAGACTCGGAGTAAAAAAAATTGTAAATATTTTTTCTTATGGTTATTTGGTAAATATTTTACACTTATAATCATATATATAAACTAATTTTTAGTGTAACATAATTATAATATTCAACAAGGGCAGTAAGTAAAATAAGATTTTATATAAATTTCATATTAAAATCAGTCGTATATTGTTTTTTCAGTTTCTGAATTTTTTATATAATATTTTTATAGTTATTAAAACAAACTAAGTAAGAGAATATGCTGTAAGGAAAATTTAATAATTTTAATGCCCCTCCTATCTTGTTGCCTAATGTTGACCTTCGTCAACTTTGGCTCCAGGCCGGCCCTGACTCTGGGGACTTCAGTTTAGCAAGGCTTGTGAGCATGACTGGTAAAGTAATTAAAACTCATGTCTCAGATTTCAAAACTCAATTCATCGTCAAGTAATTAAGGCGCTCCTAGGCCCTAGCTAGCTGGCTAGTCTTTTAGATTTACATGGTCATGGTTTTGCTATCCTAGTTGCTTCTGTCGGCTTTCCAGTAGAGGTCCCATTCCAGTACCTTTAAAGTCTTAAAATGCATTATTGTATTATGATGCAGTAATGAATCATAAATTAGTATGGTTACAAGCACCATTCCACACATACCAACAATAAGTACAACAATAAGTACTGAAGGGAAAGGTGATAATACTGGATTGGTGATAGGTCTTGTTGTTGGCTTGGGTGTTTTAGCTTGTGGGCTTAGCTTCGCTTTCTTAATCTGGATAAAGAAGAGGCGTATCAGGTTAAGGAACTCTGATGGTAACACAGCAAATTCAGACGAATGGATGGAGGATGCCTTATTTAAGAAAGGATCAGGTCCAAAGAGGTTCAAGTACGACGAACTGGTTAATGCAACGAATAACTTCGATGAGGGGGGAAAACTTGGAGAGGGAGGATTCGGAGGAGCTTACAAAGGTTTACTAAATGGTGCTTATGTTGCTGTTAAAAGGATTTCAAAAGGATCACATCAAGGAAAGAAAGAGTATCAATCTGAAGTACCACCAATCCAGTTGCGACATAGAAATTTGGTTCAACTTATAGGTTGGTGTCCCGAACAGAATGAATTGCTTCTTGTGTATGAATTCATGCCAAATCGGAGCCTCGATACCCATCTTTTCCGAGGGGAAAAAGTTCTCACTTGGGAAGTCAGGTACAAAATAGCGCTTGGTCTATCTTCAGCTTTGTTGTACTTACACGAAGAATGGGAACAATGTGTAGTACATCGAGATATTAAATCAAGTAATGTAATGTTGGATTCAAATTTTAATGCTAAACTCGGGGATTTCGGTTTAGCAAGGTTTGTGGACCATGATCGTAGTTCTCAAACAACGGTTTTAGCCGGAACTGTGGGTTACTTAGCACCTGAGTGTATTGCTACAGGTAAATCAAGTAAAGAATCCGATATTTATAGTTTTGGAATCGTTGCACCTGAGATTGAGGAAGCCGATCGAAGCACTTAGGGGGGTGTTAGTAGAGAGGGTTTGGGATCTTTATGGAAGAGGAAATATTATTGAAGCAGCAGATGAAAAGTTAAACATGAAATTCAATGAGTTAGAAATGGAACAGTTGGTGGTACGATTATGGTGTGCTCATCCTGATTCTAAATCAAGACCTTCATCCACTCAAGTGGTTAATGTTCTTAAATTTGAAACTCCATTGCCTACACTTCCACTTGAGTTACCGACCGCCATATATCTTCCGGCAGCCCCAACTGTGCTGAATTTTCCGTCATCAGCTGGTCTTAACAATAGACCCACGTGACAGTGAACATTTGCACGCTTATAGTTATGTAATTGAAATTGGTTGCTAATTGCTTATTTTTGTTTTCTTGCAAATCAATAACAGAGGGCTGCGTTTTTGTAAGAGAAATATATTTCTAAAATGTTAATTTTAATTTTAATTTTATTGTCATTTGAATTTTATTAAAAATTTATATCGAAATTGTAAGATAATATGTCAATAATGTTGTGCATGGATCCTTTTTTTTTATAACTTCAAAATTTTTATAACCAGTAGTAGAACCAAGTCCATACAATAACAAATTTGTCATGATCATTATTTTCCTGTAATCAAATGACATGCGTCTCTATTCTTTTTTAACTTGTTTTTGTTCTTTTTTGTTTGGTGTACATATTGGGGTATATGAGTTTGTTTAGACAACATTTAAAAAGTTCATTTTAACTTTTAGAAATAAAAAACAATAGAAAGTTGGTTTTGATATATAATTTCTTGACTTCTAGAAATAAGAAAAATAAATAAATTTTCATAAAGTAAAATATTTCACTTTTATATTTTTATTTATAATATCCAAATATCCTCCAAAAAAGTAAAATCATTAATATTAGGGGTACCAATTTAGTTAAGGGTGTACCAGCTCAATACTAGGAACTAAGAATGTTTTGTTTTATAAGGATTTTAGTATACCTCGAAGCAATTGGTAATTCTTATCACCAAAGTTTGGTGGATATTTTCAAATCGTCCGTATTATGTAAATCGCTAAGACGGGAGTCTGGGAGGGTGTTAGCCCTGTGGGATACGGTTGGTACATCCTTTTTAATAAAACCTAATTTTCTTTTTAGCTTGAATTCAAGAGACGTATCATTTTCCAATAGCTAGCATTGATGCTTGTTGGAGGTATCTGTTGTTGCGGAATATACATCTCGAACAGATATAAATACCTTATAAATAGTGATGAATTTATTATCATTCTATTTCTATCATATTAAAAATTTATTCCTTTTAAACATCATCAGAAACTTCTAAAAAAATAATATATTTTGAATTGGATCGAGGAAGTATAATACTTGAATTCGATTACAATGTTAGGACTCTTAAAAGACATAATTTTACAAACCTTTTATTTTTCTAAATTTATTCGAAATGATTACATTATTATCTAAAAAAATTGAATGATCCTTAAAGTCATTAATACACCATCTCTATGTTTTTTTTTTTACCTCAGTATCAACCTAATTTTCCAGCCACGTTGCTAAGTAAGACCCTAATGAGTATTGACTACAACTTTTATTTTCTTCAAAAATGCATTGTTGTGTTTTCAATGGAGCATGACTTATTGATATTGTCCGGTCCAGAAAGACAGATAAAAAGCTAAGATGGTATGTTTTCAATCGAGCATGACTTATTGACTTATTGACTTGTGTTTTCCTAAGAGGGTATGTTTTTACTTTTTGGGGAGACTAATAGGCTCCTTCAGACTTGTTTTTTCTTTTTCTTTTTCTTTTTTCTTTTTTCTTTTTATTACTTAGTGACTTGTTAGCTGGTTATCATTTCCTATTAAACGGGTGGGTGTGGATGAGTTCTTTCTTGAGTTACTTGGAAAAACATACTTTGGGGAGTATAGTGGTAGTTTTTTGTTTCTATTTTCTATTTTGGGGCTTTCATAAATTTCCTTTTAGAGGGGGAACGTAATGGATTATTTGAATGAGAAGAATTCTTTAATTTCTTGGCGGGTTCAGAGACTACTGGATGAGGTGAAAATAATGGCTGAAGTTAAAAAAAAAATTGGGTTTTCATTTCACACATAGAACCGAAATACTTCTGCAGATTTACTTGCAAAAGAGGCAAGATGGTCTAATATATCTCAACAAACTTAGGTTCATAACCAAATGTTATCATAACTCCTATATTGGAACAACTAAATGTAATTCCTAGTGAATCTGTTGCTTTACCGTTAGATTTTTCGTCTGAAAACTGATGCAACATAAATGATCAGTTTAGTTTTGAATGAAAGTTTTTGTTTTGAATAAAAAAAATTATGCACATTGTAGTTTTTAAGAAGTTAAAAATACCTCTCAAACTAGACAATTTAGAATTTCTAACCTTTTTAAGAACCCTATTATTGGGGTTGTACATCTTAGCTTTTAGGGGCTTATGAAATAATAAAATAGTGTCATCTTGTAACCAACCTTAATACCCTTTATCCTAGTATTTTTCATAATACCTAGAGTGTTATAGATTAATTAGTATAATTAACTTAATTAGCTAAACTAATTAAGATTAACAATTGGATTAGATTAATAATTATTTATTTATTTTTCTTATTTAACTTTTAGAATTAATGACTCTTCATTTTTTTATTTTCAGAATTATTTACGGTTATGAATTAGTCATTTCCCAACCGTAAAAAATAAATTATGGCTAGACAATGATTAATTGTTAGTCGTAAAAAGTTCATTTACGAACAAGAATTCATCAGTTTCTAGCCGTAAAAACATATATATAAAAATGAATCGGTTAGATTTGAACCGTTTCCTAGCCGTAAATGTTAGGAAATGATTAATTTCCAGTCGTAATAGGCTTATACTCGGTATGAACATGAGATTTTTTGTCATTTTATAGCCGTAAACAACAAAAGCTTATTATCCTACGTTTGCAAATGATTAATTTCTAGTCGTAGATAAATGCTAAGTTTAAATCAGCCGTAAAATACCCAACGACTAGGAATTCATTATTTTCCTAGCCGTAGATGGACTACTTACAGTCATAGGAGTTCATCTATTCATAACCGTAAGTAGTTCTTAATATTGAAATTGATTTTCTTTTAATTTTATCATGAATCATAAAGGAGATTTTCTTTTATTATTATAATTTTTATGAACAGTCGTTAGATTTAGATTCTATGAAGGAAGAATATTTTAAATTTTCATTATAGATTAGATCCTGTTATCCACATTTAGTATATTTGATTCATAATCGATTCCTTTTTAATCAGTGAGACAACCATAGACTTTTACATGGTCGTGGTACCATTTCTATCCTTCTCATTGCTCTTGTCGGCTTTCCAAGTCCAACTCCGGCCCTAGCTAATTTAGTTACAGGAAAGTACAATATTGACTAAGACCATATTTTTTTCTTAAAAATGTAGTATTATTCCACACAGTTGCAGAAAATCCACGACCACTAAAAAAAATCAAGTTTTATTTTTTGAAATTTTCGATGTTGTCCAAATACACATTGTTGTTTTAGGCCCCATTCTTTGGGTTAAGTCCGAATATAATCAAAAGCACAACGAGAGATTACAAAGAATGGGGCACCCCTATATTTTGGCACCCAAAAGAAATAAGAAATAGTCGTGATGTCATATGCGGATATGCATGTGATAGCCAATACAAACCCGCGTGTTATAAGGGTGCACCAAATGACTCACCACATGGCTAATTCACCCTTGTGCACCACGTTGGCTAGTCTTTTTGGCTAAATGGCTAGCCTCTCATTCTAGAATCTTCTCTCATTAATTTGTCTTTTTCTTAGAACATTCTAGAATAGTGTAGACATTTGTGGATAAGAGTGGAATAATCTAGAAGTAGATCCTAGCCATAGACTTGTATAGATCTTAGATAATATTCTAGAACATTCTTGGCTCCCAACTAGTATAAATAGGGATGCCATTCTGATTTGTAATCATCCAATGATCCAATAATCCAACAATCCAAGTAAGAGAGCAATACACACTTAATTCTCTCATTCAATCATTCTCTCTTGTTCTTGAGTGTTCTTGAGCGTTCTTGAGTTTCTTGTGAGTTTTGATCTTGAGTATTTACACAAAGTCGGTTAAACTTTGTTTGGGAGGCTGACTTGTCTAGTAACGGAATTCTAGAAAAGTGCCGCACGGAGTAAAGTCGAGGCGAAGGACCGACCCCGTGACAACTGGTATCAGAGCTACGTTCATACTACTCTCGGTAAGATCTCTCACCATGTCTTCAAATGATGCAAATGTTGTTATCACTAACAATAATGAAAAGGTTGAAAAGACAAAGAAACAACAACGGGATAAGTCAATGGGCCCCCGTTTAGAATCTCGTGTTGGATCACTGGAAGAAAAGGTAGAAAAGTTGAACCTGGATTTAGGAGAATCCATGGAGCAACAAGACGATTTGGAGAAATCGATGGAGGTCTCTTTTGAGACGTATCGGAACGAGATGGGTGCACATAAGCATGAGGTAAATGCTCATGTGAGGATACTGCAAGCTCAAATCGATGAGCTAAAGACCCTAATCCGAGGAAATACGGTTCGTGGACCATCTAGAGTGAGGGTGCCAGAACCAAAGGAATACTCCGGCGTAAGGGATGCTAAGGAGCTGGAAAACTTTCTATGGAACATGGAAAGATACTTCAGGGCCACGGGCCTTGATGACGAGCAAGAAAGGGTCGACACGGCTACCATGTACCTGATAGAAGATGGATTATTGTGGTGGAGAAGAAAATATGCAGAAATCGAGAGAGGAGTCTGCACCATCACTACTTGGGCGGAGTTCAAAAGGGAGATCAAAGCCATGTTCTATCCGGAGAACGTTGAGCATAAAGCTCGGGACAAACTTCAAAACTTGAAGTATTCAGGTACCATTTCCGAATATGTCAAGCAATTTAATTCCCTCATGTTAGAAATATTAACAATGGAAGACGAGGACCGCTTCTACCACTTCAATCGTGGCCTACCTCGTTGGGCTTCTATGGAACTTCAACGAAAAGGTATTACCGACTTGTCCACCGCATTAAGCACTGTCGAGAAACTTGATGACTTTTCTAGCAAACCTGATCAACTTGCCAAGAACAAGCCATCCAAGCCATTATCACAAGGAATGGGTGGGGGAGACAGGTACTACCGCGATAAGCCACAAACTAGCCGCGAAGGGTCCAAGCCAAACAACGGGTGGAGAGGAAGGAAAGATAAACGTTTGAAGAAATGCTTCATTTGCCAAGGTGACCATCTTGCTCATAGTTGTCCCAAAAAGAACTTACTCAACTCTTTGATTGCAGAGCATGAAGAGAGAACCGAAGACTCGCACTTGGGAGCCGTTCGGTTGAGCGCAATCAAGAGCCAGCCCAAGGAAAAACGTCCAACACCAAAGGAGAACAAATGACTTATGTATATGGATATAAGTCTAAACGAGCATAAGACCAAGGCAATGGTCGATTCTGACACAACACACAACTTCATCTCAAAAGGAGAAGCCGATAGATTGAAGTTGAAGGTCGAAGCTGATTCAAGCACCATCAAGGCGGTAAATTCAGAAGCCATACATGTTCACGGAGCGGCCAAGGGGGTCGAAATGAAGGTTGGCGCGTGGAAGGGAACTACCGACTTTATGGTGGTAAAGATGGACGATTTCAAAGTTATCCTCGGAATGGATTTCTTGGATCGTGCCAAAGTTGCCATGGTGCCTTGCCTCAGCGTAGTCAGCATCAGTGACGAGAAGTCTCCATGTGTGATTCCAGCCACCCGGACCAAGAAGACTTGCTCGAGTGCACTGTCGGCTCTACAACTAAAGAGGGGTGTTCATAAGGGAGAACCCACCTTTGTAGCAGCCATCATTGAGGAAAGCGAAGAACTGGTCAAGGTCGTTCCATTGGAGGTACAAAAAGCTTTGCAGGAGTACCAGGACGTGATGCCAGCCGAGTTGCCCAAGCAACTACCACCTAAGAGGGAGCTGGATCATCAGATCGAGCTGGAACCTGGAGCAAAGCCGCCCGCCATGGCCCCATACCGCATGGCCCCGCCATAATTGGAGGAGTTGAAGAAGCAAATCAAGGAATTGTTGGATGCCAGCTACATCCAACCTTCCAAGGCCCCTTACGGAGCCCCGGTGCTGTTTCAGAAGAAGAAGGATGGAAGTCTTCGGATGTGCATCGACTACCGAGCCTTGAACAAGGTCACCGTGAAGAACAAGTATCCAACTCCCCGAGTTGAAGACTTTTTCGACCAATTGGGTAGTGCTCGATACTTCACGAAGCTGGACTTGAGGTCGGGATCCTATCAAGTTCGAATAGCAGAAGGGGACGAGCCAAAGACCACATGTTTCCCGAGGTACGGAGCTTACGAATTTTTAGTTATGCCTTTTGGTCTAACCAATGCTCCTGCCACATTTTGCACTTTGATGAACAAGGTCTTCCACCCGTATCTCGATCAGTTCGTAGTCGTGTACCTTGACGACATCGTCGTATATAGCCACACTTTGGATGAGAACCTCAAACATTTGCGGATCGTGTTCAAAGTACTGAGGGAGAACTCCTTGTATGTGAAGAAGGGGAAATGCAGCTTCGCTCAGCCCAAAGTATCCTTCCTTGGACATTGGATAGGTGATGGACAGATCTGGATAGAGGAAAAGAAGATCAAGGCCATCAAGGAGTGGGAGCCGCCTACCAAAGTGGCTCATTTGCGGTCTTTCCTAGGACTTGCCAACTACTACCGGAGATTCATCGAGGGATACTCGAAGAGAGCAGCACCGCTCACGGATTTGCTAAAGAAAGCGAGGACTTGGACGTGGAGCGAAGAATGCCAAGCCTCTTTCGATGATCTTAAGACCGCGGTGATAAAGGAGCCAGTCTTAAGATTACCTGATCATGCCAAGCCTTTTGAGGTATACACTGATGCTTATGACTTTGCTATTGGTGGAGTACTTATGCAGGAAGGACACCCACTTGCATATGAAATTTGGAAGTTGAACGATGCGGAACGGCGCTACACGGTGCAAGAGAAAGAGATGACTTCCGTCATACACTGTCTTCAGACATGGAGGCACTACCTTCTTGGATCACATTTCATGGTCTTCACTGACAATGTAGCTACTAGCTACTTCCAGACTCAGAAGAAGTTGTCTCCAAAGCAAGCACGGTGGCAAGACTTTCTGGCCGAGTTCAACATGAAGCTTGAGTACAAGCCAGGCCGCACCAACTATGTTGCTGATGCATTGAGCCGAAAAGTGGAACTTGCTAGTCTTGCATTGGAACGTGTAGCTTCCATCGCCAAATTGTCAGGCACCATTCCGGATCGTGTACGGGAAGGCTTGGAACAGGACACTTTTGCAAAGAACCTCATTTATGCAGTGGATAAGGGGAAGACTCGTCGGTTCTGGTTGAAAGACGGTCTTCTATTCACACATGGGAACAGGATGTTCATACCTAAGCATGGGAACCTAAGGCGTGAACTAATGCACGAGTGTCATGACACCCGATGGGCAGGCCTCCCTGGCCAGAGAAGGACTTTGGCTTTGCTGGAAGCAAGTTATCACTGGCCAAAGATGGAGGACGATGTGGATGCCTATGTTCGGACGTGTCTGGTATGCCAACAAGATAAGGTAGAACACAAGAAGTCAGGAGGACTTCTAGAGCCACTACCAGTGTCAGATAGACCGTGGGAGTGTTTATCGATGAACTTCATCTCTGCCTTACCCAAGGTGGATGGCTTGGGATCAATCTTGGTGGTTGTGGACAGGTTCACCAAGTATTCTACATTCATCGCTGCACCAACAGACTTCACCCGAGAACAGGCTGCTCGACTGTTCGTGAAGTACGTGGTGAAATATTGGGGCATACCAAAGATCATAGTTAGCGATCGCGATCCAAGATTTACAGGGAAATTCTGGACAGAAGTGTTCAAGTTACTTGGGTCCGAGCTTAACTTCTCTACAAGCTTTCATCCTCAAACAGATGGACAAACGGAGCGCACCAATGCCTTATTGGAGGAGTACTTGAGACACTTCGCGAACGCTAACCAAAGAAATTGGGTGGAATTATTGGACGTGGCTCAGTTTATCTATAATTTGCAGAAGAGTGAATCATTTGGCCATAGTCCATTCGAGTTGGCCACAGGCCAGCAACCTTTGATGCCACACACACTCGCTGGCGGATATAGAGGAAAGAGCCCTGCTGCTTTTCAATTCACTAAAGAGTTGCATGACAAGCACGACTTGGCCAAAGCATACTTGGAGAAAGCCTCTCAGCGAATGAAGAAATGGGCGGACGAGAAAAGGAGACCCGTATCCTTCGAAGAAGATGACTTAGTCATGCTGAAGTTGAACCCACAAAAGTTCAAAGCTTTTCGGAAGGTACACAAGGGACTCATTCGACGGTACGAGGGACCATTTCGCATCGTCAAGAAAGTCGGGAAGGCGTCCTACAGATTGGAGCTACCTAGCCACATGAAGATCCATCCCGTCTTTCATGTCAGCTGCCTGAAGCCATATTATGCGGATCAAGATGACGAGTCTAGAGGAGTTACCAAGAGAGCCCCATTCAATATGATCACCTCTCTAGACAAGCAGGCTTCAAACATAAAATCACACAGACGTGTCTCAAGAGGAGGGCGAATTTATAAGGAATATCTTGTCCGATGGAAGGATCAACCAGACAGTGAAGCCAGTTGGGAACATGAAGACTTACTTTGGCAACACAAAGATCTCATCGACAGGTACAACGCGACGAGGACGTCTGCGAATTCGGGTGGGGGAGAATGTCACAAGGGTGCACCAAATGGCTCACCACATGGCTAACTCACCCTTTTGCACCACCTTGGCTATCCCCTTTGGCTAAATGTCTAGCCTCCCATTCTAGAATCTTCTCTCATTTGTCTTTTTCTTAGAACATTCTAGAATAGTGTAGATATTTGTGGATAAGAGTGGAATAATCTAGAAGTAGATCCTTGCCATACACTTGTATAGATCTTAGATAATATTCTAGAACATTCTTGGCTCGCAACTAGTATAAATAGGGATGTCATTCTCATTTGTAATCATCCAATGATCCAATAATCCAACAATCCAAGTAAGAAAGCAATACACACTTAATTCTCTCATTCAATCATTCTCTCTTGTTCTTGAGTGTTCTTGAGTTTCTTGTGAGTTTTGATCTTGAGTAGTTACACAAAGTTGGTTAAACTTTGTTTGGGAGGCTGACTTGTCTAGTAACGAAATTCTAGACAAGTGCCGCACGGAGTAAAGTCGAGGCGAAGGACCGACCCCGTGACACGCGGCTCTCTGTCATATATATGGCATAAACTCCTTTGCTTCTTGTAAACCACACGGCGAGAAAATTTACTGCTGTCATCGAGCGTAGTTATAGTCATTATGCGACGTAGTTTTAGGTGCATTGCGTGCCACCAGTTATTATGCTTTATAGCTAGTTTATTAGTTTAATAATTTATGGATTGATTTTTTTGGGTTTAGAAGACAAGTAAAGTAAGATACTTCTTTAATATTCAAGAATCTTTCGAATATTTTTCTAATATCCTAAATTAGATATTTAATAAAAATTTATATCTTTATTTTTAAATCATTTGATTATTATACCCTTAACTTAAGCAAAATATATGTTTAGAAGAAAGTAAAGAGTGAGTCTTCACTTGGTCGCATGGGCGTCGTTCCATTTCCATCAGGGTGATACACAATCCCATTAAGTCCAATCAAGTTTTCATACCACTCCTTAAATGTGAAGAGCGGGCTTTTCATGGTGCCTAAAAGCTCTCCATTTACTCCTACCTTCCATATCTTACTCTGTTTGGCGTCTGTAACATATGCATTGCCTTTTTTATCTACAGCTATATCATCTGCAAAAGCTTTTCCATCACCTGCAATAATGCAAATACACAAGTAAAAATTAATATTATTGTAAAAAAGAGGTTAGGAAGGTTGGGTCAAGCTCAGGAAGCTAAAAAGAGGGAAAAAAATTAATTCAGAAATTTTTGTGCTGCTGCTGAAGAAGACGGGAAGAATAGAGAAAAGAAAACGGTTTCTTCAACCAATCAGCAACGTTTATTATCAGTTTTGCAACTTTTATCTTCAGCTGCAACGGTTTCTTCAACCAATCAACAACGTTTATCTTCAACTGCAACGGTTTCTTTAACCAATCAGCAATGTTTATCTTCAGCTTTGCAACGTTTATCTTCATTTTCATTGCAACAGTTAATCTGTAACACTATAAAAACGTTGCAGATTTCCTGTTTTATTATTTTTAGCTTATTTTCTTCTTCTCAAGCACTTTGAGCCATGATACCAAGTTTTGAGAGTGTTTTGAGCATGATGATACTAGTTTCATACTAGTATAAACATGGATGAAAACAAATTCAAGTCAGGATGCAACCAGATTCATCATTGCTATTTTCGAATATTTTTTTCAATTTTATTTTAAACCAGAATGCAACCAGTTTCATCATAGATATTATTCGAATATTTTTATTTTCTTAGTTTAAAACAGGATGAATCCAGTTTCATCCAAGCTAGTTTTTGAATAAATTTTTCTATTTTATTTTAATTCAGGTTGCAACCAGTTTCATTCTAGTTATTTTCTTTCGAAAAAAAAACTTTTGAATTTACTATCAACAATGGATCTTGTTTTGAAGATAATTATTAAAATCCTTTTCGAAAATATAAGTTTTATTAAAATCGGATATATATTTTGAAAGTTATGAGTGTTTTTCTGATTTGTTTTTAAATTAGAGAGTGAAAGATAAAAAAGAAATAAATATAAAAATGAGAGATATAATTATTTTATTTTTTGTGTCAATTACATCTATCCCTAATTTTTACAAGTCCACTAAAACTATAAATTAGGGAATCTTAGACAATAGACTCATTTTCCATATGCTTTATCCCCGTTTAAGGGATTAACTTCACCGTGCTCACTCGACAGTCATTCTACGCACTTGACCTTTGCCTGGTCCTACCTTGCTCTACCTGAGTTAGTGTTCTGCACCATTTTAAGGTGCTAACTTCACCTTATGCACCGTACTAACGAGGGATGACATCCATTATCATTTGATCTCACAATAGCCCTAGCTTTAATACCAACCGAAGGATCCATAGGATAGTCTAACTAACCCATTTCGGGGCCCAAAATATCGAATTAGTGGTCTAACTAGCCCAGTTTGGGCCCAAACCATGGTCTAACTGGCCCATTTTAGGCCCAAATTATATAGTATCGATATTAACCACCTCTGGTAGTAGGCGTGAAATTTTACCTAAAAGCCCTAATGTTATGAAAGATTCACCTAAAATTTCGTTTATTTCATGTGGGAGTAATCCTATTGGTTTTGGTCGAGACAAATCCCTAATATTTACCACCTGAAACAATGACCAAAAACACACCAAGACTGCAAACGCAGAACAAATGTGTTAGCTTCTGAACGCAAACAAGTATTGTTATGTGTAGAAGGACCCTTTTGATAAGACCATTTTGTCTCTTTAAATCCATTATTGCCAAGAAGGACCACCACCTTTCTTAGCCTCACATACATTATTGCAGAAAGGTTCATGCATCTTTTCTACGCAAAGACTTGGAGAAAGACTTGAGACAGCGAAAGACCAAGAGCGAAAGTGCATTAAAAAAATTTGTTTGATATTTTCTACTGTCAACAGTTCCAGCTTTCAATTCGGCGAGCCGTGTAAAATACGCACCATAAGAAAACATATTTCAGTCCATATTTGTCTAGCTCTTATACTCAAACATTTCAATCACCTATCAATGGCTATCTACAACAAATCATCAAAAACTTGTCATCTTCATTCTCCAAACCTCTTCTTAATCATCGCAATATTATTAATTATTCCTACTGCTACAAATTCAACCTCCTTTAACTTCCCAAATTTCCCACCAAATGAATCTGAAATACATTTCGAAAACGACTCAACTGTGGCGAACAACAACATCGACCTAACCAGAAATTTAGCAGACAAAACACTCAAGGGTAGTGTTGGTCGTGCTACCTATTCAGAACCTATACAACTTTGGGATGCAAACACTGGGAAGATCACAGACTTCACTACACACTTCTCCTTCACCATAGAAGTCCTGAGCGATACTTCTAAATATGTTCATGGTGATGGTCTCACTTTTTTCTTAGCCCCTTTCGGGTCTAAACTCCCTCCTGGATCCGGCGGTGGATTTCTTGGCCTATTGAGTTCAGACGTAGCTCTTCAAAAATTGCCAACAAATCAAATTGTTGCAATTGAGTTCGATAGTTTCAAAAAACGAATGGGATCCAAGCTCTGATCATGTTGGTATCAATGTTAACTCGGTCGTATCCGTGGCCACTGCATCATTAAAAAGTAACAGCATGACGAACGGAACCATAGGTAATACATGGGTAAGTTATAATTCTTCAACACACAATTTAAGTGTTCATCTCACGTATGCTAAGAAGCCTGTATTCAGTGGGAGTCCTATTGTGTCTCATATTATTGATCTAAGCAAGATTCTACCGGAGCAGATTAGTGTTGGATTTTCAGGGTCCACTGGCACAGCGGTTGAGCTTCATAGCATTCTTTCTTGGAAATTCAATTCCACGTTACGAATCGACGAAATAAAAACCAATCTGAAGAACAATTCAGACATTAATCAAAGAAGACATGGAAAAACGAATGATGTGGTACAAGGTAAAACAATTACTGGTGAACATAGCAAAACTGGATTGGTGGTAGGTCTCATTGTTGGTGTCGCTGCTGTTTTAGGCTGTGGGATCGGGTTTGCTTTTTTAGTTTTGTTGAAGAAGATGAGAAGCACGAGGAACTTTTATGGTGGTACCAAAATGTCCGGCAGAGACGATGAATTTGGAACAGAAATGGAACTGAACAAGTTCTCGTACAGAGAATTGGTCAGTGTTGAGAGGTAGTGAGTATTTTGATGAATTGGTAATTAGAAAGTGATAGTCCTAGTTTCCTTGCTATTTTATATACGATGCAAACAAGTACTTTATGTTAAGGTTCGCAGAACCGTTGTTCTACCATTTGTTCTTAATACAATAATACACGAGATTGATAGAATCGTGATATCTACATTGTATTGAACCAAAACTTCAAGAAGAAGGTTTCTGTTACAGGACAGTTGACTATTTATGCTTCTGTTAGAAGCTTACATAGCACACTTCACACACGCTTACATGGCACACATCTCACACATCTCACACATCTCTACACACACATTACACACATGCTATTACCCTCCCTCAATTTCAAGGAGGTTTGAAGAACTTACTTGAGATTGCTCAAGATGTGAAGTGTTGGGTACCTGCATCACCAAAGGAAGCACCAGATGCACTCCATGTTAATGAACTTGTCTCTAGCAAGAACATTCTCCCCGATCACTTCTAGACTCCAAATCCTGGCATCCATGTCTTCAAGAGCAAGAATCTCCTGCTGAGCATGCGCAATTTTCTCCTCAGCATACCGTTTGAATTGCCGAGCTCCCATCGTGACCGTTTTTGTGCAATCTCAATATCATTGACATAGCCTCATTTGCTGCTGACGCTGAAGCATTTCTCTCATCTTCCCATCCAGTGTAAAGCTCCTGTATGCTTTCTTGCACACACTTACCACTACACTCGACTGTGGACACTTTCCTGAAATTGTCAACTGTTGTGGGGACAACATTGCTTTTTACCAAAAAAAAAACTGTACAAACAAGGACTGAATAGCACCCAACAGTGCAATCTTCAGAAGCAATTTCTACTGCTGCACCCCTGAACTGGGTAAGCAAGTCCTTGCTTTCAGAAGGGTCACCCAAGTTTTCGCTCCATGTTGATAAGAGAATATCCATACCAATGGCGAGAAAACATGCAGCAACATCAAACAATAGCAACAATAGCAATAGCACCAAAATGATCGGCGAGCATGTTGGCAAACAGCCCAGCAACAATAGCAATGAGAATTCAAACAAGTTACCCAAAAGATTATACTGAATGTATTTACCTTCGTCATCAACCCTTCAGTTGGGTGCAATAACAAGGAGGTTGTCGAAAACATTCAAAAATTTAAAAAACTCATGAAGTCTGAACTTAAGGTTGCATTCATGCTCTTCCCTAGAATATTAGTGCTACCACACACCTTAGATATAATGAGTAAACTGTCGAAGAGAATCACACTAAGAGAATAATCATGAAATCCAACAAGTTCATGTGCTGAATTTTCATCCTTAAGCAATTGTGAACTGACATTTTAACTGATACAGAACATGATGAGCTAGAGCTCTAAGTTGCAGATTGAATAACCCATTTCAGCTGCAGAAGAGAAAATGTGTCTCTTCACATCACATGCCTTTGATCAAACAGCACTCCAGAAGCACGGATCATAGCTGAAGCAGTTAAGTAACATCCATGTCTAGGAGCAGCAACACACATCATAAACTTGCATTCCATAGTATTTGGTGTTCCAACAACGGTTTAAGCATGTAAATGTAACAGCACTCCAGAAGTAGGAGGTGAAGTTGAAAAGAAGACTCCACTCCAAGAATCGGATAACAAAAAGGTTTGATTCCTGAGTATCTCTTGTTGTGAAGGGTATTGTTGATTCAGATGATCTGCCGCTTAATATCTCTTGTGAAATGCTTCAACAGAACAAGATTTCGAAGGTCATCAGGAAGAATCTTGGGAAGAAATGTATTGAGATGTTCACTGAAATTTCTGAGAACAAGGAGGATTATGCAAAGTTGTATGAAGCGTTTTCGAAGAACCTGAAATTGGGCATTCATAAGGACGGCCAGAACAGAGCTAAGATTGCTGACTTGCTCCGAGACTACTCCACAAAGAGTGGAGATGCGAGGACGAGCTTGAAAGACTATGTGAACTCCAAGATAACGTCAAGAATAGAACAAATGACTAAAGAAAGAAGCAAGACAAGTTGCTTACTCTGGAGAAGGATTTCAAAGTTTGAATCCTTTTATTCATAATCAAAGAAAGGAAACCAGCAAGTCAATGCCACCTTGCACTTATAGAGATACACAGCACAAAACTATTCAGCCTTCACTTGCAGAGTTTGACGAGAGAACAAAACACTCACTGCAATGAGGCACATCACCAGTAAACAACAACCAAAAAACAGATCCAGGAGAAGATTTGCAGAGTTGAACTAGTGGATAATCCACTAACTGCAAGCAATAAAACAGGACCAGCTGAAAAAGAAAAAATCCACATATCAAGAGTAAAGAAACCACCAGCAGAAGGCTAGAACAAGAAATCACATCAAGAAAAAAAAGGCTAGGAGGAGATTGAGAAAATCTTGAAATAATATGGAAATCAAGATTAAGGAAACCAGAAAGAAGAGGACTATGTCTCTGTTGAAAGAAAAGAAATCAACATTAACTGTAACTTGAAAACAACTCAGTTTGTGAGAGCATTGAATCAACCATAAATGAAAAAATTTGCCTGAATTGAATGAATCAGAAAATTGGAATTGATTGTAAAGGAAATGTTGAATTAGAACTGAAATCATGAATTGATTGAAAATTGAGTGAAACATGGAAATCTTGAATTAGAACTGAAATCATGAATTGATTGAAAATTAAGTGAAACATCCTGCTGGTGTGATTGAAAACCAGACTTACGGGAATGAACAATGCTGGTGATCTTTGCACCAGTCTTACATGTAGAAGACACATCAATGATGATGGGTCAATATCAGACTTACATGGAAATAGAATCAATGCTGAAATCATTCAGGCTTACATGAACATGAGATTGATCTAAAAGATCATAAGAAAATGAGATTGAATCTCAAATATTAACCAAAATGAAATTGAAACACAAGATCTGTAAGAACAGTACCAGAGATCATTGTTGAATGAACATTATGAAAAGAAATTGAAGGTGAATCTTAGCAGCATCAGAAGAACATTCTTGTTATTGCAGAAGGTCAAAAAATTAAAACCCTAGAACCAGCGGGATCAAAAAAAAAAAAAAAATTCAGAGGAAGAGGATCTTCTGCTCTGATACCATGATAGAATCGTGATATCTACATTGTGATTGATTGAATTGTATTGAACCAAAACTTCAAGAAGAAGGTTTCTGTTACAGGACAGTCGACTATTTATGCTTATGTTAGAAGCTTACATAGCACACTTCACACACGCTTACATGTCACACATCTCACACATTTCTACATACACATTACACACATGCTATTAGAGACTAGTACACCTCAAATGAGTAATGCTGGTCAGGAGTGTCTTAGGCTATAGGCGAGCTTGGACATTGCCTAGCCCAAAATTTTCTTTTTTTTAATTAATAGTAAATTTTATGGGACAGTTACAAGTGTTATGAAAGAGTTCTGCACAGTTATATATTACAACCAACTGTGACAACGATAATTGTTACTGAATATTTGTAACAGCCATAAGTGTCACCAAACTTAAATTTTGAAATTAAGCAATCCTAGGGGTATTTATATCAAATTACAAGTTTATAACCTTAAATCTAACCAAAAAAACTGGAAAAATTAGGGAGGCCTTCAGCTAAATAGCTGGATCTGTGTTATCGCTTAAAATATATAAATTTATTTTCCCATAAACCAAAATTTTAACTGTTTCTGATTTGGTAACCCATGAAAAAACCCTATAAATTGAATTCACCTATAACACCCCAAAACTGTACGACAACTCTGATCCTAATACCCCAACAATGATGTTGTGTGCAGAATAGAATTGCCCGATTTATGTATTTAGCAGCCAGGGGCGGAGCCATGATTGTAGGAAAAGGGTGCAAAACAAATTCTTACCTATATTAGGGGGTGCAAAATGGGCTTTGGAGTGCAGTTTAAACTAAAAATAGACTAAAAAAACTATAATTTGGCTTGGGAGACAACTAGGCTAGGTGTGCAATTACACACCCTTAGTCTACATTGGCTTTGCCTTATGATAGACATATTTTAGTGTCTAATTTGCACCTTAATTTCTAGTGAGTTAGTATTCGATTTTGCGTCTATTACGTGTTTTTATGCTTTTGTAGGTACATTAGAAGAATAAAGATTTGTGGAAAAATTGGCTTAAAAAGTGATAAAGGCACCCAAGGACAAGTGTTATTGGCGCCCCATAAATGGTTAAGAGGCACCCTAGAATCGGGCTGAGTCAACTGAGTCATCCCAGCGAGTCAACCCAGTCGAGTCAACTCAGCCGAGCCGGATCGGGATTCATCGGAAGAACTGGACAGTCCTGTACACTTAAAATTCACGTGAAATTTGGTGTGTTTTGCTTCCAAATTGATACACAAGTTAGAAGATGTCCATACAAGACCCACACAACCAATTCTACACGTTTTTAGCCGGAAAAGTGGCTCCCGGAGTGAATTTGGACGGAAAAAGGAATCACTCTTTGATTCGGATTTGGGAAGATTTTGGAGAGTTCTGGAGAGTTCTATTAGGTTTAGAACTCTCCCTAGGGTTTGTACTCCCTATATAAACCAAGAGAAGCCAAGAGAAATCAACACGGAGCCCTAGAGATTAATTCAGAAGAATTCCGGCCACTTCCGGTCATCGCCGATCACTGCTGCTGCACCGGCCGGCGTGTTCTTCACCCAGCCGTCACCGAAGAAGAAGACTAAGTAACATTTATTTCTGTTGCTGATTCAAACTGCTCCTGTTGGCTTAGCTTTTAAACCTTGTTGCTTTGAACTCTTTTTGTGACAGCTGAACCCTCTCTTGCAACACTTATATACGTATCTGTTCAGCTGTTGCACTATTCTTTAACCTTGTAATCAACTTTTTGAGCAATGAAAAGATCTTTTGAGCAAGTTTTCTTCACCATGAGCTAAGTTTATTTACTGGGATGATGGAGGAGGTTTTCTCTCAATTTTATGTGGTAAGTCTATTTTTAATTAATTATTTATAATTTTTTACTTGTTAAAATTGCATAGTTTCGAAATAGAAAAACGGTTTTCTTTCAGCAGTTGTGCTTTTATTTGATGGATCATGCTGGGTTGACAACCATTGATGTTCCATGCTTATGATTTACCTCTGCTTGTTTGCATAAAAACCTAATTTGGCAATATTTGAGCATTAATCTATTTAAAAAGAATTACCCGATTAATCACATAGTTGTTAGGAATAACTGAATCCTGATTCCTGGTTTTCTCCAATATTTTCTAAAAATCATCTCTAGTTTATTTTCCTGATTTTTATTAGTTTATATTAAATCCATTATTTTCTAAAATCATTACCTTCACAAGTTCGAGAATCGAACACTTTAATTACCACATTTAAAACTACATCAATTTTTGGCGCCGCCGACGCGGACTTGTTTTTAGGTTTAGGGTTTTAGATTTATTTTTAGGTTTTTATTTTTAGTTTTATTATTTTACTTTGTTCTATTTTACGTTTCTTTTGGTATTTCTCTTTTTCTACATGTTGGATTTTGAATCGAAAAGAGAGTACGCCAAAGTTTTGGAATTAAAGCTAAAGACTTGGAGTTAAAGGGAAAAGCTTAAAGAACGAAAAAGAAGATCGAAGATTTTATTTTTCTTAGTTAGATTTTTAGTTTATTTTAATTAGTTTTAATTCGTTTAGAAAATTGTATTAGGGTTTTATTATTTCTGTAATTTTTCTTTTATTTTCGGACACTTTTTGGACTTTCTTTTGGACATTTTTCGACATTTTATTAATTTTAAACCCTACGGAAGGGTAGTTTTAAATATCAAACTGTGTGCAGGGAAGGACGACAATTACGATATTGTCTCGGCCCCTCGGGTTCGCACACTATTGAAAAGGATATTAGTGGCCCGAGTCGACTTCAACGGTTCATCGCCCGTCTGGTACGGGAGGTAAACTTCGACCAACCCACGAATCTCCTGTCAGTGGGTTTTCTGGACGCCTTTGTATGCATATATGTGAGGACTAAATACGGACTTTATTTTTTGCGTAGTAAAGGGCAAGGCCTGGCCATACAAGATAAGGTTTCGGATTTCATCACCGTCTCCTTCTTGCCCGCCTTAGGAAAACGAAACCTACGCGAACCTAAGCCTAAAATCTTGACTAGAAAGAGACCTATAGGGTATCGAGCTTATTGGAAAATCGGTCAAAAGGACTGTACGGGTTACTTTATTAGCCTAACTCGAAGTTCAGGATGATTATTTTAAGTTGATTAGAGCCGCCTTGTAACCCAGGGAAAAGTACCAAAGAGACAGGGTTATCAAAGCTCCTTAGAGCTTATCCTGTTTCTCTTCGACTTAATCTAATTCAGATCGTTCTAAGAGGTTTGCTAAAGTTGTAACCAGTTGCCTTTTGAAGGAATAGAAGCTGGTCTAGAAACAATCTAAGTGGAACCATCATGCTTGTTGTTTTCTAGATTTAGGTTTGATTTGGTTGAGTCAGGGCACGATTGTGTTTGATTAATTGCTTGTTAGGATTTAATTTTTGCATGCCAAGAACTCCCTTAAGGCGAACTTGGGATAGAGACCCTCAAGGTAGGTTAATTAGTGGAAGACTTGTAGTTCACCTTAACCTTGAGAAGCCAACTGAGAGTGAACTAGTCACTCCCGAGACCGTGTCAGCAATGACATCTCTGAAGGATTTGTTGAATCCGACCCGGACCTCACGTCCATCTTGCATCAAGTTAGCCGCTACTGAAGCGAGCTACGAACTGAAACCCGGAATCATCCAGATGCTTCCATTATTCTTAGGAAAAGAAAACGAAAATCCCTATTTTCATGTTAGGGAATTCGAGGAAATATGTAGCACAATCAGGATTAGAGACTTGAATGACGAGTCTATTAAACTCAGACAATTTCCCTTTTCACTAAGAGACAAAGCCAAGTCGTGGATATACCTCTTGTCTCCTCAGTCAATTGAAACCTATGCCCATCTTTCTTCAGCTTTTATTCAGAAGTTCTTCCCTAGGAACAAATTTCGTCTGTTAGGAAGAAAATATGCACGTTTTCCCAGCTAGAGGGAGAGTCTCTAAATGTTTATGTAGAAAGGTTCAATGACTTATTGTCCCAATGCCCAGACCACGGTATAGAAGAGTTAAGGCTAGTTCAGATCCTCTATGAGGGTTTGGACTACGCATCTATAACCTTGGTCGAGTCTTTGTCAACCGGAGGGTTCGACAGTAAGACTCCTGCTGAGGCGATGAAACTTCTAAGGGGACATCACCGAGAAGACCCAGCAGTGGGAGAGCAGTAGGGAGCCAAAAATAACAATTCTTCTAGGAAGAAGAAATGTTCATAGGGTAGAAGGATCTTTTGATTCAAAGGCCCAAATAGAAGCCTTATCTAGAAGGCTAAAACTGGCCAAAATGAATCAAGCTAGTAGTTCAGAGCCCAACCAATTTGAAGAACAGGCTTTTGCTCTTTATGATAACACTAGATTTGATAACCAGAGGAAGTTCGACCCGTACTCGGAATCTTATAACCCTGGCTGGAGAAACCACCCGAACCTTTCCTGGTCGAAAGGCCAGGCTCAAGGTCAGTTTAGTAATGCTAAAGGTCCTCCAGGCTTCAGTTATAAGAATTCGGCTGGTCCAACTCAGCCCAGCAATGACGAAAAGTATGAGCAGAGGTTCCAAAGCCTAGAAAAAGCTGTGTCTAGTTTACAAAACCAAGTCAGTGACATTGCTACGGCTCTAAGAGAGAGAGAACTTGGTAGGTTCCCTAGTCAACCCGAACCCAATCTTAGAGGATCCAATGGAATGTTGACTGGTGAGAAATCATCCAGTCATGTGGATGCAATTAGTACCCTTAGGAATGGTAAGGTAGTGGATAACAAGGTAACTAGGCCCGTTAGTGAACAAACTGTAGTTCATCCTGACCCACTAGTTGAAGAGACTGATAAAGTCTCTGACGAGCCTGAGGCAACCCCTCAGAGAACTGATTTCATGCCTAGAGCCCCATACCCAAGGTTGTTAGCACCTACTAGGAAGGAATCCAATTTTAATGAAATAATGGAAGTTTTTAAGAAAGTCACGATCAACCTTCCATTATTAGATGCAATTAGGCAGATTCCTGCTTATTCCAAGTTTCTTAAGGACATGTGTACGCGAAAGCGAAAACTTAGCGTACATAAGAAAGCTTTTCTAGCTAGTCATGTAAGTTCAATTATACAGAGTAGTACGGCCCTTAAGTACAAAGACCCAGGTTCCCCAACTATAGCTTGCACAATAGGAAACTACCGGGTAGAAAGAGCCTTACTCGATTTAGGAGCCAATGTGAACTTACTGCCGTACCATGTGTACCTCCAGCTAGGACTAGGCGATTTGAAACCGACTCAGATGACTTTGCAGTTAGCTGATAGGTCTGTGAAAATTCCTCGTGGTGTCATAGAGGATGTTTTATTGAAGTGGATAAATTTATTTATCCAGTGGACTTTGTTGCGCTTGATACCAGACCTGTTCCTGATCCAGAGAATCATATACCGGTTATACTAGGTCACCCGTTCTTAGCAACACCTAATGCGATCATTAACTGTCGTAACGGTGTTATGAACTTGTCTTTTGGTAACATGACTATTGAGCTGAATATCTTCAACATTAGTAATCAACCACCTGAGCTTGATGACCCCACCTTAGAAACCGTCAACATGATAGAGACCCCAGTTCAGGAGTCATTACCAAACACTTTGATAGAAGACCCGTTAGAAAAATTTCTAGCCCACTTTGGATTAGAGTTTGATGAGTTAGGCCTATCAGAGACCTTACTTGTGATTGTAGCTTCAGATTTGGATAGTGACCAAGAGAATAGGCTAGTAACCGTGCTTCAGGACAATCAGAAAGCCTTAGGAGGGACCATAGCAGATATTAAGGGAATTAGCCCAACAGTTTGTATGCACCAGATCCATTCAGAGGAGGAATCCAAACCGTTTAGGGAGATGCATCGTAGGCTCGACCCATTAGAAGATTCATTAGAGAAATGCCTAGCCAACTATAGAAATGATGGCGATAATGATAGTGTTATTAATGAAGTGAGCACTTTGTTAGGTTCTGCACCACCAGATTGTACTTTACAAGAAGCAATTGACTATTTTCGAGAATCTGACGATCCGGAAATGAGGGAAATTGTTATTAGTCTATCTAGAGACACTGAAAACTCTAAGTTTGGGGGTGACTATCATTCTCCATGTGCTATACCATTAACTCTTAGGAAGGTCCCTAGCTTGGGACCTGACATATGCACGTCTGCCATTATACAAGATCATCTTCGAGCTAGATCCAATGATCCTCCTGTTCAGAAAGAAGTTCAGTTTCCAAAAACCCATCCTCTGGTCGATGTGGTTTACCTAGATTGGGATCAAAGTGTGTTCAGATTGTTTATCTTTGTAGCTTGCTGCTGTTTCCTTCTATTGTGGATAACACTATTTGATTTAGATGATCCACAGTTGTTCCGATTATTGCTATATGATTTAAGGAGGTAACTTATGCTCATGCGACACGGTAATATCTTTCTCTAATTCCTTTTCGTGCAGTGTTTAGAAACATTGAGGACACTGTTTAATTTAAGTTTGGGGGTATTGGGAGACTTTTTAGGATTAATAAGATTTGGAATGTAGAAGCATGTGAACAATTCAGGGTGACACTAACCACTCCAGGTAGATGGAAACTTAGCCATTTTTCTATAAGGATTGGTGTGCCCAGCTAGATGGTCTATTCATAAAGGAGACAGAGTTCAGGTGTTAGAAATAATATGATAGTTGTCACCACCACATCACGTTCTGTTTTATTATTTGCAATTTCGTGTTTCTCTGAGAGTATTGGTGGGTCCTAGCATCGACATGTTAATTAGCACTGGAATGACATTTAGTGTGTTGAGATCATGCCCCACATGAATAATACGTTAGTGTTTTAGAGTTATGTGTGTGGTCCCCCTGTCTCCATCTCCTAAGCAAGCGTGGAATGCATGATCCATGGGAACACACATGTAAAAAAAAAAAAAAAAAAAAATCGAAAAAAAAGTTAGAAAAAATTGAGAAAAAAAATAGTATTTGGTATTTTAAAGTTCTCCCTGTCTCCGTCGCCTAAGCAAGCGTGGAACGCAGGATCCATGGGAACTTGTAAATATTTTAGTTAGTAGTAAACGTTGAAAATAAATGGGGAGTATCTCAACACACTAGGTTTCATCTCGGTACTGACCTTCAGACAGATACGGGACACATCGTTCGCCTTGGTCAACATTTGCGATCTTCTACAGTCTACGTTCATCTTCTAACTCTTTTCATGTGATGGGTGGTTAGATAACTGTCTGAGTAGCACTCTGTTGTATTAGATATGAATTTTAGTATGCTTGAGTTAACACTCGTGTACAGTAATTGGATTCATAAAGGGTAATGGTTCTTATAGCCGAATAACTGAGTAGCCAACTAACTAGCTTGTTTAGTGTTTATCCTTAATCGTTCACGTGTTGCTAAGATCTAGATTCAGGTTTTGTGGGTATACCTCTTGGAAACCCTCAAGAGACAAAATTCGTCCACTAGAGACACCTAGGGGTTTAACGGCTTACTGCATATGTTAAATGTGGTCGCGATTCCTGCCAAAGTGAGTTAGGATTTTTACTTTATTTTTAAAGTAGTTTGCTCGAGGACTAGCAAAATAGTAAGTTTGGGGGTATTTGATAGACACATTTTAGTGTCTAATTTGCACCTTAATTTCTAGTGAGTTAGTATTCGATTTTGCGTCTATTACGTGTTTTTATGCTTTTGTAGGTACATTAGAAGAATAAATATTTGAGGAAAAATTGGATATAAAAGTGATAAAGGCACCCAAGGACAAGTGTTATTGGCACCCTAGAAATGATTAAGAGGCACCCTAGAATCGGGCTGAGTCAACTGAGTCAACCCAGCGAGTCAACCCAGCCGAGTCAACTCAGCCGAGCCGGATCGGGATTCATCGGAAGAACTGGAAAGTCCTGTACACTTAAAATTCACGTGAAATTTGGTGTGTTTTGCTTCCAAATTGATACACAAGTTAGAAGATGTCCATACAAGACCCACACAACCAATTCTACATGTTTTTAGCCGGAAAAAGTGGCTCCCAGAGTGAATTTGGACGGAAAAAGGAATCACTCTTTGATTCGGATTTGGGAAGATTTTGGAGAGTTCTGGAGAGTTCTATTAGGTTTAGAACTCTCCCTAGGGTTTTTACGCCCTATATAAACCAAGAGAAGCCAAGAGAAATCAACACGGAGCCCTAGAGATTAATTCAGAAGAATTCTGGCCACTTCCGGTCATCGCCGATCACTGCTGCTGCACCGGCCGGCGTGTTCTTCACCCAGCCATCACCGAAGAAGAAGACTAAGTAACATTTATTTCTGTTGCTGATTCAAACTGCTCCTGTTGGCTTAGCTTTTAAACCTTGTTGCTTTGAACTCTTTTTGTGACAGCTGAACCCTCTCTTGCAACACTTATATACGTATCTGTTCAGCTGTTGCACTATTCTTTAACCTTGTAATCAACTTTTTGAGCAATGAAAAGATCTTTTGAGCAAGTTTTCTTCACCATGAGCTAAGTTTATTTACTGGATGATGGAGGAGGTTTTCTCTCAATTTTATGTGGTAAGTCTATTTTTAATTAATTATTTATAATTCTTTACTTGTTAAAATTGCATAGTTTCGAAATAGAAAAACGGTTTTCTTTCAGCAGTTGTGCTTTTATTTGATGGATCATGCTGGGTTGACAACCATTGATGTTCCATGCTTATGATTTACCTCTGCTTGTTTGCATAAAAACCTATTTTGGCAATATTTGAGCATTACTCTATTTATATTGAATTAATGATAGACACATTTTAGTGTCTAAATTGCACCTTAATTTCTAGTGAGTTAGTATTCGATTTTGTGTCTATTACGTGTTTTTATGCTTTTGTAGGTACATTAGAAGAATAAAGATTTGTGGAAAAATTGGCTCAAAAAGTGTTAAAGGCACCCGAGAAAATGGATCAAGGCACCCATACTTTGGATTGGGGCACCCTTGGATCGGGCTGAGCTGGATCGGGCCAACTCAACGGGTCAACTCGGCTGGATCGGGCTGACTCATCGGGAACGTCGGAGAAGCTACTGTGTACGCTGTTCAATCAATTTTCGAGTTGTTTTCGGCTCCAAATCGTCCCACACGCTAGAAGATATCTCATACAAGTCATAACACGTGAATAGATAACAAAGAATGCCGAGAAATCTGCTCGGAAATGTGATTTTGGCCGGAAAAAAGAATCACTCTTTGATTCGGATTTGGGAAGATTCTAGAGTGTTTTGGAGAATTCTATTAGGTTTAGAACTCTCCCTAGGGTTTCTACAACCTATATAAACCAAGAGAAGCCAAGAAAAAGGGGGAAAAAAGCCTAGAGATCGATTCCGTCAATTTCCGGTCACTTCCGGTGATCGCCGGTCACTGCTGCTGCACCGGCCGGCGTGTTCTTCATCCCATCGCTGCCGAAGAAGAAGACTAAGCAACATATATATCTGTTGCTGATTCAAACTGCTCTGTTGCCTTAGATTTCAGACCTTTGTTGCTTAGAATACTTTCTGTTACAGTTGAACCCTCTCTTGCAACATTTATAAACGTATCTGTTCAGCTGTTGCACTATTATTTCACCTT
>JAJJMC010004109.1:232494-295544 GCA_023531435.1 Papaver californicum
TTAGAGAGTAAGAACTTGATTATTTTGGTTGATTACGACACGACCATATTGATTTTCTCTACCACAACTAATTCAATCTCTTTTAACTTCCCAAATTTCCCACCGAATGATACTCGCATATACTTAGAAGGAGCTACAACCAGGAACATTAGCGGTAACTTCCTTGAAGTCACCTGCGGCGGTGGTTACTCATTGTCTGGCCATGCCACTTACTCAGAAGCTATACAACTTTGGGATGCAACTACTGGAAGGATCACAGACTTTGATACACACTTCTCATTCATCATTGATAGACAAGATCGGATTTATCCTCATAATGCTGATGGTTTAACTTTTTTTCTCGCACCTTTTGGGTCTATTGTTCCTCCAGACTCTTGGGGTGGAGCTCTTGGCTTGTTGACTCGGAACATATCTAGCAGGAATTTGACGACTAATCAAATTGTTGCGGTTGAGTTTGATAGCAGTATAAATAACGAATGGGATCCAAGTACAGATCATGTTGGTATCAATGTTAACTTGGTAGCATCTGTAGCTTATCAATTATTAGAAAATGGCGCCATAAGTGATGGTAGAAAAGCTAATGCTTGGGTAACTTATAATTCTACTACAAAAAACTTAAGTGTTTATCTAAGTTATGCTGATAATCCTGTTTCCCGTGGAAGTCCTACTTTGTCTCATGTTGTCGATCTAAGCAAGGTTCTACCGGAGAAGATTACTGTTGGATTTTCAGCCGCTACCGGCATGTATGATGAACTTCATAATGTCTTTTCATGGAAATTCAATTCCACTTTGGAATTGATTGAGGTAAGAAAAGATAATAAAACTAATGAAGGAAACACTGATCAAAACATACCAACACAAATTACAGAAGAGAAAGATAATAAAACTGGATTAGTAGTTGGTCTTGGTGTTGGCCTGGGTGTTTTAGGTTGTGGGATTGGTTTTTCTTTGTTTCTCTGGTGGAAGAAGAAGCGCAACTCATGGAACTTTATGGAAAATGCAACAAATGTCGACTTGCCAATGGACGATGCATTTGAGAAAGGAACGGGACCAAAAAGGTTCTGATATAGCGAACTGGTTAAAGCAACAAATAACTTCGATGAGGAAGGAAAACTTGGACAAGGAGGATTGGAGGAGTTTACAAAGGGTTTTTGAGTGATCTAAGCTTGAATGTAGCTGTTAAAAGGGTCTCACAAGGTTCGCAGCAAGGAAAAAAGGAGTACCAGTCGGAAGTCAAGATTATTAGCCAATTACGACATAAAAATCTGGTTCAGCTCATAGGTTGGTGCCACGAAAGAAATGAGTTACTTCTCGTGTACAAATTCATGCCAAACTGTAGCCTCGATAAACATTTATTTCGTGGAGAAAATATTCTCCCCTGGGAAGTGAGGTATAAAATAGCTCTTGGTTTAGCTTCTGCAGTGTTATATCTACATGAAGAATGGGAACAATGTGTAGTTCACAGAGATATTAAATCAAGTAACGTAATGCTGGATTCAAATTTTAATGCTAAACTCGGGGACTTCGGTTTAGCAAGGATTGTTGATCATGAGAAAGGATCAGAAACAACTGTTATAGCAGGAACAAGGGGTTACTTAGCACCAGAATGTATTTTTACTGGTAAATCAAGTAAGGAATCAGATATTTATAGTTTTGGAATCGTTGCACTTGAGATTGCTTGTGGGAGGAGACTGAGTGAAGCAACCAGGGAAATCTCATTACTAGAGTGGGTTTGAGGTCTTTATGGAATTGGAAAGCTCTTGGACGCAGCGGATGAAAAGTTAAATATGGATTTCATTGAGTTAGAAATGGAACAATTAATGGTAGTAGGATTATGGTGTGCTCATCCTGATTTTAAATTAAGGCCTTCGGCCATCAAGTGATTAATGTCCTTAAATTTGAATCTCCACTGCCGATGCTTCCACCTGAGTTACCAACTTTTGTATATCATCCAATTGCACCATCTCTGCCAAATTTTCTGTCATTAGCTGGTCTTACTGATACACTAACGGGAAGATAGTACTGCTGTAACAAATGTATGTGTGGTTTCAACTATTTGTCATTGCTGAGTCTTTAAAGTTATAGTGTGTCACAATTTATCATATAAAGTATTAAATGCAATATTAATATATCAAACAGAGTATTCTGCTTTGTAAGAACAGGGGAGAACAACCCAATTTAAAATCTCTGGAAAAAATATCAGCTTGCACAAAATTCATCAAACCCTCTATTCATACAGGTATTTAAAACAAAAAAAGAAGTTACAATAGGAATTTAAAAGAGCGTTTGAAGGGGAAGACCAGCAGAAGGCTTTGTCATCTCAGACGAACTGGCATTGGAACAGCTAGTGCAAGTACATTGGCTACCATTTGAAGTGCATTCATTATTTTTTCAAATATCTCCAACAATGAATTTTGTGTCCACGTAATGAAATAAATTTGTGTCGACATAGTGATGCAAAGAAAAAACGAGCAGAAAATATCGATACATGTTATAAATGAAATTATATTCACTGGGATAGACGCCCCCCAATGAGACAAGATTTATTTTTTGAAATTAAATTCGTTAAGGAAATAATTCAAAAGTATTTTGTCCAAAAAATTAAGTCTTGGTTGACCCACATCCACACCCGAACCCGAGCCCTGACGACCAGACGGACGGCGACGGCGTGCGTGCACCGGTGCGAAACACCGCACTTGTATGAAATGTATGGTTGCAACAACTAGCCCATTGCCTAAGTCCTCTCCCCTACACAAAATTATGTTGACCCAAAGGGCCACTCTTAAATGCAATTTTCTTAATAATATAGAGAGACAACATCTTTAGTTTCTCCTATGTGGACTAAAGGTTTCATTCACAACTAGTGAAAATGAGCTAGTGTCCTTAGAGCACCCACAGTGGTGCGACCAATTCATGGACCAAACCCAAATTTGGTCTTTGGTCCTCCCGAAATCAATCACAATGGGGCGACCAAATTTGGGTTTTGGTCCAGTATTTTTACTGTTTGGGATCAAAAATAATCCTAGAACTGGACCAAACCATATTATGGTAGAGCGTTAACCTAGCCGTGCGTCTCGTGCCAGGCGTAACGCTGGCTCTCCTTCTTGTGTCAGGTGTTTAACTAGACGTGCGTTTCATTTGTCAGGCGTGAACCAGAATGCCGCCTGATGAAACGTTCACCCAAAGAGCACGTCCAACTGGGCGTAACACCAGAAGCACGCTTGGTAATCATGTGTGTGGGCGTGCCGCTAGCGAGCGCCTGTGTGTGGGGCGTGATTCTAAGCGAGCGCCTCTTCTAACCGTTAAGATAGCCGTTGAGATTTGTTACCGTTGTAACGGCTATGTTTTGGTATACCTATAAATGAATTGGTTGATTGAGTATTTCATATACTACTAATCCATTTCCATTTCATTTGTATACAAGAAATTTTTTGTTCTTTTTCATATATTGTTTTTCAAATCAGTTAGAATTGTGGCACCAAAACCACGAGATACAAATTTTACTACATTTGAAGATGTAACGATGTGTAGAATTCATTTATCAATATCTCAATATTGTAGTGTTGGTTCCGATCAATCAGAAGAAAAATTATGGTCTCGCTTCTTAAGTGGGATGAAAGAATTCATACCTACAATGCCGGGGCGCACTTGGACCTTCATTCAGAAACAATTTCAGGGAATAAATAAAGATATGGCGCTTTACTCTGCAAAATAGACGGAAGTGGAACGTGAACACCATACTGGATGGGGACCCGAACAAAGGTAAGTACCCGTATAATTTTTATCCCGTACGTTATTGATTTGAATTGTATATCGTCCACTAAACTTTTTTTTAAAAATAACAGATTGAAGAAGTAAAGAAGCTTTTCAAGAAGCTAATAGTGGAAAAATATTTAAGCATGAAGAGTGCTACACAACTATGTTAGAAAATATCAAATATTCACGACGATCGACAGTTGTTTACGATTCATCACAAGCTGAAGAAGATTCTGAAAGTGGCGAGGAAGGCCGGGATAGACAGGAAACAAGCCAAGACCATTCCAGTGGCGATGAAGAAATAAGAGATATATCTAACACATATAAACATCATATGGGGAAAAAAGAGGCGAAACGACTGAAGAAAACATGGAAAGCAAAATCCAGTGGCTAACAGGAAATGATGGAAATAATTATTCAAGAGCAACAAAACTTCAACACCAATTAGAAAGAACAAACAAAAATGAAGATGGCGCATAAAGAATCTGAGTTTGCAGCAAAACTAGCCAAGTCTTCGGCAAAGTTTGCAGCAAATCAAGCTAGGAAATAGATACTTGACGCAAAGAAAGAAGCAGAAGACGAGTATCGCATAATGATGATGGATGTCTCCGTGTCGGATGTCGTAAAAAAAGAGTACATTGAACTTAGAAAGACATACATTTTACAGAGAAGGAGAAGTCAAGCTTAAATAATTCTCGGATTAGCTGAAACCTTAATTATTTGGATTATTAATAGATTGGCTGTTTCAGTTTCTACTTTTATGATTTATATATTTATTTATCAGATAAGTAGCAAGAGGTTAAAATTTCCAGTTTAGTTTTTAATTAATAGTGTTATTTTAAATGTTAATGAACTTCCAATGGACCTTTTCCTTGAATTAATGAAAAATTTAAATTCCGAGTAATTAAGTAATTCAGATGTAAAAGAACTACCAACCACTCATTTTTTCGCATAAACATCAACACGGTAAAAGACTACACACTCAAGATACGAGCCTATCTACTCTTCTCCTATATGAGTAGATAAGTGAGATTGTTTAAATTTTTCAGATTGAAAAAGTAAATAATTGAAACGTTGGATTCCATCGAATAGACTGTTATTATGGACCCACCAGTCCCGAAAAAAAGAGACTCGTCACTTCTTTCTATATCATGCTTTAGTCGTTGCACGTGGACCAAACACCTTTCGTAATTAGGCGTTCACAGTCTTTCTAGCCTACCTTTGAATAGACTGTTATTAATTACCCACTACGCTGGAACAGAACAGAGTCGTAACTTCTTTAAATATCATCCTTTAATCTTTATTGAATATTAAAAAATTATTTCCATTAAAAAAAGGCCCTATATATACCCTTTTATTCCCATTTGGAAACCACACCTTCCACATTTCAAATAACCTAATACAAAAATTATTTTTATCTCTCCTTTTTATAATTATGGCTTGTAAAAATTTTAGTATTAATGCAGAGAATGTTACCATAAAGGAAAATTTATCTCTTTGTCGAAACATAGTGTTATATTATCCAGCAAGGGGTCATGAACGTCGGATGAATGGTTCAATGATCATGAAATGGTTAGAACATATTCATGCTAACTTCTGTAATGAAACCGGTAACCCCAATAACTGGAACATTAGGCCTTTTTTGTTGATTTCAGGAAATAGGTAGGGCAGTACTATAATTTTCAACTTTAGCCGCTAAGGTGAATGAAAGAAGAATTAGGAATGAAACTAATGACAAAGTTTTTGTTAGATCTCTGGTGGAATGGAGAAGATGGAAAGGTTCATATTTCATGTACCAACCTCATTTCGAGATCCTAAGGGTGATGGAAAAATATAACCCTTTTGTGTTGATTGTTCTTCGAAGATGTTTAGATCGTCATTCAGGCCCTTATACCACTCGTTGAAGGTTTTTATTATAGGTTTTGTAGGTATATCTCTTTATAAACCCACAAAACTCGTCCGTTGGGACATAACTCGTCCGTTGGGACCACCTATTGGATTAAAAGCTTATTGCACGTGCTAAGTGCAACCGCGACTCCTGCGAAAATGAGATATCTTAACATCTACTGATGTATTGTTGTTATGAATAAGTGACAAATGTTATTTATGGTACTTCCGTTAATTTGTTCATTACAACGTAGTAAGCATATTGATAATACAAGAGCTAAAAGGTAGACCTAAACTCACTTTCGCAGGCATCACGGCTGCATTTAGCATGTGCAGCAAGCTTTTAAACCCCTAGGTGCCCTTAGCGGCCGAGTGGTATCCCGGACGGGTTTACAAGAGATATAGCCACAAAACCTATCTGCATGGTTTAGAAAATGTTATTCATCACCAAAATCTGACCATAAGTGTTCGATCAAGTCATTTCAAACGAATATGCGTATCTTTGTTGTGTACTGCACGTCGGCGTTGCTCAACTCTCATTCTCGAAAGTTCAGCAGTATGTTGTCTCGAAATATTTATTGATGTATGGTTGTGACGTTGATCATATTCATGTGGTCAATCACCGGGTAGACGCTCATCCTCCATTATCATATTATGTAAGATGATAAAGATTTTCATGATATATGCAAGTACGTCTGGATTCCACATTCTTGCAGGTTGCTTGACGATGAAAAATTGATTTTGAAGTACACCAAAGCCTCGCTCTATATCTTTTCGGTAACCCTCTTGCATTGCTGAAAATTTCTGTTTTTTCTGGGAATCCGGATGTTTAATAGACATCAAAATAGTAGCAATCTCTAGGTATATCCATCACCAAGATAATATCCCATATAATATTAATGTTTGTTTACAACAAAGTTCACTGGGGGTGTTTTCCCATTGATAAGCTTTTTAAATATATAAGAACTGTTCATCATATTAATATCATTGTTTGAACCAGGCATAAAAAAAATACATGCCAAAACCTATGACATCACTGCCTCCAACACAATAGTTTCACTCTCTTTGTACGCAGTGTAAGTCCCTGATTCCTTCGATGGGCATTTATCCCATATCCAATGCATGCAGTCTACACTACCCAACATCCCTGGAAATCCCCTATCCTTGTTCTCATTAAGCAACATTTCAACATCACGCTCAGTTGGTGTGCGCAAATATTCTATCTCATACAAATGCACAATCGTCTTACAAAACCTACGAGTTTTTTCCAAGACAATGGTTTCTCCAATGCGTAAGTACTCATCTACATAGGTCGCACATCCATAAGCTAAAATTCGTATTGCTGCTGTAACAGTATGATAAGGGGTTAATCCAGGAATGCCAACAACATCTTTTTTTGAACAAAATAAGGTTGAACAATTCTTCCCGCATTCTAAATCTTTTACGAAATACATTAGGTGGAAACATAGGGTTTCTGCAAAAGTAATCTTTCCAGAGAAGTATTGCATCGGCCTCACATTCCCTTGGTATTTAAATACGAGTATGTGACTAATTCATACTTGAAACGATCAATCCCAAAGTGACTGCTTGGTTATTTTGGCTCAATGCAACTAAATCTTCGTCTGATAAATACAAACTATTATTATCATCATCAGCAGATGAAGAAGAAGAAGAAGAAGAAGAAAGAGGAGGATGAGGAGGAATAGAAGAACAAGAAGCATAATAGTGATTGTTATTCTCATAGTATGGCATTGGTTAGTGATGTTTGCAATTTTGGTTTGTATAATTGGAGAATCTAGTGTTCAATTTATAGGCATATTAAGATAAGTCTTTGAGTGTTGATATGACTACACACTGTTGGTATTTTAAAAATTAACTGAGTTGAGGCAAGTGGGGTAAATAGACGCATCAAACATCAGAAGTTTCGGTTGAGATGACAAAACCAAGAAGAAAAAAAGTCAAAGGAAAAAATAAATATCATTTTGAAATGATAATACAAAGAAGATATAAAGGACAAATCAAATATTAAAAATATCTCTGGAGATAACAAAACAAAGCAGGTAAAAGACAAAGCAAAGATAAGAAAAGTATTTTGAAATGACAATTCCAATCAGATAAAAGATAAATCAAAGATAATAAATGTGTGTTCGAATGACAATACAATACAAATGAAAGGCTACCCATCCGTTTCTTTATTCCCATGCGCCGAGCGCGGTGGCATAAAAGGAGGCAAAGATGATCTCGATGTGTAATTAACTGATTGCATCATTGATGATGATCCCTGACCCATGGTATTCCACATTTGTGGTGACATAGTTTGAGAAAAAGTGTCAAACCCAAGGGGTGGTTGTTGCATATGAAAATGGGTCAACGGTAACTCCAAATTGTTGATGTGAACTCCATCCTGTCCTTCGTTTCCTTTAACATAAAATTACGAAACTTTTGCGTAAAATCAACATATTGTTGAACCAAACCATAAGCTTCGACCTGTTATGAATAAAATAAATCACATTCTCACGTATTTTTATATACTCAAAAATATAAGGTTTGTTGTATACTTACGTATGACAATTGTTGTTGAGGAGAAATGGGCACATGTTCATCAGGTTCTTGGATGTTGTGTTTAATATGGTCACCAGTATACCCGTATGTTTCAACCTCCCAATCAAATTTGGTGACATATTTCTGCAAGTTAGTTACATATCGCCAGTACCCTATATACAAATCATACATAACAACATGCATTAATTCAGTTGCAGGGACCAAATCGTTTTCCCTCAGCTCATTAGCTTCTTCATTATTGAGGTTGCTAATACGAGTAGGTGGGTTCCTGGGAACGCCAAAAGTATAATGGTTTTTCCTCCAACAGCGTTCTCCGAGGTACACGTTATGTTGTGCAAAGATAATTACTATCAACAAATAAACTAATTAACTATCCAAAAATCCAAGAAAATAAAGAACAATCCTATCAAAATAAATTATCAACTCACAGTGCCTAGACAAGAAAATATAAAACTTTTCTCTGAGAGCTCCGATGCTTTCCGTCCAATATCAGTGTCAAGGACTAAGATGGCGGAATCCCAAGGTTGCCAGGTCTCATCGTCTACAGTCAACTGATTAAGAGAAGTCCTAGAGAGAACAATATCGATACTCTTCCTTCTTGTATCCTTCCACCGAGAACTTCTAGTCCACACTGCTTCACTCTCACTTGTTGGGTTCTTTGGTCGACATATGCCCGTATATTCGTATCCACAAAACTAGAATGTGAAGACAACTAACCAAATTAATAAATTACCAACAAATAAACATTTAAAGGTAATATAAATAGAACTAAGAAAATTATCTCCAATATTTGGAAGGGTCCGGCTAGTGACCTTTGTCCCCTACCAAATGAGGCGAGTCCGGAATATAATTTTGCAAAAGCACCACTACCCTAGTCATAATTTCCAACTACATTTAGATCCTCAAAAGAAGCTAACCATCTAGCATCAATATAATTTTTAGCATTGGAAAAGAAAAATTCTCCCAAAACATACATACAAAAGGCCTTCGCCACTCTCTCAGCAAGTATGCTATCATCGTTAGCTGCAACCAACATTCTTGGATCAAAATATGTGCTCAAAAATGCAACTTAATTGCATCTGAAACCCAATGCGTGGGAATATCTTTTCTTTTAAAAACTTCACTACCTTTGATTTCTGAAAAAAAATATGCGCCCGAACATATTTAAATTGGTACTTCGTCGGGTCATACAGAATACCACTACCAACACCAATACTTAATCCTGTCAAAATGACCCAATCAAGCGGTGTGAAACCCATCTCACCAAAGGAGAAGTGAAAAGTGTTCGTAGTATCCCAAAAACGCTCAACAATGTAGTCAATCAATGCATGTGTCGAATCTACTACATCCATGGTCAATAAATGGTTCCATCTTTCCTTTTCAATAATGTATTTAACCCTAGGGATGTGTTTTACAATACCTGCATAGGTCTGAATGACCGATTTGAGGGAACCACGATGTAAATACTTGAATTTTGAATCGTTTGAATATGTAATATTTGTCGAAGCGTGACTCTGAGCATCTTCCATGACACTATAATTCGCCAACCCGGGAACATCGACCCTATCTTCAGCAGTAGGGTCTACTTATGGATCCTCAACAGTTTTAGCTTTCTTGTTCCTCTTTTTTCGACCAACGAATCTCACCGTGAAATTGCTCAACATCTGTGCAAATGGTACATACAAGTTTCAAAATCAAGAGTAATCCTCACAATACACAAATATAAAACTCTACATTAATCCATAAATCCACAAAAATACAAATTTCATCATTAAAAAAGTAATCCTCTAATTAGATAATCAAATGCACAAATATTCATAAATCATCCAAAATACAAAATTCATGATTCACAAAATAGTCCACTACTAATCAAATCATCAACTTTACAAAAATTCATCATAATTCCCTAATTCTATAATTCCATAAACATTCATTATAAAGGAACATAGGCATTCATAATTCCCAAATTTCATAAACAATCATATCAAATCAATTAATCAAGAACTTAAAATTAACCACAACCCAACTCAAATTAACCAACAACTTAATCAATTCTAAATTCAAATCAATTAATTCTAATCAATTTTTATACCCAATTTACAACTTACAAAACCCTAGAATTATACCCAATTGCAAAATTACAATTTGTAAAACCTAATATGTCTATTTCATAATCATATGTTTAATCTTTAAACATATATATACAAATTTAATTAACAAAACATTTCAATAAATCATAATCTAAATCTATGAAATCCATTAGAATTCGTATAAAAGTCTAAGTTTATTACCTTTCCTTGAAATAAACCTAACTTAGATTACTTTGTATCAAATCTGCCACGGTGTTACTAGCTTTTGAAAATTTGAAAAAGAGGTTAAGATTGAAGTGGAGGGAGAATTCGGTTTAGCCTGAAGTGGTGCGGTAGGCGCTTGAGGGGAATGCATCTGTTAGAAGTGTTCAGTAGAGTCTTGAAATATGGAGAGGAAAAGAGAGAAGAACGAACATAAAAGGCTCCGGCCCATCAGGCGTTCACCCAGACAAACGCATGGTGAGACATGCGTATGGCTAGAGAAGCGCCTAATGAGTCAAGCGTAACCTTAAGCGAGCACCCGTTTTCTTTGAAACACGTACCAGCTGCACGAGTAAAAAAGTGACCGGCGTGTTGCAAAGATAACGCCCCATCAGGCGTTCGGCTAAACACACGCCTGTCGCTGGGGCGTGCCGCTAAAGTGCGTCTATCATCAGACGTTCTTTTGGGTTGCGTCTCCCACCGAGAGTTCATCCAGCTTCCTCCCCAACCATGCGTTTTCACAGACGTACGCCCGTAAACTGCAATTTCAACAGACGTATACTTGTATATGCGCGCAACTCCAGGAGTTAGTTTAGACTTACGCCCGATTAAATTTTAATTCATGCCCGTTTCGTTTTAGGCGGAGTAAAGATCAAATTTTTTAGTCTTTACTCTTTGGGTATGGTTGTCCCACTGTGGATGCTCTTAGTGACCCTTAGGTCCTAAGATCCATTACTACCAAGACCAAAAAAAAAACATTAAAAATCATTTTCTCCAACAATCCCCCACATGAATGAAAAACCGATAAAAAATCAAAAATCAAAAAGCGAGAAATACCACTATAAGCAAGAGGTGTCCATAAGTTCTTGAACCTTTACTTAGTGAGAAATTACCGGAACTACTTAATAGACAGTGAACGTGATGTATTGAACGGCCATCGTTTGATGTAGTTCATCAATAACTTTCACGCGTGATATCTCTCTAGGTGCTGTCAAGTTCGTGTCGTTGTGTCCATTTTGGCCCTAGACGTATCCCGTTTCTCAGAATGCTCTAGAGAATCATCTTCATTCTCATGGGAAGCGGCCCACTTCCACATTCATATATGTGAGTTCCATCAAGATTGCTTACTGCTACACCCCACTTAAATCTTAAATTGAAACTATAAAACTCATTAAGACTTAATAAAAAGTCATCCTTCATATACAGTCACACTATCACTTCTATACCGTAGGGAAGGGACAGAGAATGAAATTTTCTGATAGTGTTTCCTTTAACCCACCATAAATTAATTGTCTCATTCAAAACCTTGATCTTGGGATCTCCAGTCAGCAAGTTTGAGTATCCTTCATGGAAAGTTTATTTAATGAGCTTAAGCCCCATCCCTTCGATGCATTACTAACTATCTCCTTGGACAAACCTTTCGTCAAAGGGTCCGCGATATTCTCCTTAGACCTCACAAAGTCAACAGAAATAACGCCAATTGAGATTAGTTGTTTCAGGGAATTATGTCTTCTACGAATGTGTATAGCCTTCCCATTATAGTTGTTTTTTTTAGCATTAGGTATTGCATCTTGACTATCACAATGTATAGATATAGCTGGCACAGACCTATGCCAGAGAGGAATGTCTTCTAAAAAGCATCTTATCCAAGGGACTTCCTCTCCTGCTTTATCTAACACAATAAACTCTGATTCCATAGTGGATCGAGCTATACATGTCTGTTTGGGACTCTTCCAAGATACAGACCCTCCTGCTATAGTGAAAATATATCCACTCGTAGACTAGACTCCTCTGAGTCTGATATCCAGTTTGTATCACAAAATCCTTCAAGGAATACAAGGTATCTTTCATAATTTAAACAAAAGTAACTTCAAGTACCTCAACACTCTAATAAGTGCATCCCAATGCTCCTACCCTGGATTACAGGTATACCTACTCAACCTACTCACAACTTAACAATATTCGGTTTCGTACAATTCATCAAATACATCATACTTCCTATAACACGTGATTATTCAAGTTGTGAAACTCCATTACCATTATTATTTTTGTGTCTACAAGAAGGATCATACAAAGTACAAGCAGATTTACAATCAAACTGATTATATTTTTTAAGCACAAATTCAACATAATAAGATTCACTAAGACTATATCCATTAGAATTCTTCTAATATTCATCCCTAAGATCACATCAGCGGGGCCTAAGTCTTTCATGTCAAAGTTCTCATTTAGCATGTTCTTTGTAGAATTAATTACATCCATATTTGTACCAAGTATATAAGCATATCATCAACATACAAGCATACAATCATACAAGAATCATTCACAAGTTTAGTGTAAACAACTTGTCAGATAAACCACTAGAAATCATTACATGATCAAAATTTTCATGCTACTGTTTAGGTGCTTGTTTCAAACCATACAAAGATTTTTCAGTTTACAAACTTTGTTTTCACAACCTTTCACTACAAATCCCTCAGGTTGGTCCATGTAAATTTCTTCATCTAATTCACCATTTAGAAAAGCTATTTACATCCATTTGATGTATCTCTAAGTTATGAATGACAGCAATAGCAATTAACATCCTAATAGAAGTAATTCTCGTAACAGGTGAATAAGTATCAAAGAAATCTGCACCTTCTTTCTTTTTATAGCCTTTAGCTACTAATCTAGCTTTGTATTTTTCACTGTTCCATCTACCTTATGTTTCCTTTTGAAGATCCATTTATAACCTATGGGTTTACAACCTAGAGGTAAATCTACAATCTCCCACGTATCATTCTGTATAATGGAATCCCTTTCACTAATAGAAGGTTCTTTCCACCATGGACCTTTAGAAGAAGTCATGACTTCTCTATAAGTCTGTGGATCAGTCTCAGCTAAGCATGTTATGAAGTCTGGCCCAAAAGATTTTTTAGTTCTAAGTCTTTTACCTCTTCTAGGCTCAAATTCAACTTCATCTTCCTCTAAAGGTAATGTCTGACTAATCGAAGGGACATCTAGGGAATCAATACATATTATGCGAGAATCATATTTCAATGGAAAAATATTTTCAAAGAACACAACATCCCTAGATTCCATAATAGTATTCACACCAATTTCAGAAATTTCAAAACTTGCAACCATAAATCTATATGCAGTAGTATGCTCAGGATACCCTATGAAGACACAGTCAACATTTTTAGGTCCTATCTTGGTTCTCTTAGGGGGAAGAATGAACATCTTAGCCAAACACCCCACACTTTAAAGTATGCATAAGAAGGTTGTCTACCTTTCCATAACTCACATGGAGTTTTGTCTGATCCTTTAAAGGGTACTCTGTTCAAGACATAGCAAGCTGATAGGACGGCCTCCCCCATAAGTTTGCAGGTAATCCTGAACTAATTAACATAGCATTCATCATCTCCTTAAGGTTTCGGTTCTTCCGTTCAACCACACCATTAGATTGTGGTGAATAAGGAGGGGTTACTTCGTGTATAATGTCGTAATCTATGCAAAAATCTCTTATAGGAATTACATACTCACCACCACGGTCAGACCTAACACTTTTAATGGTAGCAATCATTTGGTTTTCACAACTTCTAGTTTATACATCTCTAAGGATTCTAAGGCATCATCCTCACCTTTAAGCAAATATATGTGACAGTACCTCGTACAATCATCTATAAAAGTGACAAACCATTTCTTACAAACCTTTAGTTTGAAATGATTTCATGTCAACACATACTTTGAACTTTTTTTCTCTGAACATTTTTTCTAAAAGGTTTCTTAGCATATTTGATTCTACACATACTTCACATTTATGTTCATTATCCAAACTAAATTTGGGTATGCATCCTTTGTTAGCCAGTTTATACATTGACTTATAATTTACATGTCTAAGTCTACCATGCCAAACATTTAATGACACACAAACATAAGCAGAAGAATCAATTTTATTTATTTCATCAGAGGTTAAATTAAGCTTATAGAGATCCTCAGTCTTATAACCCTTAACTACATAATCCTTACCCTTAGTGGCAACAAATTTTCCAAATTCAATTACAATTTTAAAACCCTTGTCATCTAAAACAGCAAAAGAAATAAGATTTTTGCAGATGTTCGGAACATGAAGAACTTCATTCAATGTGAGAGTCTTGCCAGAAGTGAGCTTTAGCCCAACTTTTTCTTTTCTTGCAACCTGTGCTACAGATGAGTTATCCATGTAGAGTTTCTCCCCTTCCCCTAATTTCTGATAGGAGGTGAACATATCTTTGTTTCCACAGACATGCTTGGTAGCACAAGAGTCTACCCACCAGTCTCTCACATTGGTTACCAAATTAACTTTAGACACCGTACCAAAAAACTCGTTCTTGTTGTTTTCAATCAAATTAACATTGGTTTTCTTATTATTAAAGTCCTTAATTTTCTACAGTGAATTGCCATATGGCCAAGAGTTCCACAAACATAACAAGCACCTTTAATTTTACCAATGCCAGATTTGGGTTTCTGAAATATACATTTCATGTGATGACTAGGCTTACGGTTGCGTTTGATGCTCTCACCCTTTTCAGTATTGGAAGACTTGTGTTTAATTACATGAACCTTGTGGGAAATGTCCCTTGTAGAAGATACGTTCTTGTCTTTGGAGCACAGTAACTCTTCCACTTGAATCTTCTTACTCAAATCAACCATACTGAATTCACCAGTTTCGTGTCTCAATCTACGTTTGTATTCGCACCACGAAGACGGTAATTTCTCAATCACAGCAGACACTTGAAAAGTTTCATCTATCAGCATGCCTTCAGCAAGAATTTCATTGATAATACGCTGAAATTCAAGGAATTGATCAACCACAGATTTGTCACTCGACATTTTATATTCCAAGAACTTAGCTACCAAGAATTTCTTACTTCCAGCAGTTTCAGCTTGGTATTTTGCCTCTAAAGCAGCCCATAAATCAAAAACAAAAAAGTTCTCTTTTGCATTATAAAAGTCATACACTACATCCTCTAAACAATTCAGAATATGATTTTTAGCCATATAATTCTGCCTAACCCAACTTTCCAAATCCCTTTCATTTCCAGCATCATTCAAACCCTCATCAAAAGATTGCAGAACAAGTTCATCTAACATATGAAAACTCAGAAAAAACAACATCTTTGATTGCCATCTTTTGAAATCCTTCCCACTGAATTTTTCTGGTCTGTCAACATCATTTTTAGCCATTGTTACAGAAGAAGTGCTATTGTGTTAAGATTGTTGTATCTGCAACAATAAAAATACCGAAACAGAAGATGTTAACGTTAAAATAAAATCTCTGAATTGAAACACTGATTTGCACACAAAGGAAAGAACCACCTTCTCGGTAAATTGTCCTTAACACAATAGTCCGCGAGTACTCCTCAAGAATGAGAGATGATATACCCCTACAGTGGAGATGTGTCCAGGATAGAACTGCCCGTTATGATTTGTATAAGCACAATACAAATCACTTACTCAACGAACTCAACAGCAATAGAAGAAGGAAAGAAATAAACAAGCAAAGCGCATATCAAAGCAAGAAGAGAAGAAAAGAACTAAGGATAGTAACCTGCTCTGGAATAAGTTAAAATAAAAAAGTCAAATAATCAGCCAGCAATCAATATTGCGATAAAAGTGATATCGACACAGTGATGTAAAAAGAAAACAAGCAAAAAATGTGGACACTATGTTGTAAAGAAAATTTCCACCAGGTCAGACGCCATATCTATATCGTATCTGTATCGTATCATAACCCTATCACGTATCCGTGTCCGTACAAACCAGTCCACCACCAATAACACGAAAGTCCTATGTCCAGCGACAGCTACCATTATCTTACTTGGTAAACCTTACTATTACACATTACTATTCTTCAATTCTGACCGATATACAAATTCGTTATAGTTGACTAAAAAAGAATCCAAACCCATTTGCACATGTGAAAAGAAGAATTTTTGAGGAAATAGAGAAACATGTGAAAAGAAATGCTCATTTACTTTCTATTTTTATTTTTTGTTTGACTTATTTTTGTTTTGAAACAAAAGACATTTTTATCTTCCTTCTTACTCAAAGACAGTTTATTCATTCATAACCAATGATGGGTGTCTACTGCAAATCATCAACAATTTTTTCAATCTTCTTCTTTGAGATCATCACATTAATATTGATTTTTTCTAGTGCTACTTCTTCCATCACCTTTAGCTTCCAAAATTTCCAACCAAATGATCCTCGAATACATTTCCAAGGATTTTTTACCAGGACCGATAACTTCATTCAAGTCACCAGGAATTCTGCCGACGCTAGCGATCGCGAAATTGCTGGCCGTGCCACTTACTCAGAAGCTATACAACTTTGGAATGCAACCACCGGATGGCAGACAGACTTCGATACCCACTTCTCATTCATCATTGATAGACTAAATAAGGATAATGCTGGTGACGGTTTAACTTTTTTTCTTGCACCTTTCCGGTCTAAACTTCCTCCAGATTCGTGGGGTGGACCTCTTGGCTTATTGACTCGGAACTTATCTCAAAAGAGTTTGCCGAGGAATCAAATTGTTGCGGTTGAGTTTGATAGTCATGAAAATGATTGGGATCCAAGTTCAGATCATGTTGGTATCAATGTTAACTCGGTGGTATCTGTAGCTATTCAATTATTAGCAAGTGGTAGTATAAGTGATGGAAGAAAAGCTAATGCTTGGGTTAGTTATAACTCTACCACAAAAAACCTGAGTGTTTATCTAACTTATGCAGACAATAATCCTGTGTTCAGTGGAACTCCTACTTTGAATTATGCTGTTGATCTAAGCAAGGTTTTACCAGAGCGGATTACTGTTGGATTTTCAGCGGCCAACGGCGCATACAGTCAAGTCCATCAAGTCTTTTCCTGGCAATTCAATTCCACTTTAGAAATAGATGAGGTAAGAAAAGATAGCAAAACTATTGAAGGACAAACTGATAGTAATGGGAAGGGTAATAAACCTGGATTGGCGGTTGGTCTTGGTGTTAGCCTGGGTATTTTAGGGTGTGGGCTTGCTTTTTCTTTGTTTATTTGGTGGGAGAAGAGGCACAGATCACGGAACTTTTCAGATGGTGCAGCAAATAACGCCGATTTGTTAATGGACGATGCATTCGAGAAAGGAACGGGACCGAAGAGGTTTTCATATAGTGAACTGGTTTATGCAACGGGTAATTTCGATGAGGGAGGAAAACTTGGAGAGGGAGGATTCGGTGGAGTGTACAAAGGTTTCCTGAGTGATCTGAGTTTGAATGTGGCAGTTAAAAGGGTCTCACGAGGTTCGAAACAAGGAAAAAAAGAATACCAGTCAGAAGTGAAGATTATTAGCCAATTACGACATAGAAATCTGGTTCAGCTCATAGGTTGGTGCCACGAAAGAGATGAATTGCTTCTTGTGTATGAGTTATGCCAAACAGGAGCCTCAATAAACATTTATTCCAAGGGGAAAATGTTCTCACTTGGGATGTCAGGTATAGAATTGCTCTTGGTTTAGCTTCTGCAGTGCTATATCTACATGAAGAATGGGAACAATGTGTAGTACACAGAGATATTAAATCAAGTAACGTAATGCTGGATTCAAATTTTAATGCTAAACTCGGGGACTTCGGTTTAGCAAGGCTTGTTGATCATGACTCAGGTTCTCAAACAACGGCATTGGCCGGAACCTTGGGTTACTTAGCACCTGAATGTATTTTTACGGGTAAATCAAGCAAGGAATCTGATGTTTATAGTTTTGGAATTGTTGCACTTGAGATTGCTTGTGGGAGGAAGCTGGTCGAAGTATCTGTGGGTCTCTCATTAGTAGGATGGGTTTGGGGTCTTTACGGAAAAGGAAAGCTCTTGGACGCAGCGGATGAAAAGTTAAATTTGGAGTTCAATAAGTTACAAATGGAACAGTTAATGGCTGTTGGATTATGGTGTGCACATCCCGATTCTAAACTAAGGCCCTCGGCCACTCAAGTAATTAGTGGTCTTAAATTTGAATCTCCACTGCCTATGCTTCCACTTGAGTTACCAACTCCAGTATATCTTCCAATTGCACCATCTGTACCTAATTTTCCATCATTACCTGGTCATACCGATACGCTCACTGGTCTTACCGATACACTCACGGGAAGATAGTACTGGTGTAACAAATGTATGTATGATTTCATTTATCATTCCTGAATCGTTGTAGTTATTATAAAGTGTAAAGTCAATATTATTATGCCAAACAGAGTACTCTGCTTTCTAAGAACAGGAGAAAAAACTCCAATTTTAATCTTGAGAAAATATATTAAACAGGCAGTAATGTAATGTTGGGTTGAAATCATACTGTCTAACACAACACCACACAACACAAGTGCTAACATTACTTATTAGTCACATATGCACGAGCGGTAACTGTTTTGCGGACTCGCACTCCTCTACGGTCAGGGGTGAAACCAGAGTCTGGCTTACCCAGGCCTAAGCCCCCTTTAAAACCCACAAAAACATTTTTTTCGAAAGTTTATTTTATGTTTTAGAAAATTTCAAACCTAACTTTTAGGCTTAAGTCAAAGTAAAAATCTAACCAAACCTACCCCTGGTGGACTTTTAGTTCCGCCACTGACTACGGCTGCCAGTGAAAGCCACCGTATTCAGACCTTCCTCCACAAGCATCAATACAACTTGAATTCACAAATAGTAAGTGTTATCAGTATGAAGAATGAAAACACAAATAAGTGTAATACGAAAAGGACAATTTTTCTTTAATATGATTTATTGTGAAGACTGAAGAACACCTTATTGAGCCTCACATACGTTATCACCAAAAGCTAGATTTTCTCAAGAAAGGTACTCAAGATTTCAAAGTTGTGTTTTTTCTACAAAAACTCCCGAGGAAGAATTTTCGTTTCACACTTACATAAAACAAACTAATAATAGAATCTCTAATGAGCTCAACTTGTCCTGTTCCTACTTCATACTAGTCCTCAGCATCGCCATAGACCCCTCACTGGGTTCACCTTCAAGGATCCCAAATGTTGCTGCAATTAAGCAGTGGCCGGCCATTGGCACGTTCACGTTTCTCTCAAACATCAAGTTCGAATATTTCGCAAACATACATTTACCTAATACACTACCCCAGTGAATACAACCCAAAGATCTTGAACAAGTAATGCTAACTTTAAGACTTAATATCAAACCCTATCCCAAATATACAATACAAGAGAACTAAGGACATAAAAAACTAAAATGAGTTCTTAGTAAATTCACTACTAGTACTTGTACTAAAAGATACAAATGATGGAAGGATCACAGCAACATTCATCAATAAGACAGCAACAACATAAAGCAGCAAGACATCCTCCAAGAAAACCAGATTCTCTTCTTGGTGGTGGTGGTGGTGGTGGAGCAGCATAATATTGTGGTGGTGCCATTACAGGGGGACCTTGATAATAACCTTAAAATATCAAAATATGAACAAACAAGAAAAAAATCAGAAAAATCACTAATTTTTTTACAAGAAGATAATAAAGGGATATAAATTCTAAAGAAGAACCTACCACCACTACTACCACAAAGCAGAATCAGATCAAAAAGTTTGGTTTTGTTTTTCTTTACAGTACATTTCTGAGGTTTCAAATGGAGGCAGAAACAGAGTCAATCTTCTGTTTTGAAGTCAGAAATTGTGCTCAATTTACAAAAAATTTAGGGAAACACATGACCAAAATCACAACCAAATGTATTATTATAAACAAGGAAATCATGTAATTGAAGTGATGAAGTGATTGTACCTTGAGCAGGGTATGGGTAAGCATACTTGGGATCATTCATCTAGATCGATTAGCAAAGTCGTAGCTCCGTGCTCTAGCTTACACTCAAGAATCACAAAACAAACACAACAATTGGTAGATTTAAACAACTTAAGTAGATGAATGGATTAGTTGGAATTATATATTTATATAAATAACAAACTCCACTGAAACCTTAATGAAAAAGGTTTGAAAGAGTGATCAAAAAATGAAGATTCCAGAATTTGACTAGTGTGATGTTGATCGAGAAAACTTAATCACATACAAATCGATTGCACACTAATGGATTTCTTTTCCACAGAAAACTTAAGAGGGTCAAACAAATCACTAGTTGGAGACATAATTTGTCTTATGCTGAATCAAGACTGAGTTGAATGTCAGTCTTATTGTTTCTTGATTTCCTTCTGTCTGACTCGGGTCTAAGTCTTACATAGTATCTAATACTCAGTCCATCCTATAAAAAGAGACACTTCCATTTTAACCTAAAAATATTGTAGGAAAAAATGAAAAAGTCTCTTTTTCCAGGACGGATGTAGTATTATTTATAATCGACCCAAGTTATAAATAAGTACTAAGATCCTCCAAATTACATTAGTAGTAGAGTGGGATTGGGAAAAATCTATGAAAATGGAAAGATCGTTGAAGCTGCATGCTGATTAGAGACTAATTAGGTGACGGTATCCACGGTGGTGGCCGGCTGAATTAATTTTAACCAAAATCCTTGTGTCTGCGATATTTATCATTTAGAGACGGATAAAAACGATCCTATTATTCTAATTTCTGTAATGCACCACGATTTTTTAGTTTTGTTATATTTTTAGCCAGTTGAAGTTGAATTCGATGTGTTTAGATAGAGCTGATGTTGTTTAACAGCAATTGAGGACTTCCTATCTATGATTATCAAATCAATTCAGAAAAGAAAAAAAGATTAAATTCGATCAAATTGGATGAAATTAAAAGAATTTGGTTACACCACGGTTTTTAATTGTTGTAATTTGAAGCAATTGATAACCAATTAGCTTGTATTTCGCGACATTATTAATTAGGGACGACATAAATGTTCCTTAATTTCTGTTCTAATTTCTTTTATGCACCACGAGTTTTCAAATAAAAAAATAATCCAAGCAATTGAAGTCGAATTCGATGCGCTTATTGGACGACCAAGAGAGTCCTTCTTTATGGTTGCCAAATTGTTCCGTGTCAGTCACGATTTCTAACTCCTTCCTTTCAACTTTATTTTCAATTTAGAATGTATTTCATGTTTCCACAGATTATTCTTAGAAAACAGAGTACTCTGCTTACAGATATCAACACAAGTAAAGTAATGGTGGGTTCAAAGCATACCGCTTAAAACGCAACTGCTAGCATTAGTCCTTAACATTTTTGCCCTATTCGAACTCCGTTACGTCTATATAGGAACAAGAGATGAAATGAACTATGAGCCCACAAGGTTGTATTTCCACTCCCCATTAAGTGACTATGTCTTGCCAGTGAAAGCCACCATATACAGACGGCCCTCCTCCACCAGCATTATTTCAAATTGATTGAACAAAGAGCAAGTTGTGTAAATATGAAGAATGCAAAGTGGTAATACGAGAAGAACCATTTTGATTACGACCATTTTTTCTCTTTAGTATGCATCCGCATTAAATCACCACGAATTATTGTGAAGACTGAAGAAAACCTTACTGGGCCTCACATTACATTATCACCAAAAGATTGATTTTTCAAGAAAACGACTCGAGATTTCAAAGTTGTCTCTTCTAAAAAAAATCTTAGAGGGAGATTTTTCTTACATACATAAAACAAGATATAAATTCAAAGTATAATGAGGTCAACTTGTCCTGTTCCAACTTCCTACTAGTCCCTGTACCCGTCACTTGGTTCACCTTGAACTTAAGATTGGAACTTACTTTCAAGTGGAGAAAAAATAATACTACCTCTCTCAATTGGGGATATCTCAAGAGCTTGTGTACCTCTCAATTCGTACGCGTAAAAACGCCCTCAAAGTTGTATTAAATTTAGGAAAACCGCAATTAGAGAACTACTTATTTTCTAGTTCATGCTTGCAATACGGATTCAATTCAATCATCAAGGATGGCTCAGGGAAAATCTTTAATATCGAATGCTCATCTTCATTTTTCAATCTTCTTGTTCATGATTACATTATTATTGATTCTTCCAAGTACTACAAATTCATTCTCCTTCAGGTTTCCAGATTCCCCAAACAAAGATAAGAAAATGATACATGTCCAAGGGGATACATTTTTAACTGATGACGCCATTCAGCTTACCAGGAATGCAACCACCGGAAGTGTTGGATGTGCAACCTATTCAGATCCGATACAAATATGGGATGCTAAAAGGGTGGCAGATTTCGACACACATTTCTCCTTCGTCATAGATACTATAAATGATACTGAATTTGATCATGGTGATGGTATCACTTTTTTCCTAATGCCTTACAAAAGGTTTGTAATTTCTCCAGAATCTCACGGTGGATGTCTTGGCCTAACGAGTTCGGATGTAGCCAAAAAAGACTTGTCGACCAGGAAAATTGTTGCAGTGGAGTTCGACACATATAAGAACAAATCGGATCCGAGTACAGATCATGTTGGTATCAACAGTTACTCAGTAATACCAGCTGCTAAGTTGTCATTAGGTATAAATAACATGCAGAAGGGAGCCATAGCCAATGCATTCATAAAATATAATTCAACTACCGAAAAATTAAATGTTACTCTAACTTATGATCATTCTGGTGGTGCGATTTCTTCTGCAAGTTTGTATCATGTCGTTAATCTAAGCAGTGTTCTACCACAAAAACAAAATATCAGTGTTGGCTTTTCATGGGCTAGTACTGGCACGGTATTAAATTATCAGAAAATCCTTTCTTGGGAATTCAATTCCAGTATTAAAGAAAGAAGCAGAGACATTAGTTCTGAATTGGTGGTGGGTCTTATTGTTGGCTTGGACGTTTTTGGTTGTTTGATAGGTTTTGTAATATTTATTTGGTGGAGAAGAAAGAGGCGCCTCGCAAGGAACTCAGATCTTGATGCAGCAAATTCTGAAGGGTCGATGGACGATGCATTTGAGAAAGGAACGGGACCAAAGAGGTTCTTATACAGTGAACTTGTTTATGCGACGAATAACTTCCACGAGGCAGGGAAACTTGGAGAGGGAGGATTTGGAGGTGTTTACAGAGGGTTCTTAAGCGGTATAAACTTGGATATCGCTGTTAAAAGGATCTCAAAAGGATCACAACAAGGGAAAAGAGAATATCAATCAGAAGTAAGGATTATTAGCCAGTTACGACATAGAAATTTGGTTCAACTCTTAGGTTGGAGCCATGAGCGAAATGAATTGCTTCTCGTCTACGAATTCATGCCAAACCAGAGTCTTGATAAGCATCTTTTTCGAGGGGTAAGTGTTCTAACTTGGGAAGTTAGGTACAAAATAGCTCTTGGTTTAGCTTCTGCATTGCTATATCTACACGAATTATGGGAACAATGTGTACTTCACAGAGATATTAAAGCAAGTAATGTAATGTTGGATTCAGAATATAATGCTAAACTTGGCGATTTTGGTTTAGCAAGGCTGGTTGATCATCAATTAGGTTCTCAAACAACAGTGTTGGCCGGAACCGTGGGTTACTTAGCACCAGAATGTATATATACAAGTAAATCAAGTAAAGAATCCGATGTGTATAGTTTCGGAATCGTTGCACTAGAGATTGCTTGTGGTAGGAAGCCGGTTGAACAAAACAGGGAAAACTTAGTAGATTGGGTTTGGGAACTCTATGCAAATGGAAAGATTGTTGAAGCGGCCGATGGAAGACTAAATATGGATTTCGACAGACAACAAATGGAACAATTGTTGGTTTTAGGATTATGGTGTGCTCATCCTGATCCTACAACTAGACCTTCCATTAGGCAAGTGAAGAATCTTCTTAATTATGAGTCCCCATTGGTGAATCTTCCATCAAAACTGCCTTCTCCGGTATATAATTATGTACCACGACTGCATATGTGCAAGCTTGCTTTTGATTCAGCTTCTGGTCACTACTCAACTTCGCAGACAGATGGTAGTCAATGTAAATGCAGTAATTGTTCCAACACTAATTTGTCTCAGATGTCAACAAAGCCTTCTTCCTCATCGCAATCTCTCATACATTCCTGTTAAGTCTGTTTGATACAATTTAAGATTAAGTCACTAATTTTATATAGAATTTCAGTAAATATATATCTAGACTGATTATTTACTACGTATAAGTTTTCCCATTTGTATCTTCCTCTAGTTTTTCCATAATCTTATTGATGCATGCACATGCCCACATCGATATTTCTGACTGAAAAACACCGTGACCAATCATATGGAGATACAAGGTGTTGAGATTAATCTCATATTGTATAGAAAATTAAAGATCCTGCAGTTTATAAGTTTTGGATAATCCTAGCCTTATAAGCCGGTTTTCAAGGTTAGTTAGGTCCATGGACTTCAACATAATTACAAAGCAGGCAATTTATGACGAGTCTTATACGCTAATAATGTCAAAAGAAAATTATTTGACTCCATTTTTCTCAAACCTCGTTCTTCTCATCATTTATTGCACAAATAAATATCGTTGATACTATTCTACAGATGCTTGATTTGAAAGTTCAGCAAGAATTTTCTTCTTTCGCCTCCTCGTCACAATAGGATGAAAATCGAACACAGTTACTTGGTCGCGGTCGAGTTGTCTTTGTCGCTCTAACTAATCCATGAGCTAGTGGATTTCATGGCGTTTTCAGAGCCACAGCATTTGTTGGATTAGTACATAGGTCTGCTTTTATTTACGTTTTTAAATATAACCCCGTTTTTCTGAACATTTCGAATGAAGGTCTGTTTTGACCGCTAAGGAAAGTTGGACCAGTTATCTCTAATGAAAAGACATATAAGTCCTTCACAATTACTGAGTAACAACTGTATATATAACTCGGATCCCATTGGAATCACTGAGTACTAACTATAACTCGGATCGGGGAACACTTGATTGGTTAGCTAAACCAAAGTCAGTGTTCTGGTCGGCACCATTGGAAATGGCCTAAAATATTCTCTAAACTTAGATGATAAATGGGTGATTATTTTCCTGGAAAGGAATGTTACTAATAAAGCAATTATGGGTGCAGATGGTCGAATAATATACGAAGGCAATGGTGTGGGCACTGAACAAGGAGAAAAATGAAGACCCTGCAGGATCCTTACTAGTTATTCAAGTTAAAATAATATAGGACTCGGAGCTTTCTCATGGAATTAAGGGTGTTTTTTCAGCTCAATAGGTACTAGCTCAGTAATAATCTTTGGTTTTGGTATACAATATCCTTTCATCATTATCCCGAACTTGGAAAATGGCTTTAATGAACAGGTTACCAGAAGTAAGAAAAAAATAATACTGAACACAAGGATCTACTACTTCACTGAATAAATTTCAACCATGTAAATTGCCAAGGAAGTTGTTTTTTTCATAATTGACTTCATTTGAACGTCCTCTTCAAGAGTTACCAAAGCCACATTCAATGGGTTCTCAATCATCATTTTTTCCACCAAGTACCTAGCTATAGATCATGTCTGATTTTTGCGAGCCTACTTTCCAGTATACCTTCCAACCTTAAAGCCATAGTTGGCCGCCTACTCTTGATACATGCAGCTCCTAGGAGCCAAAAAAGCACTGGGAAATCCAAACACGCACACCATTAACAGAGGGTTACAACACAGTAACAAACATCTCACAAGACAAATGCAAAATCAAATCTTAGACAAACATAACGGGAAGCAAGTTATTTAAACTATTTTATGTATTACACAGAAAAGTTCCACCTAAAACAATTTTGAAACTCATTAGCACATGTCAACATACTATGAACTCACCCGACATTAAACAAGTAATATTCCTACAAATTTATCATGGTGCAACAGTTTGGCATCCTCATAGTAGTAATGATCATGGTGCAACAGTTTGGAAGGCATTACTAACAATTAGAAAGGTTCAATAACTGTACAGAATCGATATTTAAGAACTTAATTGTTTAAGCTTTAATACCTACAACAAGTAAATAAATGCTTACCTGGCCAGGATCTCTATTGTGGTAACTCCCCCCTAGTATTTTTAGCATCACAACTAGTCACAATCCTCCATTCATGATCTTCAATAGATGGATTACAAATCTTAGTTGGCATTTCCCAAATAATTCTCCCCAACGTGCCACGATAAGATTCAATTCAAACATACACAATAACATTCATTTGAAATCTACAAAATACACAGCGGTTAGTAATTGAAAATCTAATTGAAACCTTAAAAACACTCAATTGAAATCCGTAATATACACAACAGTCATGAAATCAATTGGACATCCAATTGAAACCCAATAACAAGCAGAAACATTCAAACCCGTATCTTAAAAACTCATTTAACAGATAAAATTGAATTCAATTTTGATTTACAGCTAATCAATTTTCCGATGTAGATCGTAGATGATGGTAAAAATGGGTTTCGAACTCTCGAACTTGTGAAAATTGATTTTAGATTCAAACTCTTGTAATTAAACTAGAAAACTCAAAACAAAGTTGGTATCAAGATTAAAGAAGCACTGAGACTCAGGATGTCACGGACAGTAAAAATTCCTCCTCCGGCGCTGCGCCGCGCAGGCCAGAACTCCTCTATGCGTGATTTAAAAGAGAATCATCGTGCCTTAAAGGCTAGCTTCTCGCTGGAAAGTGCAGATAAATTTTTCGCTTTCCAAGTATGCTTTGTACGCATTAAACTCAAGGCATAGTTCTCACGTTCCTCAAGCTATATTTATACTGTTCCAGGAATGTTTACCTTTCCCAACATGCTTTGCAAGCATAGTACTCAGACCTTAGTCTCCATATCGTTTCAACTCACCCTTAACTTACAAAGTGTGCAAGGCCATTCCACTTACCCTCATTTTACCAAGCGTTAAAGCAATTAAGCTAACGGGGATGCCTTTAGCAAGCATCACATTATTTAGATCATTTTCCAGGCCTAACTTAATCCTTGGATCAACACCTAGGTTATTTCAATCCTAAGCTCTTGCATCATCAATCCTGCTTCGACCATGCGCTGGAGCCGCACTTATCTTGCTCTTGCCAAGGGTCTAACATCCAGGCACATGTCATTCCATGCCGCGACGGTTCCAAGGGAGTATGAACAATCCATCGAATGGAATTGCAACTACACCATCGAATGTAGCAACAATCATCTCTTGCTTAGCCTTGCCAAGCCAGATGATATAAGTTACCGTAATGTCGCAATCATCTCCATACTTTGATGATATGAGCGACAAGCTGCTGTACCTCAATGCATTGCATTGCGGCTGCCTACGTACCCAACCCATACCTTGATGGGATCAAGCATGACCGTAGTTCATCAAAGGGTAAATTCGAAAGGAACAAGCAACTTAATCCTATTAAGGAAAGGCCAACACCGTTTCCAACTTCGTTGCAAGGCCAAAGGCCAAGCATAGTCCATATAGGCCACACCGCGTTTACATTGCATCATCGCTCATGCACATTCAAGTAAAGATCCCTCCCTATATATGTGTTACTCGCATTTCTAGAAACAAATATTAGAAAGGTAGATGTCATCCATCTGGTGCCAAGGCCGAAATGAAGATTTTTTGCCAAAACCGTTCAAAGCGTTCTCGGTTAAGGTACAACATATTGATGCTCACCCATCAAGTATGATCCAACGTATAGGCTACATCGCATATCTAGATGTGCATCTCCGCTCATGCACATTCAACCAACACCTCCTCCCTATATATGTTCTATTCGCATTTCTAGAAACAAATATTAGAAAGGTAGATGTCATCCATCCGGTGCCAAGGACGAAATGAAGATTTCTTGCCAAGGACGTTGTAAATAAACACGTTGATGCATCACGGTGATGCATTCCTGGCTCGGTAATGCATTAGATCATGCATCACGGCATAATAGTGCCTTAGCACTATGATGCTCCAACTCTCGCAACTTTGGCTCGGTGATGCATTGGATCATGTATCACAGCATAATAGTGCCTTTGCACTATCATTCTTCCTCGAATATTCGAGGTTAAGACATACACCCCCTAACGCTTATCTAAGTAAGCTTTATAAGCTTAGGATGAAGATTCAACCCAGGCTATAATGTGACCTTGAGTAAGCTTCATGCAAAAATTGCGGGTGCTACACAGGATTCCACCAGTAACCAATTAAAGTGATTCAGTTTAATCAATATTCATGTAACTCTTTACATTTAAAGTGATTCTAATATGTTGCAAAGATATATTCTCAAAGTAACAATTGTAAATCGAAAGTATAGAACATCAAAAACCCTAGGCTAAGCATGCTTTATCAAAAGAAACTTAAAATTGTTTAATAAAAATCGTTAAATCAATTTTAAATCGAAGCAAATAATCATATAAGAAATTGCAAAGAATCAATTAAAATAGAAATATACCACTTTTCTTGGAACAACGACTTCCTATGTCGACGAAAAAAAGAGGATTTGCTCCTATTAATCACTTTCACAAAATAATGGTTCATGGCTCAAAGTGTTTACAAATAATGAAAAAGGAGAAAATAAAGAAAAACAGGAAATTCGCAATGCTTGTTAGGCCTTGCGAACTCACTGTTACAGAGGGAAAAATGTTTCGCTGAAGAAAAACGTTGCAAAATGAAGATAAACGTTGCAAAGTGAAAATAAACGTTACTTAGTTTAAAGATTTTAGCAACGTTTTTTTCAACCTTTTCTTCACAGTTCTTCATCTTCTTCATCACGATCATGATTTTTATGGATTTTGATTTCTTCGATTATGGTCATAGCCATCCCCATCAATGCTTTCATTCGACCCCTTATTTATACTAAAGCAATCCCATCTCATCAAACCTTTGAAAATCTTTTTTAATCAATGATGGAAATCTTGGCAGAATAAAATCATATCTCGGTTTGATTTTTCGATGATTCTGATTTTCTTTCTTCTTACAACTTCAAATAATTGATTGTGTCCTATTTTAAATGAGTAGTATAGAAAGAAAATAATAAGAAACAGTTTATATTTCTCGGGTTATTATTTTCTACCTGTCCGTGAGAAAATAGTAAAACTCCTCTTAGTTAAGCAATAGAATCTCTTGTCTTTAAAGCCTAGAAAATCTCTTCCAAACACATTGAAAAATCTTCGCAGATCGAGTGTATAAAATTCCCGCTAATTTTCTCATTCAAACAAGCATGGATGCCTTTATCAATTTGTCTGGGTGCCTTTAACACATTTTTATGAGCCAATTTTTTCAAAAATATATATTTTTCAAAAAAACCTACACATAAAATAACACAATTAGTATAAAAATGAGCATTAACAAAATATAGAATTGAGATAAAATAGACATAAATGTGTGTATCATTTTCCCGAAAATTAAATTTCTTCAATTTCCCCCAAAACTGATTTTAGGGTTTTCATTAACAGAACAAATAACAAATTTGAAACATTCAAACCCATTTCATAAAACCCAAGTTAACAGACAAAATAAAATTGAAACCAATTTTGATTTCCAGGAATTCAATTTTCCCCAAAATTGATTTTAGGGTTTTAATTAACAAACCCAATAACAACCGAAAACAATCAAACACATATCTTAAAAGCTAATTTAACAGACAAAATCAAACATAAACTTCACGAAAATGAAGAAATTAATTTAGGCTTTAAGTTTTACTAACCTTTCAGGTGGTTTCTTCTCCGTCATCTTCTTTGGTTCAGACGATTTCAACCTTTTACCTTTGGTTTATTGAAATACTTTGTTACACTTTTTGACAAATTTATTAATGTTGTTATTCAAGTGTTTCAAAGATATTTTAAATTGAATTTTGTTCTTACTCACATTAGTTGTCTCTTTAAGCAAAGGATTAATGTGATCGAGGTGGGATTTTAGCCAATATAGAGCTTATGAAATTATGTTTGTCATACTTTTGACTTTTGATTTAAGCACAGTTGTGGCGCTTTAATCAATTAATTAAATAAATATATATATATATATATATATATATATATATATATATTAATATGTTAATATTGTTCAAGAATATGAATATTAACATAAGTAATTTTGGAGATTCAACTGTGGAATATAATACCCGAAAATAATACTGAAATTGCTCTATATTAGTGGGAAACTCATCTAGGAGCCTAAGAGATTTTATGTAAAAATCATAAAACATTGTGTACGCCGGTGTTGTTCTAATGATTTGAAGAAAAGATAGAGATAAACGCCTGATGAAACTCAAATTGCTCTATACTAGTGAGCAACTCAACTAGGAGCCACACCCGTAATTTTCGCATGACGCTTACTTAGGGATTCGTCATGGCATGGGATGAAGCTTCATCCTAAGCTAATAAAGCTTACTCAGATATGCGTTAGGGTGTGATGCCTTGACCTCGAATTATAGTGCTAAGGCACTATTATGCTGTGATGCATAATTGAGAATGCATCACTAAGTCATTGTGGAGTATGCGAGAATGCATCATAGTGCTAAGGCACTATTATGCCATGATGAATTATTGAGAATGCATCACTAAGCAAATGTTGTTATTCGAGAATGCATTATTGAGAATGCATCACAAACCAATGTTGCGTAATCGAGGAATGCATAGCGGCGATCGTGCATTGCCTCAGGACTTTGCTTTTTTTTTCACGGACGACAACTACTCGACTCTGGACGGCTAGTCTAGGCAGCGTGAGGCTGAAACCTTTGATGAAAACCCAAAATGAAATACCTCTAAGTCAAATGTGCTAATGCACTATTATGCCGTGATGCTTGTCCGAGAATGCATCACTAGAAAATGCAGTTGATGAATGTCACATATCCTCCTTATATCCACTTGTATAAATGTAAATAAAACATATATAGGGAGGAGGTGTTGGTTGGAAATCGATGTGGAAATCGATGAAGCTCAGTTATGCTAATCAGGAAGCGAAATAGCCTTGACGCACCAACCAGATGAAGGAATTGCCTAGAGGCGCCAACTAGAAAGCGGATTTGCCTAGAGGCGCCAACCAGTTAGCGGATTTTCCTAGGGGGGGCCAACCAGTTGGCATTTTTTCCTAAGCGAAGTCGATGAATGTCACTTATCTTTCTTTTATTTATTTGTAAAAATACGAATAAAACATATATAGGGAGGGATATTTGTTTGAATGTGCATGAGCAGTGATGCACAACAAACGAAGTGGCTTATACGTTAGAGCATACTTGATGCATAAGCATCAAAATATGCTTGTAGCTTAACCGATGAAGTTTGATTGTGCATGAGCGGTGATGCACATCAATATGCTTATAGCTTAGCCTATAAAGCTTGAATTATGCGAAAGCATCATTCAATCGTGCTACGTACTTGAGAATGCATATTTGCATGATACATAACAATAGTTATGCATAAGTTAGTGCATACCTTGCGAAAGTCCTTCGACATATACGGTCTAGGCTTTGCTCGGCCTTTGGCCTTGCGATAAAGTTGGGATCGATGTTGACTTTGCCTTAATAGGCTCAAGTTGCTTGACCCTTTGTTGAACTACGGGCACGCTTGATCCCTTCAAGGTACGGGTTGGGTACGTAGGTAGCCGCAATACAATGCATTGAGATGCAGCACCTTGTCGCTCATATCACCTAATTTAGAGGTGATTGTGACATTATGGTGACTTGTATCATCTGGCTTGGCAATGCTAAGTCAAGAGATGATTGTTGCCACACTTGATGAGGTAGTTGCAATTCCATTCGATGGATTGTTCATACTTCCTAGCAACCGTTACGGCATGGAATGACATGTGCTGGGATGGTGCACCCTTGGTAAGAGCAAGACCAGTGCAGACTCCAGCGCATGATTGAAGCAAAATTAATGAAGCAAAAAATTAGGCTTGAAATGGCCTAGGTGTTAGTCCAAGGCATGAGTTAGGCCTGGACAAGGATTGTAATTAGGTGATGCTTTTCAAAAGCATTCACCATGGGCTTTAATGGCCTTGCACCCTTGGAACGACATGAAGACTACGGTCTGAGTACCATGCTTGCAAAGCATGTTTGGAAAAACAAATTTACCTGCATATGCAGTGAGATGTTAAGCCTTAAGGTACAATTCCTATCTTTTTAATCGCACATCGGGGAGTTCTGGCCTTCCCAGCGCAACGCGCCAGGAGGTGAAATTTTCCGGTCCGTGACATTTTATGTAAAAATTATAAAACATCTGGGAATGTTATTGTGTGTGCCAGTGTTGTTATAATGATTTTGTATAGTGATAAACATTAATTAAACTCATCAATATGATCGTATATGTTGGCCGGACATATAGAGTGAGGACAAGGATATGCGCCTGAAAAAGAATAGGGATAAAGGCCCACCCAAAAAGTCTTTTACAGAATTTTAAAAGTTTAATATTTCTCAGACTAGAATCTTGAAAGGTGATTTACTATTTTATGCTTGTCAAAAACCCATCATCTACACCTCCATATGCTCTGCAAAAGATATACCGTGAATGTGTTGTTGCATCAAGCCATGTAATTCTGACATATAATTTGGAATATGCCACCTCCCACCTATTATTAAATCTTCTACGTTATCGTTATATGAGTCGTTGTATATGAGTCACGTCCAACTCCAGATAATCACCTATCGAGGACCTTAAATTGTCACACCAATTATCACATCAGAAATCTATTCTTGTTCCTGTACCCACTAACCAAAGAACATTCTTTTTGATTCAATCCCATTGGCAACGGATACCCGGCAAATTAGAAGATTTCTACGAATATCCCATGAATCTTATTTTGATAAAGTTACACCAATAAGCATCCCCCATCATAATTTGACTAATAGTTTCCATTAGTGCCGCATGGTTTAGGCTCACCAAAGATTTGACATTAAGACCACCTTGACCACCTTCTGCAACCGTAAGTAAAGTTTTTCCCAACTAACAGTAGTATGTATAATAATATTAATTTCGTCAGATCAAATAAAAATTTTCATCTAGCTTTCTAAAGTATGAATACAAACTTTAGACCATTCATATACATAAAAACTGTACAATAAAAAGCTGACTATTACAAAATTAACTAGTTCTACTTTACCATCATGGAAAAAGACTGACCCTTCCGGATAGCGAATTTTAGTTTAAGCTTATCCATCATTGATTGAATGTTGTTGTGTAGGCTTTATTAACATTCCTTAAAACTTAAGATAAATAACATTCACAACCCCAATTAGTCAATTTTCACTGATGGAAAGCCACAAATAAGTCATTAAAAAGCAAAAGCAGTGGTATCCAAAGGCCGAGAAACTGACTCAATTCCATCGAACTAAAATCAGTTCAAATTACAGAAAGTAAATCATCTTGCAAAAACTTATAACCCTAACATCAAACAAATTGAAAAACGAAACAGTAAAACCTATTCTGTAAAACCACAAGTTTACCAGCTAATTCCAATACCGTAGTTGTATAAAAAAAAACCATTTCAGAAATCATTTCAAAGTCAAAAAAAGAAACAATCCTTCTTTCGGGTATTCTATCAATAACCTTATAAGCAAAAACTTAATAAGGTTAAAAATATCAAAAAGAAAAAATTATGAGGAGATTCATTACCTCAGTGGCGAGGTATTTAAGACCGACAGATAGGTAAACTGGAGCACCAACACCAACACGTTCAGCATATTTACCATCTTATTCTACCAGCTGGGAAGTGAAGACCCTTTTGAATCTTGATTCTGATTTCGATGATTTTAGTATTTTTCTACAACCCTTTTGCTGGAGAAGTCATCTTCTTCTTCTTAAAATGAAAAACGCTAAGAAATTTATAAAAAAGAAAGAAATTTGAATTGTTTTTCTTCTCAAGGGAAGCGAACTTATGAGGTTTACAAAGAGTTTGAAAACGTGAAGCATAGAATAAGAAAAATGTTTTGAAGATACGAGCAGAAATAGGGTTTTGAAGCACTTGCTATTAGTTCTAAAATGCCCATTCTCCAGTGGTGGCTTATTATTCTATATTGACTAATCTTTACATGATGTAGTACCTATCTATATAATTATGATCTTAACCACCAAAATCCCTAGTTAATATTAGGAAAAATATTTTTTATAAAATAGACAGACATAAAATAGGAAATATTTCTCTAAGTTTCCTCCGAGGATTAGGAAAACCAAACCTGTTCATAAAATATACAACACTGTTAGACGAGCTACATTTGCTTAACATTGTGAAACAAACCATAGTAAAGACGCATCTTGAGTCTCAATAGAATGAATTAGTAAAGGGGGTTACCTGGTCATGGTCTAGTTAGCGTTCTTGCTCCCTTCCTCTTTCAATCTCTACTTAATCCATGGGCTGCAAGTGGATATCCATGGCTTTTTTAGAACCTCAACATTTGGTTGATTAGTAGTAGTAGTATTAATAACAACTGCTTCATTTGTATATATCCTTGTTTCCAAAAATGTGGGGTTTATTTCAGTCTTTTGCCAATAGCTCCATTTCATCATTTGTCTAACCAGCTCAAAAAATCAATTGGTCCATATAAACTTGGGCCATGCCATATATGAACCTTATTATACTCTTCAAGTCAACTATCTAGTCGAGAATTTACCTCGTGAGCCTTACTCCAAACTAGTATACTGTTGTTATGTCTTGTGTGTCCGTGACTTTTATATATGCAGAAGAATCAACCATTACCTGAAAACATAAACCCAAAAAAGGGATAAGAGGAAAACCTTGAGCAATTCAATTTTCATCAATGTTTTACACCTTCGTATTATTCATCGTAGGGCTCATCGGATGTATTTTCATTATCTCTCCGGTGATTGTTTTTATCGGTAATAATGTTATTGTTAGTGCTGTATTATATGGGCTTGGTATTTGTTTGTTATTGGTGGGGATATACAGGGCATACTACTACCCAATAAAGAAGAATAATGCTGACGAAACGATAAGGAGAAACGACGAGGAAACGGCAAATTCCGACGTGCCTGTGTAATTACAGCTCGCATTTATATTGTTTCATGTTAGGATACCAAATTCTGTTAGCTGAATTCAATGTTGTGTTTAAGTATTTCTGTGTTTCTTAATTTTGGTTTTCTCTTGTAAGAACATATATATACACGATATGCCGTCTTTGCCTTTGGTTCTTCATCATCAGAATCTCTCGTATATACTCTTGTTGACTCTGGTAATGGGCTATTCGATCCACTCGAGTAGAAATAAGCTATGCGCTTATTGCATCCACTATAACTCGATCAATGCTGTTTGACAAGTTAGATTCAAACTGAGTCACGTAGAAACAAAGCTATTATACATTGAGTTACATTTCATTTATTTTTTTCCTTGAACATAAAAAGCAACCAAGGATATAAAAGTAAATGCGAAAAAAAAATCCATCTGAAGGAATGGGAGAGCTTTTGGTGGCATAGGCCTGTGTCTGAGTTAAGTTTACTTGTTAAGCAGTCTATTGTTCTTTGGTAACATGACTAAAGTGTTAGAGGATAAACTAGACTTAGTCTAGCAACCATATTCCGGTCTCCCATAAGAACCGGACTCTTCACAACAACCACAACAACAACTCCTATTCTATAGGATCATTCAACCAATCTGAGTGCTATATAAACATGTTGTAAATGTATCTATCATTAATTAATGAAATCATAAACTCTATTATGGTATCAGAGCTATCGATCCTAAACTTCTTCCGTCTGCTATAATTTCTTTTCGTTTTTCTTCTTATGGCTCCATCATCTGATGGCCTAAACATCTCTTCTTTTCTTAGGTTTTATTGTTATCATGAAGTATAAGTTTTATTTTTCTTAGGTTTTTTTTTCCCGTCGCTTCTGAATAAACTATGATCATTTGCACTATTTTGTTAGCACTCCACGGAAGAAACAAGTCGACGCCGCCATCTTTCTATCAGCACTCCACAGGAGTTATATGTTCGCATACCAACATCATCAGGAGCTTCTTCTTTGGCTACAGTCCACATCCATCTCAGTACAGCAACCAATATCTACCACTGTTCCACCATCAGCACACCTACACAGCAGCAGTAGAGGATTCACTGCTACACCTTCTCTCCAAACCTTTGCTTCCACCACATCCAGCATCATCATCATCTACTGCATCCACAGATCCTGCACTTCACAATCAGCAACGGCGCCAACTCCTTCCTCATCAACATCATCTCCTGCATCAGCACCAACGGAAGCAACACCATCTCCATCTTCTTCACCAGCAGCACCACCAATTGATGCTCCTGCTGCAGCCGCACCATCTTTTTCTCCAGTATCTTCAATGCCAATGAGTCCCGCAAGTTCCATCCCGGTGTACTCAAACCAATTGGCCGTACCCTTACCAAGCCACTTTCCCAACTCAAAGTTTTTGCAGCTACATCCAAGATTGGACTTCTCAACGCCGTCCATCTTGAGGGGGCATGTTAGAGGATAAACTAGACTTAGTCTAGCAACCATATCCCGGTCTCCCATAGGAACCGGACTCTTCACAACAACCACAACAACAACTCATATTCTATAGGATCATTCAACCAATCTGAGTGCTATATAAACATGTTGTAAATGTATCTATCATTAATTAATGAAATCATAAACTCTATTATAAAGAACAGTGGCGGAATTAGAAATGGAAGATATTCCGGGCTTGACCAATATTATATTCTGGGATTCAGTCTAAATATAATCCATCAAATTTCGGCCCAATGGATATAAGTAATCCAAAAATATTTTTTTATGGGATTTTGGGAAGGCTCCAGCAGGGTAAGCCCGGTTGTAGCTCCACACCTGCTAAAAAAATATTCAAAGACATTGATGTAGAAGTCTATTTATTTAATTGGGAGTCGGGAGACAGTTCTTCCCTTATAATGTAAGTGTTTGAACCTTTCGTGGGATGTACATAATTTTTTCTTACTATAACCTTTTTTTTTCTAAAAAAAAACTTGGGTTGTGTTTATTAACGGTTAATTTTATGGAATTCGTTATCTTTCCGTGTAAATAAAAATATATTTTTATTTGATTATAAGTTTAATTCCAAGGAATTATGGGTTCATACTAATAAAAACATGACCAACCAGGATGATAAGATTGACGAATTATCAATTTGGTTTTATACCTGGAAGGTCGGCCACATAGGCGATCTTCCTGACAAGAAAATTTATGGAGAGATACCGGGAGCAGAACAAGGATCCACACATAATATTTAAATTTGGGTTTATTTTCATAGTCGGTAGGTTTTGAACTTGATGAACCTAGTAATTATAGGAATTCAAATTTTTTAAAAATTTTCTAATTTGGAAAAACTTTTAAATTTGTGACTATTTTCATAATCGGTAGGTTTCAGATGTTACAAATCCTAGTAAACTATATAGCTACAGACTTTAGAGAAGAAGAGATGGATTTAGTCGATACGATTGTGAAGACTTAGGAGATTCCTTTATATAGTTGCAACCTTACAAAAGATATGTACATTCCCTAACTGTTAGATCCGATAAATCCTAAGTTAGATAACTATTTGAATGATTACATCATTAGCACAATACTAAACTAGATTACATACTGGACTACATACAAAATAAGAGTGCTATGTTATTTAAAAGGATGTATATCTTCACAAATGCAGCTGTCATGAATAAGATATACGATATACTTCATTACCCCCCTCAAGGTGGAGTAGGAATAGAGGCATCTTGAAGACCCAACTTACTTTTTAAACGCTGTAATTATTTGGTACCCAATGGCTTTGTGAAGAGGTCGGCAAGCTGATTTGATGAGGTGACATGGTAAGGCTTGATAAAACCAGATTGAAACTTTTCACGAATAAAACGGCAATCAATCCCTATATGCTTTGTCCGTTCATGAAAGATCGAATTTTCAACAATGTGTATGTATTCTTGATTATCACATTAAATGTTCGGCTAGTTCTACTTTTATTTTTGGCAACCGAACTAAATGGATTATTCATAATCGAAGAACAACATAAAGCTTCAGTTAGTTTTATTTTATAATCTTAAGGTTCGACTGGTTTTTTTTTCTAACCAAATGTAATGAGATGTAAATAAATAAGAAAAAGAACTTAAAAAAATGTAAAAAATGTAAAAAAGAAAAGTAAAAAATAATAATAATTAAAAATTAAATAAAGGATAAAAACGGTTTTCCCACTAATAAAATATATGAATAAGGGGCTCTTGGTTTTATTAACAAGTGACCTTATTTTGACATTCAAAAAATTTCCGTATGCCTCAAAACAATCTTTTGTAATTGTCTTTTACCAAGGTTTTATCGAGAGCGTTTGAGGAGCCCAAACTTTATCGGGCTCGGGCATGCGTTCAGAATCATATACCAAAGGATGGGCTAAACTTTCCTTCGGGTTAAGCTTAAACTTGATCCGACCCGACCTGCCCAAATTCCTACACCTAACAAAAATACGTGTTTGTCAGTGTCAAATGTGAATAAAGGTTAAAAGAAAAAAACTCAAGAAAAAAATGCAAGTGGGCAGTCAGGGAAGTTCACAAGAAGGTGCCTCCAGCTACTCTATATTATTGTACTTAAAGTGGTGGCTGCTTTTAAGCATCAAGATTACGACTTATGAACTAATGTCTGTTTCATCATAACTTCATTTTTTTTAATTCTTCTCGACTACCCTCTTCTAAGCATCGCCTACCGAGAGAATTTGGCATCAAAAATGGCTTCCCACACTGGATCCTCAACAATCTTCTTTTTTATCCTTATGGTAATGATTCTTCCAAGTAGTACAAATTCAATCTCTTTTGATTTCCCAAGTTTCCAGCCTAATGATCAGAAACTATTCCATGAAAACGACTCATTCGTCGCGAATAATGTCATTGAGCTCACAAGGAATAGAATCAATGATAATCTTCAAAGTAGCGTTGGCCGTGCAACATATTCGGAGGCAATACTTCTTTGGGATTCAACTACTGGAAAGGTCACAGATTTTGAAACTCATTTCTCATTTATCATGAAGGGATTAAACAATACGTCTTACGGTGATGGTATCACTTTTTTTCTTGCTCCTAATGAGTCTAGAGTTCCTCCATTATCAACTGGGGGACATCTAGGCCTGTTGAGTCAGGATAAAGCTCTGATCAACTCGACAGAGAACCAAATTGTTGCAGTTGAATTTGACAGTTTTTGGAATGACTGGGATCCTAGTGCTGATCATGTTGGCATCAACGTTAACTCGATCGTGTCTGTGGCTAACGTGTCATGGAAAAGTAGTATTAAGGACGGAAGAAGGGCTAATGCGTGGGTAAGTTATAATTCTACTATGCAAAACTTGAGTGTTTTTCTATCTTATGCAGATAATCCTGTTTTCAGTGGGAATTCTAGTTTGTTTCATATTGTCGATCTAAGCAAGTTTCTTCCAGAGTGGATCCGTGTTGGATTTTCAGCTTCTACGGGGACATCGGTTGAAATTCATAACATCCTTTCTTGGCAATTCAGTTCGACGTTGGAGGTTGCTAATATTACTAAAGTAATTGAGAAACCGACTACAGTAATTGAGAAGCCGACTACGGGAATTGAGAAGCCGAAGAGCAGTAAAATTGGACTGGTGGTGGGTCTTGTTGTTGGTGTAGGTGTTTTAGGCTGCGGGATTGGCTGTGCTTTGTTTATTAGGTCGAAGAAGAGGCGAAGCTCAAGCAACTTCGAGGATGATGCAGCACATTCCGACATGTCTATGGACGATGAATTTGAGAAAGGAACAGGTCCGAAGAAGTTCACATACAGGGAGCTGGTTGATGCAACAAATAATTTTGAAGGGGGAGGCAAACTCGGAGAGGGAGGATTTGGAGGAGTTTACAAAGGATTATTAAATGATACTACATATGTTGCCGTTAAGAGGATTTCCAAAGGATCACATCAAGGAAAGAAAGAATATCAATCGGAAGTAAGGATTATCAGCCGGTTACGACACAGAAACTTGGTTCAACTGATAGGATGGTGCCACGAAAGAAGTGAATTGCTTCTCGTGTACGAATTCATGCCAAATCGGAGCCTCGATAACCATCTCTTCCGAGGGGAAAATGTTCTTACTTGGGAAGTCAGGTACAAAATAGCTCTTGGTATAGCTTCTGCATTGCTGTACCTACATGAAGAATGGGAACAATGCATAGTTCACAGAGATATCAAATCAAGTAATGTAATGTTAGATTCCAATTTCAATGCTAAACTTGGAGATTTCGGTTTGGCTAGGCTTGTGGACCATGGACTAGGTTCTCAAACAACAGTTTTAGCTGGAACCATGGGATACTTGGCACCTGAATGTGTTACCACCGGTAAATCAAGTAAGGAATCCGATGTTTATAGTTTCGGAATTGTTGCACTTGAGATTGCTTGTGGGAGAAAGCCTGTGGAAGCAAATGGGAAACTTTTAGTAGAGTGGGTTTGGGAACTCTATGGAAGTGGAAAAATCATTGAAGCAGCAGATGAGAAACTAAATATGGATTTCGATGAACAACAAATGCAACATTTGATGATTATAGGCTTATGGTCTGCTCATCCTGACCACACAGCTAGACCTTCTATTAGGCAAGTCATTAACATTCTTAATTTCGAATCTCCATTGCCGAATCTCCCATCACAGTTGCCTAAACCAGTGTATTATTCCCCTCCGATCCAAATGTGTAAGCATTTTTATGGTGATTTCACGGATTCGCAGACAGATGGTAGCCAATGTACCTGCAGTAGCTGTACTTACACTAGTTCATATCAGGTGACTGCGCCTTCTACTAGCTCTTCATCTACAAGATCTCTTTTACACTCTCGTTAAACAAAATTTATGGATTTTTTTTTTTATTTGAATCATTCCTCCCTTTTTCTTGATTGGATTTTTGTGTAAATGCTTGGCATGTCGTCTTTGACCAGACTAGGTGTCATGACTCATGTGATATATCTTTAAAAATGTCTTATTCACCCATTGTTTAAATAGAGGTAATGTATGGGCCATTTGGAATAGTTCTATGGGCCTCTCTAGGTCAAAGGTGGTGGCTTATAGCATGAGTGCATGACCCATGATTCACCATCTTTTACTAAAACATTTTTGCTTCGATTTTTCATTTTTTGAAAGCATGAGAAGAGGTGAATTTAATGTTGTGTTTGAGTATTTCTATTTTTATTCAGAGCTCCAGAGTCATTTGATATAGGGAACCTACCCCATTACTAAATGTGTGAAGAAACAACTTTCTCCCACATCCCATTTCTTCTCCTATAAACCAAAACCAAACCATTAAAAATTAATGGGAACATTATGCGTAGCTAATTTTAATTTTTATATATATTATAAATCCATCATCAAAATAGTATCTATATACAATGTATAATTAGTGATGGTGTTTATACATTACAGAAATAACCTTTTCATCTAATTAGAAAATAAATTTCGATTTCTTCAATATTATTTTAAAACATAAATAATGAAAGACCATATATATTTAGCATAGTGCCTAGTTTCCGTGTTTATTATGCAGTCCTTTTAGAGTTTTATATTTTTTCTCTTCTTACCTAAATGATAAAAAGTCGTTAAAAAAAAGATTCAAAATCAATTTATATAAAAAAAATAGATTATTACAATACTAATGTAGCCGGATAATTTTTTTCCCTAAATTTTTTTAGATTATCACAGTTGGAGAGCTTCACGATTTAAAAAAAAAGATAAATTATCACCATGTGTTACCTGGTTATATTAGGACTTACGGGATTTATTTTGGCCCATATCCAATTTTACTCTCACCTAGATGAGAGGATAAGGGGTGTCTAATTAACTATTATTAAAATTATTAAACTATTGTATCCTCTACTCATTAATTACCCCTAATACTTAAATCAAAATTTAAATACAAAAATCTTCCCTCATTTCACTACAATCCAAATCAAACCAAATAAAAAAAAACAAAAAACACTTTTCATTTCCTCTCACTTTCTAAAATCTAAAAACCCTAACTTTTCCAAAAATAAAATCTCATCAACCCGAGCTAACGACAAGGTAAATCTCTATAAACTCTTTCTTATAATAGCATTTGTGATAGATTCATGTGTAGAAATCTTCGTTTCGTGAATTCATTTCCTGATTTTTTTAGAATTGTTAGATGTGGAACCATCGTATCCAATGATTCTGATTGTGTTCTTCATGAGCATGAAGAATATGCAGCAGAATCGTTGGATACGATGGAGTCATATAGAACGATTCTCGTTTCATATTCTTCGTAAAGTTACCATTACTAGAATCGTTGCATAAGACAGATCATACCCAATGATTTCACTTTTTTCTTTTTACTTTTTCTATACTGGAATCGTTGGATGAGACATACTATTATCCACCAATTCTGGTCATTTATTATTTTACTTTTCCTATATCGAAATCGTTGGATAAGCACCTGATTATCCACTAATTCCCTTGCTTTCATGTTTTTACTATTATCCTATAAGAATCGTTGCTTATATTTAACGATTTTAAAAATAAAAGTTTTTGGGTATTAGAAATAAGAAGAATCATTATTCTAACATTATTTTTTATCTAATTTGATTTTTATTTTATATATATATATATATATATATATATTCTTTAAAATTTATATCCATAGTGATGATAATGTTGTCCTATTCGATTATAATTACAATGTGGTATTTCATTTAATTTAACAGTTTTAATTTTCAAATATGTTAAACCAACTTTTTTATTTAATTTTGTAAATCTCGTATTCTGACCTTTTTACTTTCAGTAATTGAAACTAATTTCCTAAACGCTGCTATTAACTCCCATAAGTGCTAGTGTAGTTATGCCGACAAGTTATGTGAAAAACGAATAAGATATCAAGTCTCACTAATTTTCTGACATCCCCCTAGCCAAATAGTTTACACTATATAACACGTATCTAAATTTACGCCTCTTTGGTCCTTAAAATAGAAAAACAGACACACTTGGATTCAGTCACTCCTGCGGCCGCTGCACCTCTCTCTGTCTGTCTCTCCACGAAATTCAAATCATTAGGGTTTTCATTCATCCCGATATTGAGATTCAGGTATACGTTTTTACTTTCACAACACGTTATTTCCTTTATTAGCCACCGATTGAATAGCAAGATGAATAAAAAGAGAGATGGTATTATTGATGTTAACGATGATGATGCATTCTTGTGTTAAATCCCTCTTCTCCAGAAGAGTACGTAAGAAAAAAATATTACACAATAGAAATCACAAGTTTGACTCTAAATCCATAGTAGCATTTGATATTGGAAGAGAGAAATTTAGAGTCATACCCATCCCTGATTTCATTGCTGATTCTCGCCAGAGTTCGAGTACTAGCAATAATTGTCATGATTTGCTGGTAATTGATGGATGCCTCGGTCTGCTAGATAGAAGACTTATATTTGATGGAGATGACAAAAATGTGATTAAGATGTGGATATTTGAGTTTCACTGCTTCTAACTGGATTGAAGAAACGATTTCATTCCCTCTGGAATGGGAAAAAAGTGGATTCGTTATTATGGAAAAATTCCGTGCTCAGAACTTCCGTTTTGAAGCCATTACCGATACAAACCTGTTCATTATGATGCCTAAATATTATCAACAACGAGGAGGTGTCTTCTCTCTTTATTGTTATGATAGGAAAAAGAAAACACTTAATTTTGTTGAAATGAGTAACGTTAGTAACGCCAAGGGCTTCCTCATAAATGAAATTATTTATTGTTTATGGTCGAGTAGACTATAATGATGTCACAAAGAAGACTCTAATGATGTCACAAAGAAAAGCAAACTATACGATTAACCTAGTCGAATGTCAGAAAACTAAGAGTTTGCTATTAAGTATAAAGAGCGGAGAGACAACTAATGCTTGGTTATTGGAAGTGTTAGCTAGATTCGATATAAAATGCTAAAACAGAGTACTCTGTTTTCTAAGACCAGGGGAGAAAAGCCCAATTTACATCTGGAGAAAAAAAGTATTTAAAAGGCGATACAAAATTCATGAAACCATAGTTTAGGGATTTATAAAATAACCAAAAAGTAAGTTTAATAAGAATTTAAAAGACAATTCGAAGGGGAAGAACCCTCAGAAGGCATTGTAATCTGAGACGAATTGGCATTGGAACAGCTACTGCAAGTACACTGGCTAGCATCTGTCTGCGAAGTCGTGCAACCACTATAGGACGATGTGGAAAAGAGATCACGCATATGCAATGGTGGTGCATAATACACCGGAGTAGGCAACTTCAATGGAAGAATTGGCAGTGGAGACTCAAAATTAAGAACATTAATAACTTGCCTAATAGAAGGTCTAGTTTTATGGTCGGGATGAGCACATCATAACCCCAAGACCATCAAATTCTCCATCTGTTGTTCATCGAAATCCATCTTAAGCTTCTCATCAGCAGCTTCAATGATCTTTCCACTTCCGTAGAGTTCCCATACCCACTCTACCAATACACTCCCAATTCCTTCGACTGGTTTCCTCCCACAAGCAATCTCAAGCGCTACAATTCCAAAGCTATAAACATCGGACTCTTTACTTGATTTACCCGTAGCGATACATTCAGGTGCTAAGTAACCCATGGTTCCGGCTAACACCGTCGTCTGAGAACCTGAATCATGATCAACAAGCCTTGCTAAACCGAAATCACCAAGTTTAGCATTAAAATTGGAATCCAACATTACATTACTTGATTTGATATCTCTATGCACTACACATTGTTCCCATTCCTCATGTAAATATAACAATGCAGAAGCTAAACCCAGAGCTATTTTGTACCTGACCTCCCAAGTGAGAGCATTTTCTCCTCGAAATAAATGTTTATCGAGGCTTCTGTTTGGCATGAACTCGTAAACAAGAAGCAATTCATTTCTTTTGTGGCACCAACCTATGAGCTGAACCAGATTTCTATGTCTTAACTGACTAATAATCTTCACTTCTGACTGGTACTCTTTTTTTCCTTGTTGTGATCCTTTGGAAACCCTCTTAACAGCAATATTTAAGCTTAGATCACTCAAGAAACCTTTGTACACTCCGCCGAACCCTCCCTCTCCAAGTTTCCCTTCCTCGTCGAAGTTACCCGTTGCATGAACCAGTTGGCTGTATGAGAATCTCTTTGGTCCGGTTCCTTTCTCAAATGCATCATCCATTGACACATCGGAATCTTCTGCATCATCATCCTCAAAGTCCCTTGGCCTGCGCCTCTTCTTTAACCAGATAAACAAAGCAAAACCAAACCCACAACATAAAACACCCAGGCCAACACCAAGACCAACTGCCAATCCAATTCCATTACCGTTCCCTATACTATCAGGTTGTCCTTCACCAGTTTTATTATCTTTTCCTACCTCGATCAATTCTAAAGTGGAATTGAACTGCCAGGAAAGGACTTTATGAGTTTCGATACCCCAGCCGGTGGCCGCTGAAAATCCAACAAGAATCTGTTCCGGTAGAATCTTGCTAAGGTCAACAATATAAAATAAAGTAGAACTTCCATTGAAAATAGGATTTTCAGCATAAGTTAGGAAAACACTCAAGTTTTTGGTAGTAGAGTTATAACTTACCCAAGCATTCGCTTTTCTCCCATCCCTTAAACTACCATTTGGTAATATCTCATATGCCACAGATACTACCGAGTTAACGTTGATACCAAAATGATCAGAACTCGGATCAAAGTCGTTTTTAAAAGTGTCAAACTCAACCGCGACAATCTGATTCGTCGTCAAGTTCTTTTGAGATACGTTGGCATTCAATAGGCTAAAAGATCCCCCATGAGAATTTGGAGGAAGTTTAGACCCAAATGGTGCAAGAAAAAAAGTCATACCATCACCATAAGAATTCTCATTTAATCCTTTTATTCTGAATGAGAAGTGTGTATCAAAATCTGTGAGTCTTCCAGTGGTTTCATCCCAAAGTTGTATTGGTTGTGAATATGTTGCACGGCCAACACTATCTCTATTTGTATCGTCGGCTGAATTCTTGGTGAGGTCGATAAGGTCGTCGGTCCTGGTTGAATCGTTTTCGTAACGTATCCCACGTTCATTTGGATGGAAATTTGGGAAGTCGAAGGAGATTGAGTTAGTAGTACTAGCAAAAACCAATACTAATGTAATTCTTGCAAAGAGGAAGAAGGTTGAAGAATGAGGATGAGAATTTGTTGATGATTTGCAGTAGAAACCCATTGATTGAAGAATGAAGATGAAATTTCTTGATTTGTTTATTGAAAAATAAAAGTATGTAATAGATATATAGTATGCATGAAGACTGAAGAGGAAGATTGTTTCTTTCATTTGACTGATGAGGATCACAAAGCGTGTTTTGTTTGCAAGGAAAAATACAGTAAATGGTAAGGACGTTGTCTTGTTTGAATGACTTAGTCATGAATGGGTAACAATTTTTAGTCATTTATTTTACTTCTTTTTTTTGGTAAAGAAAAATAGATTTATATTGGTAAAAGATGAAAAGCGATTTAGTAATATGGTGATGAGCCTTAATCAACTTTAATTACTATTACTTTACTTTTAAATATTATTATTTTACTTTTGATTAACTTTTTGGAAAACGTAGTTTACGATTTTATTTTGTTTTATATCTTTATTGTTGACAAGTTAAATAAGAAAAGGTCTTTCACAACCTAATTTCATTAGCTATTTGATAAGTAATGGTCATCTAATCTAAAACAAATTTTTTGTTTTGAATTTTTAAACTTAATTTTCTATTTAATTTTCTCTCAATTTGATATAAATCGATGGACGATGATGATGATTCATATGTCTCTAAAATTTTATCTTGATATGGTTATATTGCTTCCGGATTAACTTTAACAGATAAAAAATTTTATTTTCTTTTTTGTCAAATATCCTCAAAAGAATTCTAAATATACACCAAATTTTTATACCACCTACCTATCACAAAGGTATTAATTCATAGCATTCAATATGAAATCCACCGTGGCCACAAAGGATTTATCAATTCCAATTCTATTGTCTAAATGACTACCATGTTACAAAATAGATGAGAGCTATTTAGGAAAAAAAAAATCTCCAAATTAGTTAATTTGGATGGAAAGAAAAATCATTATAAACTCTAATTAAAGGTATGATTATTTTGTAAAACGAATTAAGAAAGTGTGAAGAACATATAAATCACCCATATTTATATTTACAACACTCCAAATTATGTTTCAAATATCTTTTATCTTATTAAATTTTAGGATTTGAAAGGAGATTTTCATTATTATTATTTAGAATGTTACGAGGAACCTGTCACCTTTCTAGTTGATTGGGTGCGGACGGCTGAATTGAACGGGCAGATTTCTGGATGCATGCATCTACAAATTTATATTTTTATTCAAATATATTGACTTAAAGGAGTAGAGTAGTCTGTTTATAACTACTGATTACTTGCGGATTTGGCTAAAAGTAACGCAAATTATACGTACATAAATAATACTAATTGGCTAAATTGTTATACAATAATTAACTGTCCCTTCGGGGACATCCAATAAAATTGGAATAATACAGAGAAGATTAGCATGGCCCCTGACATGCACAAATCAAAAAATGTTCCAAAAATTTTATTAAGAAAGAAAATATACAAAAATTAACTACCTCCCTGTTAGTGTATCTGTAAGACCATCGGATGACTGAAAATCAGACACAGATGGTGCTGCTGCAAAAGGATATTCCGGAGCTGGTAACTCAAGTGGAAGTTTAGGCAGTGGAGATTCAAATTTAAGAACATTAATAACTTGAGTAGCCGACGGCCTTGACTTGGGGTCAGGATGAGCACACCATAATCCCAAAACCATCAACCTTTTGATTTGTTGTTTTTCAAAATTCTTATCTAGTTTCTCATCGGCTGCTTCAATAATCCGATCACTTCCATATAATTCCCAAACCCACTCTACTAATAAGAATCCTACAGATACATCGATTGGCTTCCTCCCACAAGCAATCTCTAGTGCCACAATTCCGAAACTATAAACATCCGATTCCTTACTTGATCTACGCGTAATTACACATTCTGGTGCCAAATAGCCCTTGGTTCCGGCTACGACCGTTGTCTGAGAACCTGAATCATGATCAACAAGCCTTGCTAAACCGAAATCACCAAGTTTAGCATTAAATTTTGAATCCAACATTACATTACTTGATTTAATATCTCTATGAACCACACATTGTTCACATTCTTCATGCAGATATAACAATGCTGAAGCTAACCCAATAGCTATTTTGTACCTGACTTCCCAAGTTAGAATAAGCTCCCCTCTAAAGAGATGGTTATCGAGGCTCCGGTTTGGCATGAATTCATAAACAAGAAGCAATTCATCTCGTTCGTGACACCAACCTATGAGTTGAACCAAATTTCTGTGCCTTAAGTTGCTAATAATCCTTACTTCCGCTTGATATTCCTTAATCCCTTGTTTTGATCCTCTGGAAACCCTCTTAACTGCAATGTTCAAGTTCATATCGCTTAAGAATCCTTTATAAACACCTCCAAACCCTCCTTCTCCAAGTTTTCCTCCCTCATCAAAGTTACTAGTTGCATAATCTAGTTCACGATATGAGAACCTCTTTGGTCCCGTTCCTTTCTCAAATTCACTGTTTAAGTCGGAATTTTCTGTCTCGGGATCATTCTTCCTTGAGCTTCCCCCCCTCTTCTTTAACCAAATAAACAAAGCAAAACCGAAACCACAGCCAACAGCTAGCAAACCAACTATAAGACCCACAATCAATCCAATTTTACTATTTTTTTTTCCTTCAGAAATTTCCTCTATTTTTTGTACCTCTAAAGTGGAATTGAATTGCCAGGAAAGGAGTTTATGAGTTTCTACCGATCCGCCAATTGCAGCCGAAAACCCAACCATAATCTGCTCGGGTAGAACCTTGCTTAGATCAACAATATAGTACAAAATAGCCCTCCCATTGAAAACTGGATTATCATCATAAGTTAGATAAACACTCAAGTTGTTTGTAGCGGAGTTATAAGTTACCCATGCATTAGCTATTCTTCCGTCCTTCATACTACGATTTTCTAAAGGCACAGTAGCTACAGATTTCAATGAGTTAACGTTGATACCTACATGATCCGGACTTGGATCCCATCCATCATTCATCCAAGTGTCAAACTCAACTGCAACAACTTTATTTGAAGTCAAGTTTAAGCCAGCTACGGCTCTATCTAGTAGGCCAAGAGATCCACCAGATGAATCTGGAGGAAGCTTACGCCCAAAAGGCGCGAGGAAGAAAGCGAGACCATCGCCACAATTACCACCCTCTGGACAGGCTATGATGAAAGAAAAATGTGTATTAAAATCTGCAAGCTCTCCGGTTGTTGCATTCCAAAGCTGTATAGGTTCTGAATAAGTGGCCCATCCAACACCATCGTCACCCGTTTTGGTGAGTTCGATGGAGTTGTTGCTCGACCAAAATGTATCGTTTTGGAATTGTATTTTTGAAACATTTGGGGGAAATTTTGGGAAGTCAAAGGATGTTGAATATGAAGAACTACTATGAATAATTAATAGTATTGTGATGAAGAATAAGATTGATGAATAAAGATGAGAATTTACTGATGATTTGCAGTAGAAACCCATTATTGGATTTTGAGTATGGAAAAGATTTGTTTACGTAAAAAAAGTAAGTAAGTGATAGATTTTATAGTATGACATGAAGATTACTGTACAGCAATTTGAGCCTTTCTTGGATCTTTCAGAGATGGTGAGATGTGAAAGAGATTGTGTCGTCTTGCATGTATTTGACAAAGTTACAGAATATAGAGCCGGCGATGTAAGTTAAGGTTTTTGATTGTTTCCACCAATGAGGGTCACAAAGCGTGTGTTTGGTTTGTAAGGAAAATTACAGTAAATGGTGAAGACATTGTCTTGTTGGAATGACTTGGTCATATATGGGTTACATTTTTTAGTCATTTCTTTATCTTTTTTCTTTGCAATGAAAAGTAGATTTGTATTAAGGTCATTGACTCGTAGGCGTATGGTGAGGGGTCAAAATCAAATTTAAATATCATTATTCTATTTATTTATTTTTATTTAAGAAAAACTTAGTTTATATTCCATCCGTATAAAAACTAATGCCTATATAACAAAATTAAGGGAGTAGTATTTTTTTGAAAGGTAGAACAGGTTGTTTTTTTTTAGCATTAGACAGTTTGTTGTAGTTTTTTTTTCACAATCTCATTGCTATTTGGATTTTGCTAACTAATATCCATACACGTATTATAATTTAACAAAAAAAAATTAATGTATCGAAAATTGGTTATACTTGTTCTATTATATTAGAAATTATTAAAAATAAATTATTTCTAATTATTTTTAGTTTAAATAATTATTATTTTGGTAAATCTTAACATGTATATCGGTATATAAGTAAGTTGTATAATTTTATAAATATCATGTAAAATAAAATAATTCCCACTACTAAATCTACAAAAATAACCCTCATATTAGCTTCATTTTTGCATATGGTTATCGGTCTCCTACGATTAACCCTCATAATCTACTTTTCTTTTTGCTATGAACAGTAGATTTGTATTTTTCTTTTGTTGGAAGAGGTAATAACTAACAATTTCATTCATACAAAAATTTGTTTACATTATGATTAACTACATGAAACAAACAACCAATACTATTTTTACCAATTTTAAAACATAAAGAAACAAAAATAGTAAATTGCACAAAAAATATCCTTTTAATGGTTTCAAACCATTTTTCTCCTTGATTATTTGTTTCTTGATCATCATCATTGAGATAAAAGACTTTCATAAAGAGGAAGAAATATGTCCAAATTGATATCCTTACGGTTTATATTGGTCTTACCTTTTTTAGCCAAAATAGATCGTCTCCTTCTATATTATGCTTCAAAATAATGCAACTCCACCAGATAATACTATTATGGCTATGAGAAATCAGTCTAGATAGCATCGATAAGCCATCAGACTCGATAAGAAAAATAAATAACAACTTTAAATTATTGGAACACCAATTATATAGTCAGATGGGTATCTTTTTTGTAGGTATCGAAGATAGCTTTCCAAATATATAAAGTATGCGAATTTTAGATGAGCGGTTCGAAAGATAAATTATTTTTGAAGTATTTTGTTATTTAAAATTGATGACATCATCATGGATACTTTGGACTAAACTACAAATATTTGGATCAAATTGTAAAACAGAAAGATTATTTATGTACTTTCCATATTTTAAAAATAATATAAGATTAAATTGTACGTAGTTGAATAGATCATGACTAAAATGTCTATTTCTGAACATATTTGAACTAAACGGTTATTTATCAGTAAGTTAAACCTTTTAACATGTGTAAGTTTGCTTTTACATAACCTTTTGATTATTCAACCGGATTTAAATTAGGTAATTATCTTACTTACTTGAATGAAAAAGGAGGAATAACATAAAAAAAGTAATTCTGACTTTAAACCCATCTCAAACGTTGGATGGGTTACCAAAATATATAAAACAAAATTATCTGTCTTAAAATGTCTTAAAAATGGTGACAAAAAATCTGTACCTTTAAGGATTAATGCGTTTGGACGATCCCTTGTACTTTCAATTAGCCAAATAACACCAAGTTAGATAATCGAATTTCCATCTTTCCAAGTTAATGTTTAACTTGTTGAATTTATAGTTTGTGGACTTTACATGCAAGAGATACTGTCTTCAACTATAAAAACTCCGATTATAAAATAGATTCAAAAAAAAAAAAAACTGGCCTAATTGGAAGTTGGTGAGAATAACTACACAGTACCAAATTTATAAGGGGTAATAAATGGTGGTGACAATACTAGTTTACCCTTCCATAATAGCTAGTCCTAAAATCTTATTATATTTGATCCCACAACCATATTCTATTCTAAAATTAAAATTCAAAATCATTCACACCGTCATATATTTCAAAACCTAATGATCGCAATGGAAGAAAAAATGACCATGTTAACTAAAACCCATTACCATACTTGTTGAATGTGTCTGCATTTGTGTTTTGAGTATAAATCAAGGAAAAATCATCATGGTCATTGATTTTCGACCACGATAACCCTTATTGTTAATTTTCACTGAAGACTAAGAGTCCATTAGGCTCGCATGGGTTTTCACCTTAAACCATGACGACCCTGAATGGTTATGTTTACTGAAGACGAAGAGTATATTTAAGGTTGTATCAGTTTTTACCTGAGTATTTTGAGCTCAGGGTTCTTTATTTTGAGTATTGGAATCACTCATTTCTCAAACTCTAGTTTTCACTTTTTTTTTCCTCCAAAAACCCTTTTCTTCTCCACTCATAAAAAAAATCTCTATTTTTAATCATAACATAATCTATATAACTAATCTAATCTAATTAAATACCTAAACTAATCATATATTAGGACTAATCAAACGGGATAGTTTAGCTATTTATAAAAATATATGGCTAAAGGGTAGGGGGTGTTACTTTTAGGTGCCCTATTTTATCTTTTTCTATAGCCCGTTATTATTCCATAAGCCCGCAATTAAACCAGAGAAAAAATCTCAAAAAAACAAATATCTCTAAATTATTTTTATCATTTAAATCAATCCAACATGATATAAAAACACACCATCCCTCGTATAAATCAACAAATCTCATTCAACTATCACCATCACCACCACCACCAACACACCATAACCCCCAACACCACCATCAGCACCTCCACAGCCACCTTCAACACCGCCATCAACAACATAACCACCATCAGCGCTACAGTCACCCCCGCCCTACCACCACATCCTCCTCTTCTGCAACCACAACCATCCACCTCCTCCTCTTCTGCAACCACAACCATCCATCCCCTCCGTCACACACACACACCACCAACACTTGCTTCGCAACTACAGTGGCGGAACCAAGGATGGACTAGACATGGCTCTAGCCCCATAAAATCCCCATAATCCCTAATTATCTATTAAGTTCTTTAATATTTTATGTATGATCCTCAAAATTTTAGAATTTAGTCCTCCCGTTTTTTGAAGTTCTATATCTTGGTCCACCTAATTTATCAAAAAGAAAATTGAGCCCCCCTCTATGTTAAAACTCGATTCCTCCACTGTGCAACCACCACCACAACCACAACCACCACCACCTTCTTTACAACCACCAGCACCACCGCCACCAACGTCAACTCCTGAGTTAGACTGAAAAAATTGGACAAAACTAACTCATGCTTTAGGTGGGTATAAAATGTAAAACCTTAATAAGGGAGAAGTAAGGTTAGTAAGAAAGAGGTGCAAAGAATTTCCCTACTAAAATGAGCTTGGGAGGCCATTTTACAAAAAAAAAGAAAAAAGGTTTGGGAGTTAGCTCCACCCCTCCTTAAAGAGTGTTTGGATATCAGAAATAAAAATCAATCTCAGAAATCAGAAGTTCAAACAATTTACTTAACAAAAAAATAATTATTTTACTTGTAGAAATTATTTCATATTATATATCCAAACTGACTTTTAATCTTTATATTTCTAAAAATCGAAAAATAACTTTTTAAATAAATATATCCGCTTTTATTCCCAAGAGTAGTTGCAACTACTCGAAGACTTAAGTTAAAGTCAAGTCTCCGATTAGTCATGGATCCCAAGAGTAGTTGCAACTGCTCCGTTCATATCTAATGCAGTACGGTTGTCATCTGCAAAGCATATGCTGTATACACTATTCAGCATAAATGGACATCTGCAAGTCTGCAACACATGTGAAAATATGACAAAGCTTATTATATATAGCCCAACAACTTCAGTTATTATAGGACTGTAGGTGCAGGTACAGTTGCCAGTATGTCCGTATGTCGCCGAAAATACTATTCGTGGCCTAAGTGCAACATCTATGGTGAGCGAAGAAATCCATCATGTCCATTCATTTGGGGTTGCAAGAAGGAGACTACTAGTGCCTTTCTGCAATAATGTACCTGAGGCTAAGAAATAAGAAAGGCAGTGTTCTGCACAACAATGCATTTATAAAGACAAAATGTCTTATACATCAAAAGGATCCAATTTTTTAGTAAAATAAACAACTACAAAACTCTTAAGTAACACAAATGAACTTCCATAAAAAAACAAATACTACAAAGAAAAAAGAAAAATGCAGAATAACTCAAGCACTAAATCCAGGGTCAGGGTCATATGAGTTTATCATCAATCAAGTTTCATCAGAATTTATGAGAGATTTTGAAGCTGAACCAGAAGAAGATGTAGTGCTCTGAGACAAATTGTTGTTGGAACAGCTACTGCTATTACCCAGGCTACCATCTGTTCGCGAATCAAGACTATACATATGAACTGGGGGTGCATAATACTCTGGAGTAGGCAACTTTGATGGAAGGACCGGTAACGGAGAATCGAAATTAAGGATACTGAATGCTTGACTAATGGAAGGTCTATTATTAGGATTAGGATGAGCACACCATAACCCCAAAACCAACAATTGTTCCATTTGTTGTTCATCGAAATTCTTACATAATCTCTCATCCGCTGCTTCAACGACCTCTCCACTGCCGTAAAGATTCCAAACCCACTCTACCAAGAGTGTCTTTGATGCATCGATAGGCTTCTTCCCACAAGCAAGCTCAAGTGCAACGATTCCAAAACTATAAACATCGGATTCTTTACTTGATTTACCCGTAGCAACACACTCAGGCGCTAAGTACCCCATAGTACCTGCTAAGATCGTTGTTTGAGAACCCACCTCATGATCGACAAACCTTGCTAAACCAAAGTCGCCGAGTTTAGCATTAAATTTGGAATCCAGCATTATATTACTTGATTTGATATCTCTATGAACTACGCATTGATCCATTGCTTCGTGTAGATATAGTAATCCAGAAGTTAACCCAAGAGCTATTTTGTACCTGACTTCCCAAGTGAGAATAATTTCCCCTTGGAATAAATGCTTATCGAGACTCCTATTGGGCATGAACTCGTATACAAGAAGTAATTCATTTCTTTCATGGCACCAACCTATAAGCTGAACCAGATTTCTATGCCGTAACTTACTAATGACCTTTACTTCCGATTGGTATTCCTTTTTACCTTGTTTTGATTCACTCGAGATCCTCTTGACAGCGATATCTAATTTTGTATCACTTAAGAAACCTTTGTAAACTCCTCCAAATCCTCCCTGTCCAAGTTTTCCTCTCTCATCGAAGTTATTTGTTGCATTGGCCAGTTCGGTATATGAGTAGCTCTTCGGTCCGGTTTCTTTCTCAAATGTATCGTTCATTGATGCATCGGAATTTGCTGCATCATCTGAAAATTTTCTTGGGCTGTGCATTTTCTTCCACCAGATAAACAAAGCAAAACCGATCCCACATCCTAAAACACTGAGGCCAACACCAAGACCTACCACCAATGCAGTTCTATAACCTTTCTCCTTAATATCAGTTTGTCCTTCCCCAGTTTTATTATCTTTTCGTACGTCGATCAATTCTAAAGTAGAATTGAACTGCCAGGAAAAGACTCGATGAAGTTCAGAGTACCAGTTGACAGCCGCGGAAAATCCAACAGTTATCCGCTCAGGCAGAACCTTGCTTAAATCAACAACATGATACAAAGTAGAACGGCCGTTGAAAACCGGATTGTTAGCGTAAGTTAGATAAACGCTCAAGTTTTTTGTAGCAGATTTATAGCTTACCCACGCATTAGCTTTTCTTCCATTCTTTATAGTACCCTTTGCTAATGACGCGGTAGCCTCAGATACTACCGAGTTAACATTAATACCAACATGATCTGCACTTGGATCCCATTCGTCTTCATAACTGTCAAACTCAACCGCAACAATTTGATTTTTCGCCAAATTCTTTTGAGATATGTTCCGAGTCAACAAGCCAAGAGCTCCACCCCAAGAAACTGGAGGAAGTATAGACCCAAAAGGTGCAAGAAAAAAAGTTAAACCATCACCAGCTTGAGTCTCATTTTTCCCGTCATCAATGATAAATGAGAAGTGTGTATCAAAGTCTGCCTGTCTTCCAGTGGTTGCATCCCAAAGTTGTATAGCTTCTGAGTAAGTGGCACGGCCAGCCCATTGGCGTTTCCTAGCGCCGGCTGAATCGCTGGTGAGTTCAATGAAGCTACTGTTCCTGGTTGAATCTCCTTCGAAAATAATGCGAGGATCATTTGTTGCGAAATTTGGGTAGTTGAAGGAGATTGAATGTGTAGGAGCAGGAAGACGTAATAGTATTGTGATGATTTGAAAGAAGAAGATTGAAGAATGAAGATGAGAATTTGTTGATGATTTGGAGTAGAAACCCATTATTGGTTACGAATGAATTGTGTTTGACTGTTTGAGTATGTAAAAGATTTATAGGATGCACGAAGACTCAAGAGCCAGTTGAGCTCTAGTGTAAAGGGCTAATAAAACGTGTTTTGGTTTCAAAGGAAATATAAATCAAATAAAAAATGACTTCTAAAGACGAGTGCCATAACAAACACATCCGAGTGCACAACGTATTCTTACGTGGAAGCTTCCTCCAACATATTTTTTCCTACCATAGAAGCCACACTGCTGCACAAGGCAATACATTCCGTACATTTTTCGTTTTTCTAGATAAAGTACAAAATCTCCATACTTCAAATTTGTCAAATTTCTCATTTCATATATAGAAACTGTGAAATTTGTTATTATAGAGATCCATAAAAATAAATATAAAACCTGATGATTTAGAAATGCACGCTCATATATATATATATATATATATATATATATGTATATTGTTGTATAATCGAGTGTGTGATAGCACCGGAGAAATGGCTTAAGCTCGGCTACTCTACCATTATTTTATATAGCTCTAGCCGGTTCTATCTGTGAGCATTAAGACTCATTACGGGCCAATAGATTTATGGGAGACAGGACAAAATTGTGGAAACTTATTAGGCGTGCTTTCTGACAAGTGATGTGAATTGCTTTAAAGTCTTGAAGTTATTTGTCGCAGACTTGACTTTAAGGTATGCAATTTGGAATGTTGTGTTTAAATCAAGCCAATACCCAATAAATCTCAGCATATCTGTCCAACCTAATCACTGTCAGCTGCCATATTACTAATTTTTCCAACAACCAAAAAATTAGATTGTTATATTAAAAGGAGAAAAGGGAATGCAAATGCGTGTCACTGGCCGCCATATCTGAAAGATATCCTCTTGAGAAAGTTACAGGACTAGTCCAATTGCTTTCGTAGAATCACCATTTCCTCCACATTCTTCAATCTTGCGCCAGGAATTCTCTTATTCCTCTTATGTTCTTAGAATAATTTTTTTAATGATTTTTTCTCAAATTTTTGCTATCTTCATAGTATACTTAAAACCACCTAAAATAGATTCTACTAGGACATAGCATAGGTCTGAGCAGCAGATGGGATGTATTCTTCATCACTAAATATAATCTGGATAACACGACAGTTTCAACTACCACCCAAATATTATAATTTTGCCACTAAATATAATTTGGATTACGAGATCTTCAAGAATTGGCCAAACTTTCGGTACGTACCAGTTAAGATTTTTAGTCCATAGTCTTTTTCCTCATTCTTTTTAAGAAGGTTGTTTTTATGGCTGTAAGACTTTTGAAAGGAGTGCAAGAGGATTATGCATGTTGGGATAGTGGAACAAAGGGTGTTGTAATAATATTTTACAAAATAGGCTACTATATTTTTTTTCATTCGAGTTAGTTGAATCTCGTTTTGTATATGAAGAATATCATCTACAATCGACTAGTTGTCCTTCAATTAATTTTCCTTCCGATTGGGTTATTTACTCGACCTGGCCGATTTTAGAATATTAAAAGTTATACAAATTTATAATTTTTATTACAAATTTCAAATGATAAGAATTACATTTGAGCTCATTTTAGACATATATATATATGAGTATTTAAAACATTAAATTCTTTATATGCCGAATTTCGTTTTGGGTTTGGAAAAAAAAATGCACAGGAGTACTTGAAGCATCGGATTCTTTATAAGTCTCATTTGATTCTTCGTTTGTTGCATAAGAATCTTCATTTTGGGTTTGGAAAAAATCATCAAGATCTAAAACATCACTCATAAATAAAATCTACTAACCTAACACTAACTCCATCTAGGTTTTAATATAACCTAACAGCTAACATTCAATTAATTAAATTATAATTGGGAGGGCTTTCCCCGTGCTGTAAGTATAACATGACTTTCACCATTATAACAAGATGGTGATGATATATATAAATTGATCAAATTCACCACCAGGCTTTAGACTCCGGCCTAGGGTGCATCATAGCAGTCAGATGAACATATACTTCAATGTTATATTTACAGGTAAGATAACAATACTGTGTTAACATCCAGCTAAGCCTGTAAAAACCAGCTCGAATATGATTTTTTCTTCTATACGGCATTGCTTGGAGGTCCTTCCAACCGAATATAATCATACATGAAACCATAAAATGCGCTCGAAGTTCTTGTTTGTGTTAGAAATATTGTATTTTGGCCTGGGAGAAGTAGATTTCCTGGTACATCGACTGTATATAACCAGTACAGTCCGTGAATTCCATGTCTTGCAATTGCATTGTCTTTTCCTATTCTTCCTGTTGTGAAGAGAGGCTTTGTTGCTTTTTTGTCATTGACCCGAACCTATTATATACATTGACAGGTAATTTAGTGACTCAAGAAAACATTGAATTGGCGGCTCAAAATTATACCGAGAGAATACTTTGAATCAGGGATATAGTATACCTGTAGTTCGGCGTAAGTAGCAGATGCTAGTGCTAATCGAAGTTTAAAAGTTCCAGAAGGTAGGACTTTGTCGATTTTGAACACAATGCTCCATGTTGTTGGTACACTTTTGTTACCCAGTTTTCTTGGCACATGCGCATAGAACCAATCTCTCTGGTGCTGGCTAACACCAATTGTAAAGACGAGATCTCTAGTTGGATACAATTCTGAGTATCGCTCCCATGTTCCATATTGTCGGAACCTGTAGACAGAAAGATACAGTGTTTATAAGAAAATGTTAATCTACTGAAGCAGCATCGCCTGGGATAACGTAGCAACTTACCAGTCTTCACGATTAACATACAGTTTGTTCATGTATTTTTTATTAGGTTCAGGTACACGGAATTCAGCTGCAGATCGGTCAGGAACGCCTATCTCCCACAATGTAGGACCAGCTCTTGGAGGTTCATATACAAGCTTACCCAAATTCTGTTTGGATCCTGCACAATGTTTCATTTTATCCTCCTAGTAAGATTTCGTCAGAACTGGATAATGGAGTAGAATATACGAAATGACAAAAATCAAAACCTTGGGCTATCTTAATGCTAATGTTGTGCTTAAAATCTCCAATAAAACCAGGGACCCATGCAAAAAGATTATATTCTCCGGGGCGAACATTTGGGATCGAAAATGATCCATCAGCATTGGCTTTTGTCCAAAACTGATAGCCCTGCAAGAAATGACACGCAAGAATTACTACATTTCAATGGCTGACAAGACGTTAACGTTTCATAAGGCCAAAATGTAAAAATAACCTTGCATTCTCTTTGCCAAGATCCAACGTCTCCTGGGGGAGCCAAACCAACATAAGCAGAATTTCCAGCAATGTCACGCTGGTTAACGTACCTAATGGGAAAAATACTTGGAAGTGAATTTAACTGATTGAACAGGTTAAGCTAAGCTACATTTGTAAAGGTTAAAGGAGACATGAGATGAAATGAATCATACCTATCCCGGACTACCAAGCTGCCTGTAACAGTGCCCCGTTGATCTGAGGCAGGAAAGTCAGCTGAAGCAGGGAAACTGTAAGGCCAACTTTTGATTTCCTTCTCCAACTGAAAAGACATAATTGAAGGTTAAAAGTTAGATAGAGATAAGATAACGCCCAATTACAACAAGCTTTCGATTGTTTTAAGGTGCAATACTTTCGTGTATTCTGGGGATGCGAGGAAACCGTCTTAAGCATTGAGATGTATAACACTTATAGTGTAGAGAAAGGTAAGAGTGTGGAAACGATGAAACCTGAGCTTTTGCATCTTCCCAGAGTGTTGTATAGACATCCTTTTTCGTTTCAGGAGCCGAGTTAACATACACAAATACAGGGCCAAAAACTTTTTTCCACGGTTCTCCATTTCCGAATTTCGGTGCTAGATCCTCTCCGGTGTAATGACTACTAATAAACATCTGAATGACAATAAAGAAGATGCTTTCCTTAGAGTGGGAAGACTGAAATGTATGATTCAGATAGACAAAGAGGTCTGAATGATGCTTACAGCAAGACTTATAGGGCCTGCATGGGAGGTGAGGTCCTGTTTGTGAGGGCCACCTGCGCGGAACTCATTGCTGGCAGTAATCATCCATAATCCTACGCTTGGATTCGCACTAATCCATCCGTGTACCCCAGTGTCTTTGTTCTCAGTTGAATACTGGTACTTATCATCTACCTGCACCATAGAATCAAAGTTCAGAAATTTCTAATAAGCGTCATCTTCTGACGCAATATCTCACAGTTTATGTACTAAACAGAAAAATACACTATGCCTCCATCGTGCAACTCTTTTACCTCTCCTTTATGAGCTGGATTGACTGGATCTGTTAACAGAACTGCTTCCGGATAGGCTAAAGGTTGACCTTTCTGACGATCTCCGTACGCAGGCATCTCTCTTTGCCTTGTATCTGTTATGGTCATGTGGTGAAACCTAGTAGCCATTTTAAAGTACAAAGAGTGAAAAAATTGAGGCAATAAAGAAATCAGAACAAGTTTAGCCGAGTACAAGAACGTCTATAAGGGAGAATCGTTTACATGTCTTCGCTAAGCTTGAAAGCAATCCTGGCTTCTCCAATGCTAAACTCGGGCCAACCTTTCAGATGATCAAATATCGCGTACGTATAGAAACCCGAAGAATCTTTCAGCATAATGTACCTAGATGTTTATAGATAAACGGAGAATCTTTCAGCATAACATATAATGTTGTATATAGATAAACAAAGAATCACCAGATGCAGACCTTTTATCTATTTTAACAGGCATGACTTTGCCTTTAAGAGAAGTATCCCAATTCCTCGTAAAAGAAACTTCGATTTGGTTCTCATTTTGTACTATAACCTTAAATGTTGTTGTCTTCAACCTACAAACAACACATTGGTCTCAAATCAGATAAACAAGAGAGTGTGAACTACATGTACTTAACATTATCATAATAAATCCATGATATGAGCTAAAGAAAGAGAGATTATACTTGTCCGTTGTTCCGCTCTTCCCCGGTTCTCCCCACACAACATCCCAGTACCTAATTGGCGAACCGATAAACTTAGTTACTGAAGGGTAGAATGTGATACTCTTCTTATACAAGAAAAGGGTTCATTTGGAGATCATTAGAACTCAAATTTTTTAAAGTATTTAAACTCAGGGCGCCCTTAGATAATGCGAGGGTGCCGATAAAACCTCTGCTGGTACTTGATTGTTAGAATCTGTTGGAATTAAAGCATTACCCTCTGCTATCTTCTGCATCCCCATGGTCAAGTAAGTTACCGTCGATGTCCTTGTAATGTATCGCAGTTATTAGACCCTCAGGGTTCGATAAATTAAGTCGAACTATGCTGTTCTCCAACACTACCTGTAGGCGAATTCGCCCATCCATTAGTAACTATACGTACATACACAATGTTTATTTGATATTTTCTTAGTGAAGTATTAGAGGTACTATAAGTGTATATAGTATATATACCTGTCGTTCTTGAACAAGTAATTGGAGTCTAGAGTTTGATCCACCAGTATTAGTAGCATTTCCCCGAGATGAAGGTCTAGCTTTCCGATGCCTACAATAAATGAATATCCGATTTCACATAATAGCAAAAGAAAGAAATCATTAAAATTTTCGATGAGTTACGCATAAAAATTTCTTCACCTTAATGAAGTATCCAAGCTTCCTCCATTTGCTATATCCATGAAGCAAAAAAGAAAGAGAAAAAAAAAAAGAAAAAAATCAGCCATGGATTTTCTTGGATATGCCGTCGTATATAAAACATTGAGGATGTGTTTAAACAGCATCAGAAGGAAGAAATTCCACGTACCGGCGACATTTACGTGAATGTTCTTTGCTAATAAGCTTTCGGCGGAAATAGTAGACAATAGAAGGATGGAAAGAATTGTTGTTAAACCGAAACTTGCCTTCATCTTCATCTATATTTATGTATTCCTACCTACCCTTTTACCTGTAATAATTATCTCAAAACAATTAATCAGAGAGATATATAGCAAATTACTATTTGAAACAAAGATAATTTCAGATAATCTTATTGTTTTGATGTGCCCATGCAAAGAATTCCTACTTTTATATTGAGGAAAAAGAAAACAAAGAGAATGAAAAACCATCTTATTACCTAAACTCTTGACTTCTAAGGTTTACAACAACCAAAAATGTAAGAAATTCAAAGTATAAAAAAATGAAAAGAACTAGAAAGACAAGAACCTTTTTATAATTGTGTATTTATTTCGTATTTGTAAATGTTAATTGTTTTTCATTACTGACATTTTTTCTTCATCCTCTCCTTTCGTACCGACGGCAGAGAGGGAGCTTGATTCAGATTTAACAAAAAATCTATTTCATTTTTGTTAGTAAATAATCGCAGCTCTATTATTAGTAAAAAGAATGTGTGTTTAGCAACAAGTTAGTTACAGGCCTATTATTAGAAACAAAAATTGATACATCTCTTCTTTTTT
>JAJJMC010004109.1:305544-402674 GCA_023531435.1 Papaver californicum
ATCTGATACATCTAACATTGTTGTTCATTGTTGCAAGATTCCAACAAAGAATAGGGGTTAAACCAGATCACACATCTTATCAAATGGTCATTGGTACCCTTTGTCTACATGGGAATCTTATCAAGGCTAAAAGCATTCTTCTTAGTATGTTGGAAGATTCAGTCATACCAGAGCCTTTTATCTGGAATGTGCTGATTGCCGGATATGGAAAATGCAAGGATCTCGAAAGCGTTTTAATTCTTAGAGATCAGATGAGAACATTGGGTGTTGCACCGAATATCTTCACCTATAATGCATTGACTCATGCATTAATAAAGGGAGGATACATCCGTGAAGCTCAAGACCTAAGGCACGAAATCAGGTTTAATGGGCTTCTTCCTGATACTGTTACCTACAACATGTTAATAGGTGCTGCGTGCAATATCGGTGATCTTCATTTCGCACATAAATTGCTGAATGAAATGTCAATAGACTGCACGCCAGATATTATAACCTATACTGAGCTGATTCGAGGTTTTTGTAGGACAAAAAAGATGAAGCACGCATTAGAATTATTCCGTAAGATACAGAGAATTGGTTTACCTATCTGCCATATTCCATTTCAGATACTCATTAAAACTTACTGCAAAATGGGAGATCCTGAAAAAGCATTCGGTATTTACCAGGAAATGTTCGGGAAGGGGCTTACGTGCCGATATTCAACTTATCATGTCCTATTTTCCGAGCTGTTGAGGAAAGGATTTAAAGAAAGATCGAAACATGTGTTCAATACCCACCTGTAAATGGTGTGGTAGCATTTCTTACTAGCTCTGATCTTTCTGCAAGTTTGAGACATCAGTTGTTTCGTGTAGATGGAAAGTGTATTGTTGAATATTGAACAAGGGAAAATGAGCATGGGCTTTGCCACAGTGTAATGAGCTTTGACTGTCTCCAATAACAGTTGTCGTCCAACATCCAATTTAGGTTCAATATAGATAATCATCATCAACCATTATTACAAAAGTAAACCTTCAATCATAAATGACAATCTCTTCGCCATAAAAACAAGGCTTCTGCATAGTCAATATTTGCTTCTTTAGTATTTTTATGTGATACATTTTCTACCTCCTGAGTAACTTGCATATATTCACCATTACCTTGACAAAAATGTTAATGAGAATATAACGAATCATTCACATAGTGCAACATAAGAAGGCAGGAGGATCTGCAATATTCTTCATGGTAATGTTTTAGTTGTGGAATTACGAGTCATGTGGAAAGCGAGTGCTATCATTTTCGTAACTAAAAAAATATTTTAAATAGAATATTTGATACTATTTTTAAATATCCAAATTTGATATGTTGGTGATACGGATACGTTATAAATTTTAAAGTGTTTTATTGGAATATAAGTGAAGTATAATGGAAAAGGTTTTGAATGGATGATATGCTAATGGCTTGAATTCAAAATTCGTGATTTAATTATTTATCGATCAAGAAACTTTTTTAGGAAAGAGAGGAAAATCTTTTCTGTACCTTTCTTTTTACAACACATGAGCTTTGAATATAGAATATATTATATAATAAATGTATGATGGATGTTAATCTTACGTATTTGATTGGCCATCTTTAAATCCTGCCCATCAACTAGCTAGTTGTACCCGTAAAGGGTTATTGATCTGAAGAGTAAAAATAAATTGAAGCGTAAGGATAGGTTTTTATGTAATAGTATCTTTCTCTGATAGGGGTTAATTTTTTACTGTGTTCACGTTGGTGAAAAAACTCATCTCACAAATATTACCCATCTTTCTATGCTAGGGATTATTGGTTGATCCAGTTTTGATAACCCGATTAACTTATGGTCCACCCGTCCAACTTAATTTATTCTCTAGTCCAGAAATTTATTTTTGGACTAATTTTTTTACTCGTTGATTTATTAAACGTGTGATGTATACCATATTTTACTTTTAATTTCAAAATCACCCTTCCATCTATAATACAAACACACCAAAATAGAGAGAGAGAGGGTTTTCTCCTTCGATTTTTTTGGTTTTTATTTTTTGTGTTTGAATTTGGTTGATAATAATCGTCAAAAATGAGAGATGCATGTATCTTACTCATATATCTTTTTTGGATCTACAGTTTTTAACTAAAAATAAGAAGAGATCAAGATCCAGTGATATATGACGGTGGTATTAATGTTACCATAATTTTTTTGAATGCTGACACTCAAGAAATAAGATATTTGATGGTGGTATTAATGTTGTTCGAAGCTTTAACAGGATTAAAACTCAATCTAGAGAAGAGCACAATGACAAGTATTGGTGCGGGTGAAAACATAAAAATGCTGGCAGATGAGATAGGTTACAAGATAGAGACATTTTCGATCAAATATCTGGGCCTACCTCTTGGAGCTACATTAAGAGCATATTCGGTATGGGAACCTGTGATAGAGAGAATGGAGCAGAAATTGGCTGTGTGGAAGACTAGATACCTCAATAAAGCCCGAAGAATCACTTTGATGAAAAGTACGCTCTCTGCTCTGCCTACATATTATATGTCTCTTCTTACGTTACCTGCCAAAGTGGAAAAGAAGATGGTGAACATAATTAGAAGATTCTACTGGGGAACAAAAGGAAATAGGCTTAAAATGTGTTGGATCTCATGGTACAAGATGTGCATTCCAAAGAAAAATGAAGGTCTTGGTCTAAAGGACCTAAGGATAGTCAACAAAACCTTATTACCTAAATGAATATAGAGGTACTCTAAAAAAAAAGACATCTATGGAGAAGAATAGTCTGACAGAGAGCTAGCATTAAAGAAGATGATATTGTCCCAGTTGATTTGAATATATCTCAAGGGAGGGGTCTTTGGAAAGGCATACTCAGAGTCAAGCAGTGGTTAAAGAACTGCATGGGCATTGTGGTAGGAAATGGCAAAAGTATGTATTTTTCGCATAACAATTGGCTAGGTGATGGTATTTTGAAAGAATTTTTCCCTTCAATCTACAAAAAAGCTGGCACAAAATGGAGTAGTATAACAGAGTGTGTGGATGGTCAAGGCAACTGGGAACTCAAGATTGGTCCATTAGCCTCTCTAAGTGTGAGATCCGACTACATGGAGCTAATGAGGAAGATTTGCACACCTTCGACATTTTCGGAAGAGGACGACACAGTAAATTTCTTGGAGGAGGCAGATGGTAAGTTCCCAAACAAAAAATGTTATGATTTTATCAAGGGCATTGGTGAAACGTCTGTTGGTTCGTTCTCTAAATTTTTATGCCATAAAGAAATTCCACCTAAAATATCTACACTACTATGGTCAGCATCCCATAAGTCCTTGCCTACTCTAACAAACTTACAGTATAAAAATATTATGGTATCCGACTTAACATGCAAGCTTTATGAAAAGGAGGAGGAGGATACCGATCACATCATGTTTCATTGTGAGTTTTCGAGGAAGGTATGGTTGTATTTCATCAAAGCTTTCAAGATCTCTTGGTGTATGAATGACAATCTACAACAAAATTTTGAAGCTTGGAATCTCGACATTCTTTTGGGAAGAAACAAAAAGCTATGGGAATGGCTTCCTTATGCCATTATATTGAGTATTTGGAAAGAAAGGAATTCCAGAATTTTTGAGGGGAAGAAAAAAACGTGGAAGATTTAATCCTGGAAGTGAAATTTGTGCTGATATTATGGGCTTCAGACTTGAATCTGTTTAGTGGTATTCCTATTAGCTACATTCTATTTAATTGGAAAGTTGTGGTGTCATAATTTGTCTCTTTATCCTTTCTTTTCTCATGTGATGGATTGTATTCTTTTTCTTTTTCTATATAAGAATTGATCATTTTCATCAAAAAAAAAAGATCTAGTGATGATGAAGAAGGAGAAAAAAAAATTGGTGAAGAAGAAGAAGATAATATAGAGAAGAAGAAGAAGAAGAAGAAGAAGAAGAAGAAGAAGAAGAAGAAGGAGGAGGAGATACAAATTCATCAATTTTTGGGTTTTGCTTAAACGTTTTAATCTTCTTCATGTTGATTTGATATTTAATGTTGGAAGATGAAGGTTTGTCTATTCAAACGATATGATTTAGTCGATTAAGGTGATGATTACTCCTTTTTTATGTTTCGTGTTAGTGATATTTACATTTTTTTTTATGATTAAAGATTGTTTATTTCAATATGTACATATTTTCTTCAAGTACATATCAATATATATAGTTGGATTAATATGTCCTGTGAGATCATACATTTTTTTTCCTTCAATACTTATCTTTCTTCAGTACATACCAATATGTACTGTAGGGTCATATACATTTTCCTTCAATAATTATTTTCCTTCACTACATATCAATATGTATTGTTGGACCAATATTAATGTGAGATCATATACTTTTTCCTTCAGTACATGTTTTTCCTTCAGTACATATTTTTCTTTAGTACATATCAATATGTTTGAATGATGAATATGTACTGTTTTTGGCGACTAATAGAGAACTTCTTCTTCTTTTGTTGTTCTACTACTTCTTTTCTTCTTCTCTTTTTTTGGTGGTGCAGGAATACTATTTTCTTCTTCTACTAATTGATTTTTTCAATTTTGGTGAAGGAGCATGATATGAAAAAAGATGTGTTTTTGTTGACAATATTTGGTTTCGATTTCGTTTTCGTTGATGAATTTTTGGTATTTCAGATTTGTTTTTGTTGATGAATTTTTGGTATTCGATTTCGTTTTTGTTGTTGAATTTTTGGTATACGGATCTGTTCTTTTGTATTTTAATTTAGGTTTTTCCGTTTTAATGGGATCATACACTTTTTCCTTCAGTACATATTGATATGTACTGACTTAAAAATATGAATTATGTTTTTAGCCAATAGATAGTGATATGTATTGTATATTAACGTGAACTAGGTTTTTACTCAGTACATTGAGTAATATGAGATATGCATTGTCGGATATTTACTGAGTAATAGGAGATATATACTGCAGGATCACCGTGTGAGAAATAAAATTGGAAGACATTCGTGAAAAAAAAACATTTGTGGCTAATTCTTTAAAATAATTTTCTTATACTGATTTGGGAGTGATTTCTTCTTCTATTATTCTACCTGTCCGATTTTTTGTTCTTTTCTTCTTGTTCTCAACATTTCTTTTGATTAGATATGGGTTTCTCAGTAGATTTTGTGATGGTTTCAATGGATTTTTGTAATGATTTCAGCGAATCTAGGTTTTTCTCGTTGATTATCTTCGATCTTGTTGACGATTGATTAGGAAGATCACTTCAATATTAGGAGAAATAAGGTAAAAGAGGATGATGAGGATCTAGGTATATTGTAGAGAGAAACTCTTTTCAGGAACAAAAGAAGAAATAACGAAGAATAGGGAAAAACGTTATTTATTCACACGTGAGTTGTAATAGACAGGAAGGTAATTTTGTGTTTTTAAAAACTTTTTGGACCCTGGTTAAACGCTTTTTTTGAATGGACCATAGATTAAACGGATCCGGATATTTAAAACCAACCAGCAAATTTTCCATTTCTATGATATTTTCTCTCTAAACTATCCACCTTTCCAGAAATTTTCTGCGACAATTAGAAAAAAAACAACAAACTTTCTTTTAAACCTAAAGGCTAAAACCCTATTCATAATCTGTTCTTCCTTTTCTCGACAGTCGGCACCTCTCCCTGATCTTCTTTCTTTTCTCTTTTCATAAACGATGGCTTGCATCCGACTGCACTGGCATTAGAATTTGATCCTCACAGTACAATGATGTGGTTTTAATAGTGGTAAATAAGGTGATCGTTTCTCGAACTTGTGAAGGTAATGATCTTAGAAAATAATACACTAAATCTAAACTAATAAAAATCAGGAAAATAAACTAGAGATGATTTTTAGAAAATATGGGGAAAACCAGGAATCAGGAATCAGTTATTTCTAACAATTTATGTGATTAATCGGGTAATTCTTTTAAATAAATTAAGCTCAAATATTGCCAACATAGGTTTTATGCAAACAAGTAGAGGTAAATCATAAGCATGGGACATCAGAGGTTGTCAACCCAGCATGACCCATCAAACAAAAACACCACTACTGAAAGAAAACCGTTTTTCTATTACGAAACTATGCAATTTTAATAAGTAAAGATTATAATTAATTAATTAAAAATAGACTTACCACATAAAATTGAGAGAAAAACCTCCTCCATCATCCCAGTAAATATACTTAGCTCATGGTGAAGAAAACTTGCTCAAAAGTTGATTTCATTGCTCAAAATATCAATTACAAAGGTGAATAACGCTGTAACAGCTGATGTGATACGCTTATATGCGTTACAGGAGATGGTTCAGCTGTTACAGGAGAGTTTTAAGCAACACAGCGTTTGAAGCAATAGACAACAGGAAATTTCAAATCAGCAACAGTTGTAAGTGTTGCTGAGTCTTCTTCTCCGGCAGTGATGGATGAAGAACAACCGGCCGGTGCAGTAGCAGTTGACCGGACGTCGACGGAGCTTCACCGGAAATTTCTAAATTCTTCTCTAGGCTTTTGTTGTTGATTCTCTTGGCTTCTCTTGGTATTTATAGACTTAACAAACCCTATAGAGAGTTCTAAACCTAATAGAACTCTCTAGAACTGCCCACAAATCCCAATCTTAATCGAATCATGATTCCGGCCAAATACATGATTTTCAAGCTGATTTCATGGGATATTTTGTTGTTTATAACTTGCGTGAGATAACTATTAGTGTTTGGAACAATCTGGAAGCAACAGAACCTTGTTTTCTCACGTGAATTTGAGTTGCCAATCTGGACAGTTGATTCCCGATGAGTCAACTCGGTGACTCGGCCCGATCCAGCTTGCTGGGTTAACTCGCCAGGTTGACCCGCTGGGTTGACCCGATCCAGCTCAGCCCGATCCAAGGGTGCCCCAATACAAAGTGTGGGTGCCTTGATCCATTTTCCCGGGTGCTTTGAACACTTTTTGAGCTAATTTTTCCACAAATCTTTATTCTTCTAATGTACCTACAAAAGCATAAAAACACGTAATAGACACAAAATCGAATACTAACTCACTAGAAATTAAGGTGCAATTTAGACACTAAAAGGTGTCTATCAAATACCCCCAAACTTACTATTTTGCTAGTCCTCGAGCAAACTACTCTAAAAATAAAGTAAAAATCCTAACTCACTTTCGCAGGAATCGCGACTACATTTAGCATATGCAGTAAGCCGTTAAACCCCTAGGTGTCCCTAGTGGACGAGTTTTGTCTCGTGAGGGTTTACAAGAGGTATACCCACAAAACCTGGATCTAGATCTTAGCAACACGTGAATGATTCAGGATAGACACTAAACAAGCTAGTTAGTTGGCTACTCAGATATTCGGCTATAAGGACCATTACCCTTTATGGATCCAATCACTGTACACGAGTGTTAACTCAAGCATACTAAAATTCATATATAAGACAACAGAGTTCTACTCAGACAATTGTCTAACCACCCATCACATGAAAAGACTTAGAAGATGAACGAGACTGTAGAAGATCACAAATGTTGACCGAGGCGAATGATGTGTCCCATATCTGTCTGAAGGTCAGTACCAAGATGAAACCTAGTGTGTCGAGATACTCCCCATTTATTTTCAACGGTTACTACTAACTAAAATATTTACAAGTTCCCATGGATCCTGCGTTCCACGCTTGCTAAGGCGACGGAGACAGGGAGAACTTTAAGATACCAAATACTATTTTTTTTCTCAATTTTTTTCTAAACTTTTTTCGAAATTTTTTTTTTTTTCTTTTCTTTTTTTTTTTCGATTTTTTTTTTTTCTGACACCTAATACATGTGTGTTCCCATGGATCCTGCATTCCACGCTTGCTTAGGCGACGGAGACAGGGGGACCACACACATAATTCTAAAACACTACCGTATTATTCATGTGGGGCATGATCTCAACACACTAAACGTCATTCCAGTGCTAATTAACATGTCGATGCTAGGACCCACCAATACTCTCAGAGAAACAGAAAATTGCAAATAATAAAACAGAACGTGATATGGTGGTGACAACTATCATGTTATTTCTAACACCTGAACTCTGTTTCCTTTATGAATAGACCATCTAGCTGGGCACACCAATCCTTATAGAAAAATGGCTAAGTTTCTATCTACCTAGAGTGGTTAGTGTCACCCTGAATTGTTCACATGCTTCTAAATTCCAAATCTTATCAATCCTAAAAAGTCTCCCAATATCCCCAAACTTAAATTAAACAGTGTCCTCAATGTTTCTAAGTAAAGAACAATACCAAAAGAGTAAAAGTAAGGGAGTCAGAAAGATAGTACCTGAATGAAGCATAGCAATCCTTCTAATGAGAGAAAAATAAAGCTGAAAAATCTAATACATACATATACAAACGGCTCTGATGGTCAATCAGAGTACGCTGGGTCCTCCAGGGGGACCTCCTCAATATTACCTGTAGGGTTAGACTCTAAAAACGGTTTCAGTCGTTGACCGTTGACTTTGGTGATGTTTCCACCATCCTGAGTCTCAATCTCAATAGCTCCATGAGGAAAGACAGTGCGAACCACATATGGACCTGTCCACCGAGAGCGTAACTTCCCGGGGAACAGATGTAACCGTGTGTCATACAGAAGAACTTTTTGACCTGGAGAAAATGACTTTCGTAAAATGTTTCTATCATGCACGAGTTTCATTTTGTTCTTATACTCCCTAGCACTGTCATAAGCATCAATCCTAATTTCTTCCAACTCATTGAGCTGGAGTTTCCTCTGAGCACCTGCCTTGTCAAGTGAATAATTTAGCTGTTTCACAGCCCAATATGCTCTATGTTCTAACTCAACAGGCAAGTGGCATGCTTTGCCAAAAACCAAACGGTAGGGGGACATTCCTATTCGGGTTTTAAACGCAGTACGATAAGCCCATAAGGCATCAGTAAGCCTTGTTGACCAGTCTTTCCTATTTGGGTTGACTGTCTTTTCTAGAATGCGTTTTATTTCCCTATTGGAAACCTCTACCTGACCACTAGTCTGGGGATGATAAGGGGTGGTCACCTTGTGAGTTATACCATATTTCTTCATCAGAAGACTAAACGGTCTATTACAAAAATGTGACCCACCATCACTAATTATAGCCCTAGGTGTACCAAAATGTGCAAAAATATTATCATTCAAAAATCGGACCACTACTCTATGGTCATTAGTTTTACACGACACCGCCTCTACCCATTTAGACACGTAGTCTACGGCAACAAGTATATAAAGATTACCTAGAGAACTAGGAAAGGGACCCATAAAGTTAATACCCCATACATCAAAAATCTCAATAATCAAAATCGGGTTCAGGGGCATCATGTTTCTACGGGTCACGGTTCCTAGCTTCTGGCATCTGTCACAAGCAACACAGTGGCTGCGGGAGTCTTTAAACAGTGATGGCCAGTAGAATCCACACTGCAATACCTTAGCAGCAGTCTTCTTGGCACTAAAGTGACCTCCACAAGCCTGATTGTGACAAAAGGAGATAATATTGGACTGATCAGTCTCAGGGATACATCTCCGGATAATCTGGTCTGGACAATACTTAAACAAGTAAGGATCATCCCAAAAGAAGTGTTTCACCTCAGCTAAAAACCTAGAACGATCTTGTCTACCCCAGTGTTGGGGCATTCGACCAGTAACAAGATAGTTCACTATGTGTGCATACCAAGGTGACTCAGAAACAACAAAGAGTTGTTCATCAGGAAAACTATCCCTCACAGGAGGGGAATCGTCTGGAGTGTCTAGGACTAGCCTAGACAAGTGATCGGCCACTACATTTTCTGCACCCTTCTTATCCCTAATCTCTAACTTAAATTCCTGTAGCAACAGGATCCATCTTATCAGTCTAGGTTTTGAGTCCTTCTTAGACAGAAGGTACTTCAGGGCAGCATGGTCTGTGAAGACTATAACCTTAGACTAAGAGATAAGACCTAAATTTGTCTAGGGCGAACACTATGGCTAACAACTCCTTCTCCGTGGTGGTGTAGTTCAATTGGGCATCATTCAGGGTTTTGCTAGCATAATAGATCACGTGTAATAGTTTGCCTATCCTCTGTCCTAAGACTACGCCTATGGCATAGTCTGATGCATCACACATGATCTCAAATGGCTGATTCCAATCAGGTGCCTGAACTATAGGTGTAGTAGTAAGTAGGGTCTTGAGCTTCTCAAAAGCTCCTAAACAGTCATCATCAAAGGTAAATTTGGTATCTTTTGCAAGTAAGTTGCAAAGAGGTCTAGCAATCAGACTAAAATCCTTGATGAATCTACGATAAAATCCTGCATGCCCTAGGAAAGACCTGACGTCTTTGACGGTTCTAGGAACCTGAAGAGTCTTGATAATGTCTACTTTGGCTTTGTCTACTTCTATGCCCTTGGCAGAGACTATGTGTCCCAGAACTATTCCTGACTTAACCATAAAGTGACATTTCTCCCAATTGAGTACTAGATTCTTTTCTTTACACCTAGCTAACACTAGCGACAAATGATGCAAGCACTCATCAAACGAAGAACCAAACACAGAAAAGTCATCCATAAAGACCTCTAGAAACCGTTCCACCATGTCAGAGAATATGCTCATCATACACCGCTGAAATGTGGCCGGTGCATTGCATAACCCAAAGGGCATGCGCCTATATGCAAAAGTGCCAAAGGGGCAGGTAAAAGTGGTTTTCTCCTGGTCTTTTGGGTCAATAACAATCTGATTATAACCAGAGTAGCCATCCAGAAAGCAATAATGGCTATGTCCAGCTAATCTTTCTAGCATTTGGTCAATAAAAGGAAGGGGAAAGTGATCCTTCCTTGTGGCCTTGTTCAATTTCCTATAGTCTATACAACCACGCCAACCGGTGGTCACTCGGGTTGGGATTAATTCATTATCCTCATTCCTGACTACAGTGATACCTGATTTCTTGGGTACAACCTGAACTGGGCTGACCCACTTACTGTCTGAAATTGGGTAAATAATACCCGCATCTAGCAATTTAAGCACTTCCGTTCGAACTACCTCCTTCATGTTTGGGTTGAGCCTACGCTGCATCTCCCTAGATGGTTTGGACTCCTCTTCTAAATGGATTTGGTGCATACAAACTGTTGGGCTAATTCCCCGAATATCTGCTATGGTCCATCCTAAGGCTTTCTTATTGTCTTGAAGCATGGTTACTAGCCTATTCTCCTGGTCCATATCCAAATCTGAAGCTACAATCACAGGCAAGGTTTCTGATGGGCCTAAGTACACATATTTCAGTGTATCTGGTAGTTGCTTAAGGTCCAATTTTGGAGGTTCTTCTAGGGAAGGAACTAGATTTGATTTCGGGACTGGTAAGTGTTCAAACTTAGGTTTCCACCTATTGCTAGTGTCTAACAGTGGTACTGAGTCTAGCACGGCATTTACCTCATTAATTTCCCTATCATCAGAATCTAATCCAGAGTGGGCTAGACATTTCTCTAACGGGTCTTCTATCAAAGTGTTCGGTAATGACTCCTGAACTAGAGTTTCTATCATGTTGACGTTTTCTAAGCTGGGGTCATCTAACTCTAGTGGTTGATTACTAATGTTGAAGATATTCAGCTCAATAATCATGTTACCAAAAGACAAATTCATGACACCGTTACGACAGTTAATGATCGCATTAGATGTTGCTAAGAACGGGCGACCTAGTATAACCGGTATCTGATTTTCTGGATCAGGCACGGGTTTGGTATCAAGCACAACAAAGTCCACCGGATAAATAAATTTATCCACCTCAATCAAAACATCCTCTATGACACCACGAGGAATTTTCATGGACCTATCAGCTAACTGTAAAGTCATCTGGGTAGGTTTCAAATCGCCTAGTCCTAGCTGGAGGTACACATGGTACGTCAGTAAGTTCACACTGGCTCCTAAATCGAGTAAAGCTCTTTCTACACGGTAGTTTCCTATCGTGCAAGCAATGGTTGGGGAACCTGGATCTTTGTACTTAAGTGTTGTACTATCCTGCAGAATAGAACTTACGTGGCTAACTATGAAGGCCTTCTTTTGCACACTATGATTTCGCTTTCGTGTGCACAAGTCCTTAAGGAACTTGGCATAGGGGGGAATCTGCCTAATTGCATCTAATAATGGAAGGTTGATAGTGACCTGCTTAAACACTTCCATTATTTCGTTAAAATTAGATTCCTTCCTAGTAGGTGCTAACAACCTTGGGTATGGGGCTCTAGGCATGAAATCGGTTCTCTGAGGGGTTACCTCAGGCTCGTCAGAGACTTTATCAGTCTCTTCAACTGCTGGGTCAGGGTGAACTACAGTTTGTTCACTGTCAGGCCTAGTTACCTTGTTATCCACTACCTTACCATTCCTGAGGGTACTAATAGCATTCACATGACTGGATGATTTCTCACCAGTCGACATTTCATTAACTACTCTTGGATTTGGTTGAGGTTGACTAGGGAACCTACCAGGTTCTCTCTCTCTCAGAGCCGCAGCAATGTCACTAACTGAATTTTGTAAGCTAGAAATAGCTTTTTCTAAGGTATGGAATCTCTGCTCATTCTTTTCGTCATTGCTGGGCTGAGTTGGACCAGCCGAATTCTTATAACTGAAGCCTGGAGGACCTTTAGCATTACTAAACTGACCTTGAGCCTGGCCTTTCGACCAGGAAAGGTTCGGGTGGTTTCTCCAGCCAGGGTTATAAGATTCCGAGTATGGGTCGAACTTTCTCTGGTTATCAAATCTAGTGTTATTATAAAGAGCAAAAGCCTGCTCTTCGAATTGGTTGGGCTCTGAACTACTAACTTGATTCATTTCGACCAGTTCTAGCCTTCTAGATAAGGCTTCTATTTGGTCCTTTGAATCGAAAGATCCTTCTACCCTATTAACATTTCCTCTTCCTAGAAGAATTGTTCTTTTTGGCTCTCTACTGCTCTCCCACTGCTGGGTCTTCTCGGCGATATCCCTCAGAAGTTTCATCGCCTCAGCAGGAGTCTTACTGTCGAACCCTCCGGTTGACAAAGACTCGACCAAGGTTATAGATGCATAATCTAAACCGTCATAGAGGATTTGAACTAGCCTTAATTCCTCTATTCCGTGGTCTGGGCATTGGGACAATAAGTCATTGAACCTTTCTACATACACATACAGAGACTCTCCCTCTAGCTGGGAAAACGTGCATATTTTCTGCCTAACAGACGAAATTTTGTTCCTAGGAAAGAACTTCTGAATAAATGCTGAAGTAAGTTGGGCAAAGGTTTCAATTGACTGAGGAGCCAAGCTATACAGCCACGACTTGGCTTTATCTCTTAGTGAAAAGGGAAATAGTCTAAGTTTAATAGACTCGTCATTCAAGTCTCTAATTCTGATCGTGCTACATATTTCCTCGAATTTCCTAACATGAAAATAGGGATTTTCGTTTTCTTTTCCTAAGAATGATGGGAGCATCTGGATAATCCCTGGTTTCAGTTCGTAGCTCGCTTCAGTAGCGGCTAACTTGATGCAAGATGGACGTGAGGTCCGGGTTGGATTCAACAAATCCTTCAGAGACGTCATTGCTGACACAGTCTCAGGAGTGACTAGTTCACTCTCAGATGGATTCTCAAGGTCAAGGTGAACTACAAGTCTTCCACTGATTAACCTACCTTGAGGGTCTCTATTCCAAGTTCGCCTTAAGGGCGTTCTTGGCATGCAAAAATTAAATCCTAACAAGAAATTAATCAAACACAATCGTGCCCTGACTCAACCAAATCAAACCTAAATCTAGCAAACAACAAGCATGATGGTTCCACTTAGATTGTATCTAGACCAGCTTCTATTCTTTCAGAAGGCAACTGGTTACAATTTTAGCGAATCTCTCCGAACAATCCGAGTTAAATCAAGTTGAAGAGAAACAGGAGAAGCTCAATGGAGCTTTGATACCCCTGTCTCTTTGGCAACGCTTCCCTGGGTTACAGGGCGGCTCTAATCAACTTTAATCTAATCTTCCTGCTTTTTGAGTTAGGCTAATAAGGTAACCAATACAGTCCTTCCAAACGATTTTCCTATAAGCTCGTTACCTTATCGGTCTCTTTCTAGTCAAGATTTTAAGCTTAGGTTCGCGTAGGTTTCGTTTTCCTAAGGCGGGCAAGAAGGAGACGGTGATGAAATCCGAAACCTTATCTTGTATGGCCAGGCCTTGCCCTTTACTATGCAGAAATTAAGTTCCGTATTCAGTCCTCAACATATATGCATACAAAGGCGTCCAGAAAACCCACTAACAGGAGATTCGTGGGTTGGTCGAAATTTACCTCCCGTTCTAGACGGGCGACGAACCGTTGAAGTCGACTCGGGCCACTAATATCCTTTTTAATAGTGTGCGAACCCGAGGGGCCGAGACAATATCGTAATTGTCGTCCGTCCCTGCACACAGTTTGATATTTAAAATTACCCTTCCGTAGGGTTTAAAAATAATAAAAAGTTCAAAGTCCAAAAATAATGTCCAAAAGTGTCCGAAAATAAAAGAAAAATTACAAAAATAATTAAAACCCTAATACAATTTTCTAAATTAATTAAAACTAATTAAAATAACCTAAAAATCTAATTAAGAAAAATAAAATAAAATCTTCGATCTTCTTTTTCGTTCTTTAAGCTTTTCCCTTTTTTAATTCCAAGTCTTTAGCTTTAATTCCAAAACTTGGGCGTAATCTCTTTTCGATCCAAAATCGAACCTGTAGTAAAAAGGAAAAATACCAAAAGAAACGTAAAATAGAACAAAGTAAAATAATAAAACTAAAAATAAAAACCTAAAAATAAATCTAAAACCCTAAACCTAAAAACAAGTCCGCGTCGGCGGCGCCAAAAATTGATGTGGTTTTAATAGTGGTAAATAAGGTGATCGTTTCTCGAACTTGTGAAGGTAATGATCTTAGAAAATAATAGACTAAATCTAAACTAATAAAAATCAGGAAAATAAACTAGAGATGATTTTTAGAAAATATGGGGAAAACCAGGAATCAGGAATCAGTTATTTCTAACAATTTATGTGATTAATCGGGTAATTCTTTTAAATAAATTAAGCTCAAATATTGCCAACATAGGTTTTATGCAAACAAGTAGAGGTAAATCATAAGCATGGGACATCAGAGGTTGTCAACCCAGCATGACCCATCAAAAAAAACACCACTACTGAAAGAAAACCGTTTTTCTATTACGAAACTATGCAATTTTAATAAGTAAAGAATTATAATTAATTAATTAAAAATAGACTTACCACATAAAATTGAGAGAAAAACCTCCTCCATCATCCCAGTAAATATACTTAGCTCATGGTGAAGAAAACTTGCTCAAAAGTTAATTTCATTGCTCAAAATATCAATTACAAAGGTGAATAACGCTGTAACAGCTGATGTGATACGCTTATATGCGTTACAGGAGATGGTTCAGCTGTTACAGGAGAGTTTTAAGCAACACAGCGTTTGAAGCAATAGACAATAGGAAATTTCAAATCAGCAACAGTTGTAAGTGTAGCTGAGTCTTCTTCTCCGGCAGTGATGGATGAAGAACAGCCGGCCGGTGCAGTAGCAGTTGACCGGACGTCGACGGAGCTTCACCGGAAATTTCTAAATTCTTCTCTAGGCTTTTGTTGTTGATTCTCTTGGCTTCTCTTGGTATTTATAGACTTAACAAACCCTAGAGAGAGTTCTAAACCTAATAGAACTCTCTAGAACTGCCCACAAATCCCAATCTTAATCGAATCATGATTCCGGCCAAATACATGATTTTCAAGCTGATTTCACGGGATATTTTGTTGTTTATAACTTGCGTGAGATAACTATTAGTGTTTGGAACAATCTGGAAGCAACAGAACCTTGTTTTCTCACGTGAATTTGAGTTGCCAATCAGGACAGTTGATTCCCGATGAGTCAACTCGGTGACTCGGCCCGATCCAGCTCGCTGGGTTGACTCGCCTGGTTGACCCGCTGGGTTGACCCGATCCAGCTCAGCCCGATCCAAGGGTGCCCCAATACAAAGTGTGGGTGCCTTGATCCATTTTCCCGGGTGCTTTGAACACTTTTTGAGCTAATTTTTCCACAAATCTTTATTCTTCTAATGTACCTACAAAAGCATAAAAACACGTAATAGACACAAAATCGAATACTAACTCACTAGAAATTAAGGTGCAATTTAGACACTAAAAGGTGTCTATCATACAACGCTAGAAACTATTTATAAACTCGCGATGATCCTTTCCAACCTATGTGAATTTTGGGGACTCTTAATTGTATGGTATGGGATGTCCACTTAAGATCTCATATTGAGTAAATTGTTTTGCATTCTTGAGCATGTGGTATGGGACGCATTTTTAGGGATCCATTCTGATTTTCTCTTGGTAGAGTTATAATACCTTTGATGACCCTCGAGCATGCGGAATGGGACGTATGTTCGAAAAGTCTCAATCGGCATTTATGGCAATTGTAGGCCCTATTAGGATTCTGGGATATGTGGAATGGGACACATATTCAGAAGGTTCTAATTTGTCCTCATTAACAAACATTGGACCCTTGCAAGATTTATGTGCATCATGGAATGGGACATATGCATAGAAAACCTTAATCGATGAAGCTCGTCCACAGTAGTTTTTTGAGTTAAATTTCGGGGACGAAATTCTTTGAAAGTGGTAAGAATGTAACACCCGTAATTTTTACATGGCGCTTACTCATGGACGTGTCATGTCCTGGGTTGAAGCTTCATCCTAAGCTTATAAAACTTACCCAGATATGCATTAGGGTGCGGATGCCTTGACCTCGAATTATAGTGTTAAGGCCCTATTACGCGTGATGCATATTCAAGGAGGCATGATAATACAAATGCACTATTATACCATGATGCATGATCCAGTGCATCACCGAGCCGAAGTTGCGTAAGTGAGAGCATCATAGTGCTAAGGCACTATTATGTCGTGATGCATGATCCAATGCATCACCGAGCCGAAGTTGCATAAGTGAGAGCATCATAGTGCTAAAGCACTATTATGCCGTGATGCATGATCAAATGCATCACCGAGTCGAAGTTACGTAAGTGAGAGCATCATAGTGCTAAGGCACTAATATGCCGTGATGCATGATCCAATGCATCACCGAGCCGAAGTTGCATAAGTGAGAGCATCATAGTGCTAAGGCACTATTATGCCGTGATGCATTATCGAGAATGCATCACCGAGCCAAGAATGCTTGGCTTTGGCAAGAAATCTTCTTTTTCGGCCTTGCAGTCGATGGATGGCCCTTACCTTTCAAATATTTATTTGTGGAAATGCAAATAAAACATATACAGGGAGGGAGGTTTGCTTAAATGTGCATGAGCGGTAATGCACATATAAATACGATGTATCCTATACGATGGAGCATACTTGATGCTCATCAGCGTGTTTAACTGTAGCTTACCCGAGAATGCTTCGCTTGGATTTGGCAAGAAATCTTCATCTCCGGCCTTGCAGTCGATGGATTACCCCTGCCTTTCTAATATTTGTTTATAAAAATACGAATAAGACATATATAGGGAGGGAGCTTTCCTGGAATGTGCATGAGCGATAACGCACATATAGATATGCGAAGTGGCCAATACGTTGGAGCATATTGATGCATAAGCATTAATATGCTTCTAGCTTAACCGATGAAGCTTGAATGTGCTTGAGGGGTAATGCACATGTAGTTATGCGAAATAGCCTATACGTTGGAGCATACTTGATACATAAGCATCAATATGCTGGTAGCTTAGTCGATGAAGCTTGAACTATGCGAAAGCATATTTCGATCGTGCTACGTACTTGATAATGCATATTTGCATAATAAATATCGATAGTTATGCACAATCTAGTGCATACCTTGCGAAAGCCCTCTGGCCTACACGGACTAGGCTTTGCTTGGCCTTTGGCCTTGCGATGAAGTTGGAATCAAAGTTGGCTTTGCCTTAATAGGCTTAAGTTGATTGTCCCTTTCGAATCGACCCTTTGATGAACTACGGTCATGCTTGATCCCATCAAGGTACGGGTTGGGTATGTAGGCAGCCACAATGCAATGCATTGAGGTGCAACACCTTGTCGCTCATATCATCTAATTTGGGAGATGATTGCGACATTATGGTAACTCATATCGTCTGGCTCAGCAAATCTAAGCAAAAGATGATTTTTGCCACACTCGACGGGGTAGTTGCAATTCCATTTGATGGATTTTTCATACTTTCTTGGAACCGTCGCGGCATGAAATGGAATGTGCCTGGATGTTGCACCCTTGGCAAGAACAAGATAAGTGCAGGCTCCAGCGCATGGTCGAAGCAGAATTGATGAAGCGAAAGATTAGGCTTGAAGTAGCCTAGGTGTTGGTCCAAGGCATGAGTTAGGCCTGGACAATGATCGAAATTATGTGATGATTTCCAAAGCCATCCCCGTTAGCTTGTATAGCCTTCAACCCTTGGTATAATGAGGGTAAGTTGGAATGGTATGCTAGTCAAAGGCATTCACCATGGGCTTTAATGACCTTGCACCCTTTATAGGTCAAGGGTGTGTTGGAACGATATGGAGACTACGGTCTGAGTAACATGCTTGCAAAGCATGTTTGGAAAAGAAAATATATCTGGAACAGTATAAACGTAGCTTGAATGATGTGGGAATTACCTTTCGAGTAAAATGCTTACAAGGCGTGCTTGGAAAGCAAAAATTTACCTGCACTTTCCAGCGAGAAGTTAGGCTTTAAGGTCGGGTTACCCTCTTTAAAATCACATATCGGGGAGCTCAGACCTGCCCAATGCAACGCGCCGGAGGCAAAATTTTCTAGTCCGTGACAACTACTTAGGCTGCCCATTGGTGATCTTTTCTGTTTCTTTTTATTTCTTAAGAAACTCATTGTGGCAAAAGTTTTTTTGCAGTATTTTTTTTTTTTACTCTAGATGATTTTAGTGTTTTTTGTTGAATTAGATGCAAAATTATGAAGATGAAAGAGAGATTTGCTATTTATAGACGGTAGGGAATTGGTCGTGGGCGATGGAAACTATGTCGATCTATATAATTCCCACCGCCTATAGCTTTTTCCATAATGACGCACCCCGTGATATGGGTGGATAGGACTTGGCCTTACAGAGCTTCTACTTTGATTTGCATTATATACACCACACCAGTATCAATTAGCATTAGCAGTAGCTCTACCATCAATTGCTAGCACCACTGAGTCTGACATATATAGATATACGTACTGCCTAATCGTACTATTACAACAAGAGTGTTGGTCATGCGCATATGTAATGGATCACAACCTAATGCCTCCAGGTTTAAAACTGCCCTTGAGCATCATTGCAGGTGGATCAACAAATACTGATGCGTATTGATTTGTTACATTACAAGTAAGAGTACTGCGGAAAGAATCTATCAACATCTACTTAGGCGTGTAAAACTGGGCTCGTTCTGCTCGGAAATGGTATGTCTTCTATATAACATTGGTTGGAAGTCCTTCCAAGCGAATATAATCATACATGAAACCATCGAATTTCGTTGAAGTTCTTGTTTGTGTTAGGAATATTGTGTTTTTGCCTTCGCGAAGTAGGTTTCCTGGTACGTCAACTGTATATAACCAGTACAACCCATGAATGCCGTGTCTTGCAATTGCATTGTCTCTTCCTATTCCTCCAGTTGTGAAGAGAGGCCTTACTTTTTTCTTGTCATTGACACGAATCTATTATACATTGATATGAGAAGTTTAGTACGACTGATAAAATTGAATAAGTAGTCGTAAAATTATATCAGAATTCTTTGAATTGGGGTATAGTATACCTGTAATTCAGCATAAGTAGCAGACGCAATTGCTATTCGTAGTTTATATGTTCCAGATGGTAAGACTTTGTCGATTTTGAATACAATGCTCCATGTTGTTGGTACGTATTTGTTACCCAGTTTCCTGCACAGTGGGGAAAATCAAAAGATAAATGACATTATTCACTAAGAGTAGAACCCTGCAGGTCATGTATAATCTAGCATTTTAAGATTTTCAGCACCAATCCACTTTGATGCATAAGAGAAGAATCAAGGTACGGAACCAGAATCATGCCTACAGCATCCTATATGATGAAGCGATTGAGTCGAAATGAAATATTTAAATGTCTTCAGTTCAGTAACTGTATCACCTAGAAATATTTCCCAAGACCAAAATTTGATGCCTATATCATCTTGAGTAATTGACAGTCTCTATGTCTCTCGGTTTTGATGTCTCAAAACGAAGTCAGGTCTGTTTACCTTATAAGGTCTAATCATACAGAGAAAATCTGACAATGGTACAACTGAAGAAGGTTTTTTCAACAATTGTTGCTATGGTTGTGCGAAATGACAGACTAGCAGTTGAACAATGTGGTGATGGCGAATAATCCAACCTTGGCACGTGTGCGTAGAACCAATGTCTCTGGTGCTGGCTAACACCAATAGTGAACACGAGGTCTGTAGTTGGATACATTTCCGAGTATCGCTCCCATGTTCCATACTGCCGAAACCTGCAGTAGACAGAAAGATATGGTGTTTATAATAAAATGTTGATCTACTGATGCAGCATCGTCTGGAATGAAGTAAAAACTTACCAGTCTTCACGATCAACATACAATCTGTTCATGAGGTTTTTATTAGGTTCGGGTACACAGAATTCAGCTGCTGATCGATCGGGAAATCCTATCTCCCACAATGTAGGACCATCTCTTGGAGGTTCATACACAAGCTTACCCACATTCTGATTAGATCCTGTAACATGTTTCAATCCACCCTACCCGTAAGATGTCTTCAGAACTGGAGGATAGAATAGAAAATACTTGAACAAAATGAGAAAAATCGAAACCTGGGGATATCTTAATGTTAATGCTGTGCTTAAAATCTCCAATAAAACCAGGAACCCATGCAAAAAGATTGTATTCTCCGGCACGAACATTTGGGATAAAAAACGAGCCATCCGCGTTGGCTTTAGTCCAAAACTGATAGCCCTGGAAGAAATGACACGCAAGAATTACTAACATTTTGTTGTTTAACAAGACGTTAGCCAAACATTTAATAAGGTCGATATGTATAAATAACCTTGCATTCTCTTTGCCAAGATCCAGCATCTCCTGGAGGAGCCAAACCAACATAAGCAGAATTTCCGGCAATGTCCAGCTGGTTAACGTACCTAATGGGAAAATTTTGGAAGAGTTAATCAATCTAGTTTATCTCAGCTACAACTGCAAAAGCTGGAGTTATAAGATGAAACCACCTATCCCGAACTAACAAGCTGCCTGTAACAGTACCCCGTTGATCTGCAGGAGAAAAGTCCTCTGAAGCAGGGAAACTGTAAGGCCAACTTTTGACTTCCTTCGCCAACTGAATGGAAAGAATTAGAGGTTAAACATTAGATAGAGATCAAATAAGTCATAAAACAGAACAAGCTTTAGCATGTCATGAGAGGTTCTTTGGTAAAATATGGTTTAGAAGACAAGGTATGCCTTTCAACATCTCATTTTTCCATTAGAGTCCCTACAATCTTCAGAGTCCATATAATCATTAGGTGGTATCGTAGCATTACCCAGCCAGGCATAGTACAAGACCAGTGACAGTACATCCATTTAACATCATCAAATGTGTGGCAAGGATACAGATTCTTCAACTCAATACCTTAGTTTCGTGTAATATGGGGATGTGATAAAACTCTTTTAAACAATATGCGTGTACAGAGAAAGTTAAGGGCAAGGAAACGATGAAACCTGAGCTTTTGCATCCTTCCAAAGTGCTGTATAGAGATCTTTTCCTGCTTCGGGAGCTGAGTTCAGATAGACAAAAACAGGACCAAATACTTTTTTCCATGGTTCCCCATTTCCGAATTTTGGAGATAGCTCATCTCCGGTGTAATGACTACTAAAGAATATCTGAATAATAACATATCACAAATCAAGGTCAGAATATTTTGTCCCATGAAATGCTGGAAGTACCTTTACAAGCTTCAATCATGCACAATTAGGATTGTAAGCTTATTTCCAGTAACGTATGGGTCAACTAGTACTATCTTAACAGTAGATATACTCCTTTGACGCAGATAATACGAACCCTTACTCTCTCGTTCCACAATAACTGAAATTTTAATGAGCAACAGAAGAAATCATCTCAAAAGGTGACATCTTGCTTAGAGCGGCTAGACTGAGATGTAGGGTTGAGATAAACGAAGAGGTAAGATGCTTACAGAGAGACTTATAGGGCCTGTATGAGAGGTGAGGTCTTGTTTGTGAGGGCCACCTACAAGGAACTCATTGCTGGCTGTTATAATCCAAAATCCTACACGTTGGTTCGCACTAATCCATCCATGTACCCCAGTATCTTTGTTCTCAACTGAATACATGTACTTATCATCTACCTGCACCACAGAATCAAACATAACTTCTTAATCAGCAGTATCATGTTGTTTTGTTTTTGGCTACAAAATGCTAGCAGCGCGGGCTCTTCCCTTTAATAAATGGCTACCGAAATACATAATGATATACTGTAATAAACAGAAAAACTTGTCTATCCCTTCATGATGCAGCTTTTTTTACCTCTCCTTTATGAACTGGATTGACTGGATTTGTTAACAGAACTGCTTCTGGATACGCTAAAGGTTGACCTTTTTGACGATCCACGTATGCGGGCATCTCTCTTTGCATTGTATCTGATACCGTCATGTGGTGAAACCTGGTCATCTTAAAGTGCAGAGATTGAATAAGATGACCCAACAAAGAACTCAAACAAGTTTAGTCGAGTACAAGAACAACATAGGTTACTGTGGGTTCTCTTGAGGCCAATGAGCTCCCAATATGCAAATTGATTGCTCAAATCAATCGCAGCGATCCAGGGCATGGATGTTGCTTTCTTTTCCACATGGTACATATGCATTTTTGCATGTAGACTGCAGGCTAACGTAATAAACAAAAGCAAAAGAGAGATTTATTTACATGTCTGAGTTGAGCTTGAAAGCAACCCTGGCTTCAGCGAGGCTAAACGCTGGGAATTCTTTCAGATGATCAAAAATACCATATGTATAGAAACCTGAGGAATCTCTCAACATAATGTACCTATATACGTTCACCAAAAAAATACGTTAAGAGTTACTAACCATCGCACTTGTTTTGTTTTAAAAATCTACAGATGTTGTACACAGATAAACAAAAAATATATTCGACACAGACCTTTTGTCTAAATTCATAGGCGCGAGTATGCCTTTCAGAGAAACATCCCATTTCCATGAAAAAGAAACTTCAATTTCGTTCTGGTTTTGTACTATAACCTTAAAAGTTGTTGCTTTCAACCTACAAACACATTACAATAATACTAGCCAATTGTATCATCAAATGGGTCTTAAAACAAAACTCAATAGTGAACTACTACATATACCTAAAAATTTCATTCATGAACTGAGCTAAAGAAAGAGATCAGGATGATTACTTATCGAAATTATCTGTATGTCCTGATTCCCCCCACACAACATCCCAATACCTATAATTGGCATTGAATTAAAAAGCAAAAATAAGGATATCAGTAAAAGTATTGATCTCTGCTAGACATTTTGTCTAACATTTCAACTACAGGCAGAGAATATTAGACAAACTTTACCAAAAAGCCTTTGCTCCATAGGACCATAGGATGGTAATAAGGGCAAGTCCTACGGGAATGATTGTTCTGATGGGTCATGTTTTCAAATTTTTGGTTTCATGAAAAAGGGTATGAAAAATTGTCACGAAATTGAAATTTGTGAGATTCATTAGATCCCCATGAGATGCATACATTTGTGTTTAATGGGGATCCCCATCGAGCTTTCTCCCATGGTTAAACACCTACGACAGCTTCGTTGACCGGCCCTCTGAAACAGAGTCTAATTATATGCATATTCTGTTAAAAAGTACTCCCTCCGTTTTTTTGAAAAGTATTATTATCATTTTTTTATATTAATCTAAAAACCATGCCACCAACCATATCAGCACGTGAGTAATTATCGTAAATAGCACCAATAGAGAATCTAAATCATGGGCCTAAATCCAACTTTTAGAAAGTAAGATTAAACCCAGGTTACTGCATGAGGCCCATATCTATTTTACTAGAAGAAGAAAAAACGCCGTTGTTTTCAGGATTCATCAGGGACCAGAGGGGTGCCTTCTGGCTAATTGTTAGAATGAATTAAAGCAGAAATCAGAAATGTTTTACCCTCTGCTGTCTTCGGTATCGCGATGCTCGAGTAAGTTAGCATGGATGCCCTTGTATTGTATTGCAGTTACTAGACCATCCGGGTTGGATAAGCTAACTCGAACAAAACTGTTTTCCATTACTACCTGTCGAGGAAATGAACCCATTCATTAGTAAGTCACAGCATTATTATGTTAATTTGATCTGTTCCCTGAAGTACTACTGTTAGAAAAACATTATTAGAGTATATAGTAAGTATAAATACATATCGTTCTTCAACAAGTAATCGGAGTCCACCGACGGTAGCATTTCCTTGAGGCAAAAGGTTCCTTGCTACAAAACTTTCGACGGACGGAGTAGTAGTAGTAGATAGTAGAAGGATGAAAAGAATAACTACAATCGACATCATTGAACCCGACTTCTTCCTCCAAGAAGATGGGTTATAATGCAAGTAAGCATTAAAGTTCTTCATCGTCTCTTTTACTCTTACCTGTAATTTTTCACCACAACATTACAATAATTCATATGGTGAGAATAGAGATTAATCGATCAAACCTACATATATCTTTGCAGCCCATGCAAAGAAGGTTATTGTTTGGCTTCCTGGCTAATTGTATATTCTGTATGAGAGGATAGATTTTTAATTATATAAAGAGATCAGGAAAAAGAAAACAAAGACAGTGAAAAACCTTCTTTTTACCTAAACTTTAATTTCCTTTTTTTTTTAAATGAGTTATCTCAAATTTTTCAGCATTTGCAGGTCTCTCATTGTTGGTTTCTTTGGGTATAAATTTTTTACGATTAATTTTCAAACCTACCCATGCATATCCATGCATAAGAGACCGTTTATGAAGAATTTATTCATGCAATTAAAATCAAAGACAAAAAGTGTAAGAATGTACGTACGTAGCTTCAACAATCGATAAGTACCGTTTTAGATCGTCGTTCCATTCCTGTTAATTTCGTTTCGTCAATAATGGACCTTCAACACTGTTTTTTCTTCTTCTTCTTTTTCTCTTCCGGCAGAGAGAGAGCCTTCGTTTTGATCGTTTTCTGATTTTTGTATATTGCAGTCATATTATTAGTAAAATACATTTTTTAGCATGAGATTAGTTAGTATAAGCTTATTATTATCAGATGGGAAAAAATAGTCATTATTTTTTCTCCCAAATTAAGTACATTCCATCTTCTCTTTTGCTGATTGTAGAGTAAGCTAATAATAATACAAACTGGATACTGCTTGAAAACTTGAGAATTGATGGTTGTACTCAGGGCATTACAATTCGCTATTTTGGTAGCGCCAGATGAATGGATGACCGGTGTACATTTTATCAGGGAACACCGCCTACGCTAACGAATCCATAATGCACATTCAAAATCTTAAAATGAGATGGTGAAGAATGAAAAACCGATTCCAATTGCACTGCCAATTTCGGTGTGCAGCTCAAAACTAACTAATATTTTAGGAAAAGGAAAATTCAACTAAACACCTACACATGACAGTAATCTAAAAAAAAACATAACTCAGGGACAGCTCGGAGAGCACAGAAAAATCCCATCATTAACTCTCCCCTAGATAGGAGTATGTTCTAACAATAAAGCTCCCCATCTTGAAAAGAATCAAAGTTGAATTCCGGAAAAATACTACCATTATCCAATCCCGGGATTTCATTCCATTCAAAAGGTTCAAACGGAACTTCATTTAACGCTTCAAACCCATCTTCAAGCACAAAACCTTTCCCTCCGTCGTATAACTCTTGTTGCACAAAGGCAGGCATGGATGATGCTTCATTCATCTGAAAAACAAGTTCCTCCTTATGATATTCTTGCCGAGGAAATTTTGTTTCTACTTCTTCTTTGGTGGTTACGATTGAATTACCACCTGCAGCAATGTTATCATAATCTGTTGCAACTGAGGAAATAACATCAAGAACAGACGATGGTGACGACCGAGCATATTGGAAATCAGCTGATTCCAAAGGCTTTTGATGACAACTGCGATGCTTTGGTAGCAATTTTTCATTATTGATATTTTTCTTCTTCTTCTCTGGGAGGGCAATACCTTCCAATTGCGATTCAAATTCCCTTGCAGCTTCGTCATAAGCAATCTTAGCATCTTCAGCTGTCTGAAAAGTACCCAACCAAATCCGTACTCCTCGAATTGGGTCTCTAATCTCTGCAGCCCATTTACCCCATTTCCTCTGTCGAACTCCTTTGAATTTCGGACTGATCTTTTCATCAGTAGAAGAATTCTTCCTTTTGAAGACTCTTCTCTTAAGTATGTTTTTAAGAGCACCACCATTGTCCTCCTCATCAGCTGTTTGAAGAAGAGCTGATGATGATTTAGTAATTATTGGGACTTTAAATTCCTGGATAAATTTCTTAATTCCATTCTTCTTCTTTTCAATTACTTCTTCATCATCCGACGAAGAATCAGTAGCGTTAGGATCTTGGCAAAAAATCCTAATTGTTCTCATTGGTGGTGGTGGTTTCGCGACTACAGTTTCAGCGAAAGTAACATTCTTTTTCTTCCCCCTTCTAAAACCAGAACTTTTTTCCAACCTCAAAATTTTCCTAAGGGGTGCAGCCATTTTATAAAGGAAGATTAATTCCTAAACTTACAAAATCACAAAAAATCTTCAAAAAAATCTTCAATTAGACAATCAAAACAAATTAACAAAAACCCCCCAATCAGAAGTATCAGGTGAAAATTCGAAATTGGTTTTTAAGTATAAATCTTTTTAAGTGATAAACCCCAAAATACTGAACTCCAGAACCAGTCCTGCAAAAATGCAAACCCAAATTTCATCAAACTTATCGAAACTAAAATCACAAAAAAAATTGTACACACAAAATTAAGATAAAACCCCTATACCGTATTGATCTCAAACGCATCGAAGCTATTTTCCTTCTTTGTTGAAGAGAGGAGAATTGCATGCAAATACAGCAACAGAAGAAGGAGATTGTGACGAGAGAAGAAATCAACAACAGATCAGAGGAACTAGACGACATAAATCGATCCCCTACTATTCTTTTCTGAAAAAATAATCTGCAGAGAAACTGAAACATAAAAATCAAAAACAGCAAAATCAGATATAAGAATCAAACACCCAAAGAGTAAAGAAGAAGAACCCAAATTACCTCTGTACTATTCGGTCACTCCCTTCTTCCTCTTCTACTTTTTCTCACTCTCTGTATTTCAGAATTTCACTCTTCCCCTAAATCAAGTAAATAAATATTACTAGTAATTTATGATAAATAAAAAGAAAGAATTTATTTTTTGGGAAATTACTTAATGAGTCGGTTTCGCCGTTTGTTGAGTACAGCTTATGTAGAGCTTATTGGTCAATAAAAATATTTTATATATTTAATTAAAACGTGTTTAATTAGGTAATTAAAGAGTTAATTTAGGAGAATCAAGAATTTTTCTTGGTCCTGCAGGAACGGAACCAAAGTAAATCTATGATCTATTCTTCCTAAAATATCTTAACAAATCCCTTGTATAAACTATTTACTTTCCGTATTTACTAACTGCACAGAACATCTGACCTATGCTTCACTACGGGACAGACTTGAATTAGTCAACTACTTGTGAATCAAGTAACGACCCTTATTGTGTCTCAAGAAAAAAGAGTTACCATTTACTTTTCACCTTTTTACATATTGTATCGGTAAGTAATTTTTTTACCCCAACTCACCTTTTTGACTCGGTTTAAGAATAGATCGGGCATATAAAGTGACCTACCGACCCTTCTATTCATCCTTTGAAATTTTTTCTCAGATTTGGGGATCTCATCAGACTTGGAAAAAAGATTGTAAGTTCATCTCTATTTCTCTTTTGGATGAAGTTTTTAGGTGTGAGATCAGATTTTGATTTTGATTTTTGGTTATTATTAGGTATGATGTTGAATTACTATGATTTTGAATTGCTCTGTATCTGAAGAACACTCTTTTTTTAAGTACCAAACATGAGTAGAAGAATAACCATCTTATTCATGTCGAAATTCAACTTGGGATTTGATTTCACACAATAATGTATCCACCTTGGATCTACTATGGAGATTTGATAGTAACATTGTCTTGAATTCTCTTGCTGATTCTTTTGCTAATTTTCAAGTTGAATTTCAATATGAATAAATGGATACACATCTAGTCATGTTTAAATCCATCCGGATATGCTGTAAAGACTACTTCTTACTTCATAAGTACAGGGTTCTAGCGGTGAGCAGGTAAATAATTTTCCAAACCTATTGATTTTCCAGTCAGATTGAAGGGTTGATTTTTTTTTTTTTTATCTTTTTTTAACCTAGTTATTTTGTTATGAATTTTAAGCATTTAGTCCTCTAGAGATGAGAAAACAGTTGGATTTAAGCTATATTGAAATGTCTTTAAATAGAGCTATTTACTCTTTATAAGGTTTTAAATGAAATGAAAAACAAGAAAGGGTTTAGGGTTTTTAAGATTTGAGCCTGATTTGAGAATAAATGTTAGGGTTTGTTGATTTCTTGAGATTATTTATCTTCACATTTCAGTTGTTTTGGCAAAGTAAAAATGAGCTTCCATAATTCCGAGATACTAGAGAACAAATTACGTTTTGTGTAATGCTCTGATTAACGCCTTTTATGTTTCAGATTCTTTTGAGAACTCTTCGTGTTTTGATACATATACTCATAACTGTTCATTTATTAGGTTGGCCCAGAATTATGTATGGATTCTGCAAGTATGTAAGGTTGGCCTGATGGGTATCTGATATCGTAAATTCCTTATGGATGGTATGTAGTTTGGTTTATTATTGAGTCCTATAATCTGATTCCAATTTTTGGTTATTGCGACAAGAAAACGTAAATGAAGTCCACATACGGAACTCATGTACTACCCTCTCGATAGTAACTAGATTAATCATCTTATGTTATGTTAATGATTTTTGCTATATATATGATTATGAATCTTAATTCTAAGGTTTTTCTTATTACAAATGACATAAGCCCGTGCATGTCAGGCTTGTCAGCAGTAGAGTAGTAATTGAAATGAAATAACAGAATTATATGTTAGCTAAATTAGTACTCAGTTCTTACTAAATTCTTGTTCCATGGAGAGTTACTTATTGTTTATGAATGAGTAGAACATGCAGAAGCTTGAGGGGGCCCTTCTAAGCGGATGTAGTCGTACATAATTCCGAAGAAGGGGCCGTTGTTTCTTGGCTGAGTTAGAAAGATTGTGTTGTCTCCTTCAACTAGTCTAGAGCCTGGAACATCAACACTGAACAACCAATATAATCCATGAATTCCATGTCTTGCGATTGAGTTGTCCTTCCCTATTAGCCCACTTGTGAAATGAGGAGGATTGGCTTTTTCGTCATTGACTCGTACCTTATAATCCACGTGCAACATGAACATTAATTAGTACATACTAATATACTTGAGCACAGTATAGATAATATGAGTAACCAAAAAAACTCAGAAGGAAAGCTTTGTTGTGCGGAGAAGACCCTAAGTTGCATTGAACAATTCTAAACTCAGTTATCGTATACTGCTAAAGTGCCGTACTTGTAGTTCAGCGTATGTTGCAGATGCAATTGCCAATCGAAGCTTATAGGTTCCTGTTTTGTCCACGTTGTCGCATTTAAATATAATCTTCCACGTGGTGCTTTGATATACTTTCTCTTCTTTCTTCCTGTAATGCAAACACAGACAAGGATTTTGACAGTCTTTCAGAGTTTTAAGTTCGGATCTAACATATAAGTAATAATGAATGCATCATACCTAGTAACTTGTGCATAGAACCAATCCTTTCGGTAGTCGCTGACACCAACTGTGTATTCAAGATCTTTATCAGGATACAACTCTGCATACCTCTCCCACAATCCATACTGTCGAAACCTGTCCATAGAAGTTAAGGATTTAATCTCTAAGAATGTTGCTTTGTGCTTAACTTGTGTTTTTTGTTTCACTTTTTTGCATTTAATTGATTGTATATGAGAATATTTGATAAGCAGACTTGATGACAACTCTGTACTTGCACCGACATAAACAATATATGTGTGGAATCTTTTATCAACCAGCATGTATATAATTATTGCATTGAACGATTAAACAGCTTACCTGTCGGGGTGATTCATGAAAAGCTTATTGGCATACTTAGGATTAGGATCTGGAACATAAAATTCAGCAGCAGAACGGTCAGGAATACCAATCTCCCATAAGGTAGGACCATTTCGTGGCGGTTCATATATGAGATCACCCAGGTCAATATCACATCCTGATTTTACATAGTAACACTAGTTAACAACTTAGGTAATTGTTTATAAGTTGTAATTTATGGAACCAGAGAATTAGAGGATCGAAAGTATATATCAAAGACCTGGTGTGATGGTTATATCAGTTTCACATTTATAATCTCCTATAAAACCAGGAACCCATGCATAAAGATTATAATCTCCATTTCGGATATCAAACACCGAAAAATACCCATCCTCATCAGTTCTTGTCCAGAATTGGTAAGCCTGAAGCGTTAAGTTTGCAGATATTAGCGTACTATGCATAAGTAGAATAATTTTATTTTATTGAAATTTAAAAGACTTAGATAGATTACCTTGCATTCTGTTTGCCATGATCCAGCATCCCCTCGTGGAGCTAACCCCACATACGCTGAGATGGCGGATGTGGGTTCTTCATCAACATACCTATTAGATATGTGTCAAGTTATAAAGCAATATATAGGCATCTGAAAATTATAGTGGTAGTAGTTTAACTGCAAATCTGAAATTGGTTTCCTTACAGAGTGATAGTTAATAACATGCTTTGTTATACCTGTCATGGATTAGTAATCTGCCACTAACATTTCCCCGTTGATCAGAAGAAGGAAAGTCCTCAGAAGCTGGGAAATTGTATGGCCAACTCTGTACTTCAATCAACATCTAGAAAATACGTAAGACGCATGATTATTTTGTGTTCGACATAATTTATGTTAGCTTAGAACATCAAAAAAATCGGGAAACAAGTTGGCCTGTAAATAATTAGATACCTGTTCTTTGGCGTCTTGCCAAAGTGAGAGCGGATCTTCTTCGTCAAACGCTGAATTGAGATAGATAAAAACAGGCCCAAAAACTTTTTTCCATGGCTCTCCATCTTGAAATTTTGGGTTTAGAACATCCCCTGTGTAATGTGCACTCTGGAACATCTGAACTTGAATGAAGTTGGTTCAGATACTTATTACATTTATTCCATACTAACTACAGTTGCAAAGCTAGGCAAAACCAGTTTAAGGTTGGATTAGGCTAAGGCAATCAGGTGTTTTTGTTTCTTTTCCTAATCCAAGACGGGTTTGCACTTGATTAATTCTTTTAAACACTGGGTACAAATTGGTGCAGTCACAATGAGGTGTTACCCTGACGATCAGAATATGATGCTTATTTTGTTGCACTAGTTAGTTCTGTGTGCGTTTCTAAATTGTCAAATTCCTGATCATATCTACAGTGTAACTAAGCAAGTTTTTTTACAGACAATATTTCTCATTAACTTTGTTTGGATGTTTGTAATTATGTTTCAAGCAGATTATTTTTACATGTTGTACTATGGGCACAATACTTGTAGAACCTTTTTATTATTTTTATTTATGAATCCTTCATTCTTATAAAGTCTATCGATTTATTCTAACTCGAGTTTACTTTTATGTAGACTACAAACTGTACAGCGGTAGATACTTACTGCGAGAGTTGTGGGTCCAACATGGGAAGAAAGGTTCTGCTTTACAGGTCCGCCAGTACGAAACTCATCACTTGGTGTTATTTGCCAGAAGCCAACAGGTGGATTAGAGCATATCCAACCATGAACCTTATTATCCTTATTATCGAACGAGTACTGGTACTTATCATCAACCTGCTCAATGTACAATAATGGGATTACTTAATTATATTTTAATACCTTTGCCAGGGTTAGAAATTGCACAAACTTGGATGTTCACAGTACAAGTGTTCTTTTGTCTATAGACTAGGGTCAGCAGTATAAGTACCTCCCCTTTCAGGTCAGGGTTGATAGGATTAACCAAAAGAACAGCTTCTGGATAAGCCAGTGCTTGACCACGACCAGGCAAACGGTCATCTGGCATGGGCATGACCCTCTGCCTGTTATCTGCAATAGCCATGTAGTGAAACCTGTACATAGTGACCCCCATTTTGAATGAGATACGAACTTTTCATTAATCAGATCGATTCCTGACTGAAGGTTAGTTTTTAATCACCATGTTCCTAGTTTGTGATTAAGATTGAAAAATTATGCCTAAGAGTACTCACTTGTCCTTCCTGAGTTTGAAGGCGATTCTGGTTTCTGCTATACCAAAAGCAGGCCAAGTATCCATATGCTCATAAATTGCATAAGAGTAGAAACCAGAACAACCTCGCAGCATAACAAACCTGGGAGACAGGAGTAGCCGATTATGATCAACTGACCATGGCAGGTTAGGTTTTTGTAATCAGTTTAGAATGGGAAGAAGATGTAGACCTTTTGTCTATGTTTAGTGGAACAGCATCTGTTTGGGAGGCATCCCATGTCCTTTTGAATGATAACTCTACCTGTTCCTCGTCTTCCTGTATCACCTCAAAACTTGTTCCCTGTATTCTGCATTTTTTTGTCAACGAGGATGATATAATGCAATGAGAAGATCATTCGTGTGATTAAAGAAAGATAGAAGAATGATTATTTGATGTTAAGAGAGGGAACTTACACATCAAATCCTCCTTTACCTCCAGGTCCACCCCAAACGAGATCCCAATACCTACAGGCATTTTGTTACGGATAGAGAATCCCGATTAGTATTGTGTATTAGAAAGAACTAATCATTCTTGAATTTGGTTATGTTGGCCAACAAAATCAAACTAAAAGGTGTTCAAGTATGTGAAACAATTCTAAACCAATGTACATACCCTCTATTAACTTCTTCATTTTGAGTTTCAAGTAAGTTATCGACACCATTATATCGTACTCCAGTAACAATTCCTCCAGGATTCGATAGGGTAACTTGTAGAATTCCATTATCCAACACCACCTGCAAAACTCATGTTTCAGATATGTATAACATCATTATAAAACTGAAATGTTCTTTAGAATGTGTTGTACATGCTTATCTTGGTGCTGCAGCTGAACTCTTATAGGTGACATTGCTTCTTCCTGCTTTCTTTTAGTATCGAAAAAATACTTTGAAATTCTCTGCGTATACTGCAAGAATGCACAGAACTGTATACAAAATGACTGTGCAAGTACATATTTCTATTTATACATTCATGTCTGAATTGCTATAATTGATGTTGAATTTTTAAGGGAAAGATTTCTGCTTACTTAAATTAGAAATCAGCTATTTAATGATGATGAGTTGTTATATTTGGGTGTGAAGTAGTTATCTTTACTTAGCAATTACCTAATTTAATGCACTAGCTTTAGCTTCTGAGAGAGATATATTGCCTTGCAAGATTTTGTTAGATGTGGATTTGGGTGCTCATGGACCACGCACTTCCTTTTCTTTTCCTTCAGAGTTGTGAGATTTATTTACCAACTCCTAACCTCTTAAAATTTATAGGTGTTTTTTTTTTGGATAGTCAAAGGTGTTTTTGTTTGAATGTCTGTTTTTGACTCTTCAAGAAACAACCGAGCAACCCCCTTTTATACGACTTGTAGGTGGCCGAGTTAACTGAATCAAAATAATGGGGGTTAGATATGTAGGTTTTTTTATAACCTCCCCATTGTTTTGATGGAGATTCCAAAATATAACCTCCTGATTGTTTGATTAGTCCGACTCCTTGTGCTTGACAATTTGTCTTGACTCAGACTCGAGTCAGATTAGTCAGTTAGACCAAAAATAATTCTGTTGAAACTTCTATGTTTTCAATGTGTTTCCTTGTTTGTCTGTGTACCTGCAGTATAACTAACCGTTCTTTTATCTCTTTCTTTATCTTGTTTTTTGATATCCACAGAACTTGGTGAAGATCCCAACTCCCAACATAAGAATGTATGTCTTTAATTTGATGAAGATTTCAAAGCCAAAAGGATCTTGACATAGCCTTCTACGAATATCATACAACCAACAGAGAAGAAAATAGATTTTGTTTATTGCTTTAGCCGGCCAAATCTGATTCCCTTAGGGGATAACAACAAGCATGTCGGAACATAACTGTTTGTCCAAACATATGCTCTGATCAGTCTAGCTGTTTGTTTCGAAAGATACTGCGGAATGATGACACAACTTTACCAGGAAGCCGGTATCAAGGTTGGTGAAATAGGTTAAGAACAAAGTTTACCAAAATATGAAGATTTTATTACTACATTAGAATGACATCTCTCTATGTTAATAGTACAATCACACAGATTTTATGAGTTACAGTTTTTGTGTGTTCATTAAAAGTGACTTTGTCGAAGAAGCCATCGAAGAATTAGTAGCACTTGATGAACTTGTAGAAGCAGTAGTAGTAGTAATACCAGTATTGCTAGTATTACTCTTATATGCAAAATCAGACAGTTTCATAGGAGGCGTATAATACACTGGCACGGGCATTTTCCCTGGCAAGATAGGCAATGTTGCTTCTTGACTCAGTACTTGAATTGCTTGTTTTATTGAAGGTCTTGATTTATAATCAGGGTGAGCACACCAGAGGCCAACAATCACCAGTCTTTTCATCTGTTCTTCATTGAAATCCTTATCGAGTCGTGCATCGGCTGCATCAAGAAGTTTTCCCATTCCGTAAAGATTCCACACCCATGGTAGTAATCTCACTCTAGATTCTTCAAGTTTTGGCTCAACGGGTTTTCTTCCACAGGCAATTTCCAAACAAACATTTCCGAAACTGTAAACGTCGGATTCTTTACTTGCCCTTCCTGTTGTTACACATTCTGGTGCTACATACCCCATTGTTCCAGCTAAAACCGTAGTCTGTGACCCTAATTCATGATCCACAAACCTAGCCAGACCAAAATCTCCTAGTTTTGCATTGAAACTTGAATCTAACATCACGTTACTTGATTTGATGTCTCTATGAACTACACATTGTTCCCATTCTTCGTGAAGGTATAGCAATGCAGAAGCAAGGCCTTGAGCTATTTTGTACCTCAATGCCCAACTAAGAATATGACTTCCCTTACCGAAAAGATGAGAATCCAGACTTCCATTAGTCATGTACTCGTAAACCAACAGGAACTCGCCGTAATCATGACACCAACCGATCAACCTAACTAGATTTCGATGTCTTATACGGCTGATCACTGTGACTTCTGATATGTATTCTTTCTTTCCTTGGCTTGATCCTCTCGATATTCTCTTAACAGCTATAGTTTCATTGCTCTCTTTTTCGCCTTTTAAAACACCCTTATAGACACATCCAAAGCCTCCTTCACCGAGCTTTCCGTCATCACTGAAGTTGTTAGTAGCTAACACAAGTTCCTTGTACGTAAACCTTCTTGGTCCAGTGCCTTTGACAAACTTGTCCTCCATTGAAGCATCCATAGACATCTCTTTCTTCCCTTGTTTCTTCTTTTTCAGGTGATTTCTATATGTGACCGTTACATAAGCTAACACAGCTAGGAAGACTACAATAACTGTAACAAGAACAACCACCAGAGCAGTAGTCTTCTTTCGGGACGATTTCCTTTGGTCAGCACTGGTCACAAAATCCCAAGATAGAATTTGATGTAGTTCGGTTGAGGTACCAGTGGACGCTGAAAACCCAACGATCACGGTTTCTGGAAGAACAGTTGATAAATCGTAAGGGTAAGTTATGTTTGGAACGCCATTATATGTTTCTCCTGGTGTGTAAGTCAAGTAAACGAATAAACTTTTGATGGTAGAGTTGTATCCAATCCAAGTTGATCCTCTTTTACCACCTCGCATTTCAGTTGGCCATTTCATAGTGGTAGCAGACACTATTGAGTTTATATCGATGCCGACATGATTGTCATCAGGATCAAACTCATTCTTGAACGTGTCATATTCAACCGCAACAAGGTGGTTTGAAGCCAATCCATCAGTAGATGCATTGAATAATCCCAACCATTCTGAAGTTGAATTCATGGGCAGTTGAGAACCAACAGGTGCCATGAAAAACGCAAGACCTTCTCCATGTTTATCTTGATCCAATCCGTTGATAACGAATTCAAAATGAGTTACAAAGTCTGCAACAACTCGAGTTTTAGCATCCCAAATTTGAATAGGCATGGAATAAACGGCACGACCGGAACTATTGACTAAGTTACCATCAGCTTGGTTTTTAGTGAGCTGAATGACATTATCAGTTGAAGAGAACGCATCCCCGGAGAATAATATGTTCGGCAAAGTACGAGGAAAAGATGAGTAATTGAAGATTGTTTCTGGAGTAGTCTTGGGCAGATTATGAAGTAGAAGAATAATGTAAAAGACAATGAAAGGACATGATGGAGAATTAGGAGACATTTCTTGTTGCAAGGGATTGAAATTTGGTTAGGGAATTTGCTGCTTAATATGGTTGAGGTTTGAGAATAGAGAATTGCGAATCGGTTAATAAAGGACGGACGAATTTAGAGACTTGTTTTCAAGTGAGTTTTTGTTGTTTTTTTCAAGGCCGGCAACAATGAAGAATAATTGTGTTTATGAGGCTAAAGTTTTTGTTGGCTTTTGATAAAGGAATATATATATATATATATACTGATCATTAGTTTTCTACCGCAAGATTTCCTTCGAACCCTGGATTGGAATTTTTTGCGATGTCCTTTAATACTGCTTTAGAACGTACACAGTCCGATCCTTCATTGCTTAGCAAGCGTACCACTGTGCCTATGGTTCCGCCACCACCATCTCGATCCAATCTTCCCGATGCTTGATCGTGCCTTTTATAATTTCATCATTTTGTGCTTTATCTAGCTTTCCTTAATCAAGAATTTTCTTTCGTAACTTCTTTCTTCTTTATTTTGATATGTTTTTAACGTTGTTTCCTGCACAAGAAAATTTGATTTAGTAATCTTTTTGGTTATCATATGATTTTCTAAGTACCATGAATTGAAGTATATATTTTACCTCAAATCATGTTGTTCGAGATCCCACACATACGAAACAAACCCGAGCCAGGGGTAAGATACAGGGTTGGTCCCGAACTGTACTTTGAAAATTGATAAACCAATAATTAGGAACCCCTTCTTTATAAGAATGTCGTTGTTAATGAAATTCTTTAAGGATGTTTACCTTTTATATATGATTGTGTCGTCAATCGCAACGCTATCCAGAATACGATGTTCCTGGAATAATTTTAAGCGCTCTTTGATTATATCGCTAATTGTAGCGTTTTTTCCAGAATATGATGTTCCTGGAATAATTTTGATTTGCTCGAAAGCTCATAAAGAAATACAAGGCATATAATTGACGAAAAATATTATTTATTTAGCGTTAATTATTGAAATGAAATACCTAATTGGCGTGCAGTATTTAGCTCATTTCACAGCTAAAATTTTGATTTCTTTATAACATGCCCCCAGTGCAACATTATTGCGTAGCTGCCGCATTTCTTTGAAGGAAATTGTTGTGACCGTCAAATCAGATTTATTATATCATTTATTTTCGCTTTATGTAGCTTCACAAATTGCTGCCGTATTTCGATTCCGAAACAAACTTGATATGTAGAAATGATTCACTTGATGGATTGTCACTAATTGACGGAACATATCGGGATTGCATGGATCGAGACAGCTTGTCCGGTTATGTTTGGTGCGGATATGCAAAGCTTCGATCTTATGCACGACGAACAAGACACAACCAACACAAAATTGTTGCAGAGTCTGACTGCAGCCTCCGTATGGGATGCCCGTTAAATGGACAAGAAATGATGAAGTTGCACTTTTCACCCCACTATAGATCACATTAGCAGCAAACTTTAATCTGCCTCAGGGATCAGAACGATACAAAAAATCCTTGGGCCACAACTGGCAATGCAGGAGCCGAACCCTCCCTACATCCAAACTGTTCATGAAGGTACATGAGTCGAAGAAAATAATGTTGTCGGAACAACACAAAATGGATCCAATCTATCTATTCAGTTGGCCGCAAAACTCAGCGAAATGCGTAAGAACCAGAAATTTGATGCGGAGGCAGTTGCTCTATCCTCACAAGAAAATCAGAAGTTGAGAAAGAAAATAACTCATGAAGTTGAGGCATCAATGTCGCGATCCCAGAGACAAGAAGTTAATTCAAAGTTTCATCTCATTGAGAATCAGTAGTATTATCACAGGGGCAGTGTCGACAACTGGTAGTATTAAATTGCAAAGAACTCCAGCATCAAAAGAATAGATTATCTGTTTTGAAACTTGAATTCAATTGAATCAAAAGATTTACTCGGAGAGTACCTAACTCTTTATAATCTCTTATAATAGCAATCACTAATTCTAATAGTTCTACTCTTTATTTTGAAGACAATACAATTCTGATGCTGCATACTCAAATGGGAAGGAAACAAGAAATGAGACAATCACACAAAACTCTCCTATAAAACTGCTAGTAGCTTTACTATTCTACATCTCCTATAAAACGAAACGAAATGAAAAAGAGATTTAACAGACCCTAAAGTAGTTGGTTTTAGAGGTTAATGCAGGAAACAAAGACCGAATACTATCAAAGCAGAGCCAACTTAGTGGTTAAGGGGCTAAGGTTGTGGACTGTAGGTAACAGATCAATCCCTCCTGAGTGATGATTTTCTTCAGTTTGAAGCTCAACCAAACTGAGTATATCATTTAGTTCGAGTATGTCAATTCTCTCAACAGGAATTAAAGTCACTTTAAAATGTATACTCCAAGTCACCCACAAACCCCAGGCACCAAACTATCTTTTTGCATGCCTAATTTGAAAAGCTTTGGAAACTTCGACTTAAGCGACTGTCTTTGATACCACCAATCTTGCCAAAACCTTGTATCTCTTCCAGTAACAATCTTCATTTCCTTGGATTGTTTGTCTGTGCTTGCAAGTTTTGATTCACGGAACTCCAATCCAATTCTCGTTCCTGCGATCTTAGTCAGGTTTGGAACAAGCTCAGGGCCGTTTTTCTTAACCACAGCAAGGGCCATCTTTCTTATGTTGAAGCCGACAAATGATTGTCATCTTTACATAAGTGTAATCATCATCTTGCTCCTCCTCATTATCATCTATCAAATCTTTTCTTGCTGTCAAACGTTGACGTTTTCTCTTGTCAGCAGCCCTGTCGATAGTCATCCAGTCAGGCGTGAATCATGGTGCTGACAAGTTCATTGGATTGGAGTCTCGATAGCTTAAATCTTTTACACAACCTTTTGGAGGATCCTGACATGCCTTTCCCTGCCAATAGTTTCATATAGATGAAATACATTGACCTCCATTCCAACATACTTCATGTAAAGAGTCCAATCTTGCCAGCGTTTTTCTTGGATTACTCATCAAACAACCTAACTTCAATGATCCCAAATGCTTCATCTAATCTCTCAAATGCTATGTTCTATCACTTTCGATCAACCAAATTAATGGAAAAATACTTGCGTCGATATGTGAAGCTAGTCTTGAAGTTATTGGTCGTAGTAAGTTGATTGAGAAGCTTTCACTAATGCAACACCACAAATAGCTCCTAAACACTGAGCCACAATGTACAACACTGCCCTAGGCAGTGAAACTTTTCTTGCCATAAATAGCCCAAAAGTTACAGCCGGGTTAATATGTCCACCAGAGATACCGGCGGTGCAGTGAACAAGGATGAAAATCATAACACCAAAAGCCCAGGCAATGCCTAAGAAACCAACACCACCACATTCATCCTCTCCTCTATGACTGCCATAACTAATTATAGTCAAGACCCCAATGTAAAGAAATAAGAGAGTAGCTACAAATTCAGCTATAATAGCTCCGTAAAATGACCATAACTTGAGTTCATCTAAAACGAAAAATGGTGCTGGTGGTGGGTCATGATAATCCTTTTTTGGAACTTAACCAATTTGCTCCATCTCTTCTATTTCATCATCACGCTGCATACTTATCAGATTCTAGCTAGCCTTAATGAACAACCACTTCTCCAGAACAATACAGTACTGAACTGAGATGAAGAGTCTTACAACGACAGAGATAGAGAATTTATTGTAGTGATAAGCTTGAGCAGTAGTAGTAGACCAGTGGTAGTAGTGAAACAGTGTTGAATGTTGATGGAGCCCCTTACCCACTTTTCTACCATTTCCAACTCTCCAAAATTTATGCTTTCTAATAAAATCAGTTTGACGTTGAACACTCTTCCAAGACCAGGAAGAATTGGCAATTTCCGAAGATTGAAGCATACCTGTTCGGGCGTTTCTTCATATATCTGGGGTGCAATTCTGCGGATGATTCTTACATGAAGTTGGTTGTGACTTCAATTTTGTACAGACTCCTTCCCTGCACTTATTAATCAGTCACACACAAATTTGTTCATTTCAATCATCGAAATTGTAACAGTTGATTTGTAAAAAATGCTAAATCAAATTGATGAGAAAAATTCTCAAATCTATTTGAAATTTTAATGCTTGGAGTTTTTGAAATCAATTGAATGGGTTTGTAATTCATGATTTGTAAGTTACCAATCTGCAAACAAAACTCATTTTGAGATGAAATTTCCAAAATAAGTTTCCTAATACGTTTTAAAATCGAATGTTTCAAATTGAAAATTACTAATCGAAAATTTGAGAAGAAAATTTCCGATAGCTTTGTTTTAAAATTCCAAGTCTAAGATTAGGAGTAAAACTCACTGATCGAAAGATAATAAGAACCCAGAAGAGGGTTTGTAAAACAAGTCTAAACAAAGAACCCAGAAGAGATTTTTTTATTTATTTATTTTTTGTTGGCGACGTTTCCATCTGATTTCCTTCTTCTACTTCTGTTATCTCTTTCTCCTGTATCACATCTTTTGAACTCCATTCCATTTCTTTAAATAGGTAGGATAAATCCTTTTAAATCTGTAAACAAAACTTGGTTACAAAACTTGGTTTCAATTATCTTCTGTAAGTCAAAAGAAAATCTTGTGAAGATCAAAAATAGTTCATCTAACAGATGAAAAAACCCCAATTCAGGGAAAGAAAAATTTATGAAGAAAGCCCCAAAAATTTGAGCTCGAAATCCTCAAAAGATTCAAAATCCTTAAAAGAGAAAAAGTTTTCTCAAAAATTTTGTTTGAAATAAAGTTATGGATGAAATTATTAGAGCATGTAAACGAGATGAAATTATTGTTTTTCACTAAGCTGTATACTATTGTTGCAGTTGAAATCTATTGTTGCTGTCGATTGTTGAAATTGAATTTGATAGTAAGCAACTCCACTTCTCTGGACATCATCAGGCTTGGTCCTGATATCATTTTCTTCATTATTGATGTTTTCAGGGAGATAGGTTGGATAAATCCATTACTCGTCCCTGTTTCTAGCGCCAAATTGTTGGGCCAAAATTCTCATCAACCCAAAACAACCAAAAATCATAGTAAAAGAGCCATAAAAATGAGATAAGATCACACAAGAGATTTCCATTAATCTTTCTATTATAGTTGAAAATGAAGTACCCAAAAGTCCCCCTCTTCTTTGTTTCTAAACTTGTATTTATAGATATAAAAATATGACAATTTATTTTAAAGCCCTTCGCCACATGTCATCATAATTCGCCACGTGTCGATGAAGATTCTTCAATGCTCGCCACGTGTTCTTATCATCTTTATCTTCAATATTATCTTTATCCAAAAGTTGGTGCGGAATGACTTGGTCTATCGGGATTGACTTAGTGCATCGAGATTGATGACGTCGTATCGGGATATGGTGACGTCGCATCGTGCCAAGATGGGTATCGTACTTGATGACGTCACGTCGTGCCAAGATGGGTATCGTACTTGATGACGTCGTATCGGGATCGATCCATACATCGCTCCGAAAAATGATGACATAGGGATCGATCCATGACGTCGCCCCGAGAAATGATGACATAGGGATCAAACCATGACGTCGTCCCAAGAAATGATGATATAGGGATCGAACCATGACGTCGTCCCAAAAAATGATGATATCACTTCGTGGGCAAATTGTTTTATCCCCAACAAGCGGAATGGTGAGGAATTGATTTACTCAGACAACTATGTTTTATTGGATTGTTCGAACTTCAGTTTCTGGAGGCCATCGTATGTAGTATCAAATAATCATATGGATTTTGACAGAGGCCATACAATCAGAAAGTGCTATAAATCAGATTACATTTTATTTATTTTTGTTTATAAAAAATAGAATGGGAGATTAGATTTTGTATAGCGGAGTGCATATAGGGACCTCCTTTATCCCTAAATTGAGGATAACCATCGATTGGCATAAATATCATTGTCTTTTTAATCCGATGTTCAATCTGAACCGTCCTTTATTTCCACGGTTCATTGGTAAAACTGAATACTTAAAATTCAACAGACCCATTGGTCTTATTCTTTTTCTTCTTGTAAAATAATTTTTCTCATAAAAAGAAGCGCTTCTCCCTTTTTTTCTTTTAGATAAAAATAAATTTTATCGATCAATAAAAATAATATCGGATATGATTAGAAGACATAATAATCTTACTTATTATAAGAAAAAAGGTTATGGATAGAGTATTCTCCTTCAAAATGAAAAAATTTCAATAAAATAGAAGTTTCACTAAAGTATATATCAAATTAGATCATACTATAGATAGAAAAAACTCACCCAAAAACAGTTGAAACGATAATTGTATGCTTCTTATTTTTCTTGATATTAACTGTGTGCCGAGACTCCCTTATATAATGAAAGTAGTTTTTACATTAGGTATGAAATCTAAACAAATCCTAAACATAATAGGAAATCTACTTAAATCCTAAACATACTATATTGTTAATAAATCCTAAAGATTATGAGTTGTCATTTGTATCAGGATTGGTTTTCTGACTGGATTCAGAATTGTTCTTCTGGCTGTATGGTTCAACACTTCCCCTCAAGTTGAAGGGTAGCTGGCGAACATTCAACATGCTTCTCATGTTTCGCTTATCTTGCTCATCACGTCGATATGATTTCATCTTAATTTTGATTACTTGTCTCCATAGATTTTGACCGTCTTCTATAGCTTGCTTGGTAACGGCGGGTACTTGTCAACTTTTATAGGTTTTTTCTTTTTTTTATGAAGCTTGATTGTCGTAGATTCAGAGGCTTCGCTTGCTGAGTTGTCACGAAACTTAACCATTTAACAGGTTCAGAGGTTCCCTTTCACGAAACTTAACCACTTAGTAGGTTCAGAGGTTCCGCCTTAAACCGAAAATCTTCATTCTTCAATCTTTAAATTCCCTTCAACTGTTGTATAAGAAAATTGGTCTCTCTTCAAATCCATAGTGTGAGATAGCCAAAATACCTCTTTAAATGATTATGTGAGATAGTCAAAATACCTCTTTAAATGGTCATCTAAGATAGTCAAAATACCTCTTCAAATGATAGTATTGATCTGTGTTGATGAACAGACATAATTGATATTGATATGTGTTGGTTAACAATTATAATTAGTGTTATAATAACGGCGGTATTCTGTGTGGTTAACAAACACACAAATGGTAATAGTTTTAGTATTAATTTGTTTTGGTATCATTTTTTAAAGGTGTTCACAACTGGCTGAAAATAGGTGCTAGTCTACTAAAACATCAATGGATGAAACTTGTTCATGTATTCAAACCCAAGAACAGCTACAGGAAATCTTGATTTGAGGTTTTGGATCAATGGTGGGGAGAGTGGTGATAGTGTTTTAAAGGTGAGATATGTGTTGGATGTAAGGGTTTGGATCGTTTGGAGACGCAAAAGGTTGGAGAGGAGCTTAAAGCTCCTCCTTATTGAAATCAAATCAGTCGAACCCTTGTTGTTAGAGACGGCCTATTACAGCAGCGGGAAATCAAATCAGTCGAACCCTTGTTGTTAGAGACGGCCTATTACAGCAGCGGAAAAGTGAAGGGATCGATCCGTTCTGATACCAAGTTAAAACGATAAGGGTTCGATCCCTTCTTTTTTTTTTTGATATTTCAACCATACAGCCACTTTAACCATACAACCAGACTCCCTTATATAATAAGAATAATCTTTATATTTGGTAGGAAATAAACAAATCCTAAATATAACAGAAAATCCACTCAAATTCTAAACAGAATATATTATTAACAAATCTTAAAAATTATGAGTTACCATTTGGATTCAGAATTGGTCTGGTCGTATGGTTCAACAAAAACTATCATACATACTCTTCACTTCACTCAAAAGCTATCATACATAGTCTTCACTGAACATCGTCTTTACTTCACCCAAAAGCTATCATGTGGGGAATCTTTTCCCGTTTGGATATTTAATCCACCGTTAAACTCTTAAAAAACTAAATAAATTTCCTCTTTAGGATATTTAATCTAATATTAAACTCTTAAAAAGCTAAATAAACTTTCAAACGGAAAAACATTACCGTCAAATGATTTTTTATACTAGACGGCATCCGGCTAAACACTCCTTTGTCTAGTTGCTCGTTCATTTTGACAGGGTAGAGTGCCCTTGCTCCAAGGGGGTATATGATACGAAGTGAAAATATGGGTTTTTAATTTTTTGTAGTCATTGTGCTGTTCATCGCATCCGTTGGTTTTCTTAGTTTCATAAGATTAAAAATCCCAGAACTATACGGTTTTTCAGTATTTATTTTAAAAATTAAAAACTAATTACAATTTGGAACCCAACCAAACTTGATTTTTGTTTTTTTTTTTACTGATCTAATAATCAATCAAAAATGTGACCGGCCCAAAATGCCCAAAAATAACCGCAATCATCTTAGTTTGAAACTAACACCAAGATGAAACCATCAGATTAATTTTATATTAAGTAGCACTGATTAGTGAATAATTACAATCTCATCTACTTATTAGCTGCTAACCTCTTCTTGGTATCTTCAGCTGCATTCGTAGCATCAACCTGAATCTTAGCCGTCTGAAGATCAGCTTCACTTGATTCTTTCTCATTCTTCGCCATCAATTTCTTTGTGTTCCCTACAAAAAAAGCTTTCACATGTCCAAAACCTTCTTGCACTGAAGCTGTGAACGATACAAATCCATCTTTTATTCCAGACATGATGATGATGATGATCGACTAATATCTACGCTGTCTGAACTTTGTGGTGGTGGTAGTGGTGGTGGTGTTTTTTATTGCACAGATACATATATGGTCCCTGGAAAAGCTTATGGTTTGGTGTAACGTTTAACGGGATACACGTGTGTTTTGAGTAAAGTGGTCTGGTATGTGTCATTGTTCTGGTTTGGTTATTTCGTACCTGTCACTCATCCGATGGTGCTCTACTTCCCACCTACATTTCTTATTTCTTATTACTGACTGGTGGTCGGACCAACTAGATAAAACATACTTAGCTTAAGAGCTTCATGTAGCAAATGACCGGCCTTGTAGTGTACTTACGTGTTAATGAGGTTTTAGTTTTATTGCTCGATTGGCCGATTCAAGGGAGGAGTAAGTCGTGGAAGTATATGTTTTCTTTTTATCTCATGATTTTCGAGTCTATGCTTAGATTGCTCTCCGTACATAAAACTCGAATCATCATGAGACTAACCAATTATTGAAATCAGTTGAATCGTAACCAATTCAGCAGTATATGGTAAATGTATATGATAAAGTTTTTTTTCTTTTCTTTTAAACATAAATATATGGTCAATTAGGACTGTCAATGGGTACCCGAATACCCTACCTAAATGAACCGGATCCGGATCCGGATTCGGGATCTAAATCTAAACTCATTAATGATTTTAAACCCTAACGACCATGGTCCTCCCCTTTTAAGCACAAGTCATTATATGTACATTAAAATAGGGTCAGTGGCAATATATGTATATTACTTGAATTTATAAAAGTTGAATTTGGTAAAATATTGATCAATGATTCCTGATGATAACAGATATCCTACTCTTTATAGGATTCTGTTCTGTATTCTTATCTTGTGTATCAATTCTATACATATAGGAGTCTTTATCCTTATCTGATTGTATATCAAAATGTTATATAAATCATGTAAACACTTATGAGAAGATATGAAAATATATTCATCTAACATGGTATCAGAGCTTTGATCCATTTTTATTTTTTTTACACAAACCGGCACTATCTACTCCAGAACTAGCTTACTGCACCTTCCATCATCACCTGCATACCCCCAACAGTTCCACCCTGAGCACAGCATCCATCAACACCTTTAGCATCCAGTCTACCATCTAGACCAAGTCACAACACCTTCGCAGCTGCATACCATCCACCACCAGGCAGAACTGCACCCCATCTTTACAGCACCAAGTCAGCAGCAAGCTCTTGCATCTCCGTACCACTCCTTTCACCATGGCAGCAACCTTCAACACCTTTCCCTCTGATAAAACACTTGTCAGCATCAATGTGGCTGCACAAGCACCTCTCAAACTCACCTCCACCAATTATCTTTCATGGAAGCTGCAATTCCAAACACTTTTCATTGGTTATGATCTCATTGGATATATAGATGGCACCACTCCCTGTCCACCAGCTAAAATTACTCAAGATCAAACAACTATTCCCAATCCATCTAACACCTTATGGATCAGACATGATCAATTGATTCTGAATGCCATCGTTGGTTCACTTTCACCACCACTTATTCCATTCATCGCACAAGCCGAGACATCCAGCCAGGCTTGGACGCTTCTAGCAAACACATATGCCAAACCATCCAGGGGAAGAATCAAACAAGTTAAACAACAACTCAAAAACACTGTGAAAGGATCTCTCACCATCACAGAATATATGCAATCCGTAAAAACAAAAGCGGATGATCTTGCTCTTCTTGGAGCACCAATGGATGATGAAGACGTAACTGACAAGATTCTTGATGGACTCAATGATGATTACAAAGAACTAGTCAGGGCTGTCCAGGCTAGAGACACCTCAATTACCTTTGAAGAACTTCACGAAAAACTCCTCAACTTTGAAGCCTCTCTTCACACAGAATCACCTTACATCATCACTTCCCAGCCACTGCCAATGTTAGCACCAGATTCAACATGCCCTGGCGTCCTCCGTCATCCCCAACCAGCAACCACCACTGGCGCAGCAACTCTACACAGTTACCACATGTTCGGCGCACTTTCAGACATCCACAGCAACCTCCTGTCTATTCCGGTGCACCTGTTCACTCACCTTCTCGGCAATTCAGACCATACCTTGGTCTCTGCCAAATCTGTCGGGTACAAGGGCATTCAACCAAGCAATGTCCCTCCTTTCGCATCATACCTGTTCCACAGTCAGGTACCAATCCAAACAACACTCCTTGGCAGCCGCAGGCTCATACAACTACTCGGGCTACTCCAAACTCTCCCTGGCTCTTGGACAGTGGTGCTTTGCACCATGTCACCTCGGACCTGGCCAATCTCTCGCTGCACTCACCTTATGTAGGCCAAGATGATATCATGATAGGCGATGGCACCACTCTACCTATCTCTCACACTGGTTTCACTTCTCTTTCTACCTCAATAACTCGTTTTCATTTGGATGATGTTCTATGTGTACCATCAATGAAAAAGAACCTCATATCTATCTCTCAGTTTTGTAACTCTAACAAAGTTTCCATAGAGTTCTTACCTTGTTCTTTTCTTGTGAAGGATCTTCGCACCGGCGCAACCCTGATGACAGGACCAACTAAAGATGGTGTTTATGAGTGGCCACATCCTCTTCCTAAAGCTGCTTTCTCAACCGTCAAGCTTAATACCTTTTGCTGGCATCATAGGCTTGGGCACCCAGCCTATCCAATTCTGAAGCATATAGTCTCTAAAAATAGCTTAGGCCAACTACCAAAGATGTCTTCATCTTTATCATGTAATTCTTGCATGTGTAATAAAAGTCACAAGTTGCCTTTTTCATCATCTTCCATTGTCTCTACACAACCTCTTGAAACTGTTTTCTCTGATGTGTGGACTTCTCCAGTTCTATCCACTAATGGGTTCAAACACTATGTTATCTTTGTTGATCACTTCACCAGGTACATCTGGTTCTACCCTCTACATCACAAATCAGATGTCACCCAAGTCTTCATCAAATTCAAAGCACTTGTGGAAAACTACTTCAGCACCTCCATCAAAACTTTGTACTCAGACAATGGGGGTGAATACATCGGACTTCGTAGTTTTCTCTCCACCTCCGGGATTTCTCATCTCACCACCCCACCTCATACACCAGAACACAATGGTTTCTCCGAAAGAAGACATCTTCACATAGTTGAAACAGGGCTTGCTCTTCTTTCCCATGCTTCCTTACCACTGTCTTATTGGCCTTATGCCTTGGCCACAGCTGTTTATCTCATCAACAGAATGCCAACACCCACGCTGAATCTTCTCTCACCTTATCAGCAAATTTTTCGCACAACCCCCAATTACTCTAAGCTCAAAATCTTTGGTTGTCTATGCTACCCATATCTCCGGCCGTACACATCCCACAAGCTTGAGCCTCGCTCCACTCCGTGCATCTTCCTAGGCTATTCCCTCACACAAAGTGCATACTACTGCTTAGATCCATCCAACTCAAAGATGTATGTGTCTAGACACGTTAAGTTTGTTGAAAATCAATTCCATTATGCTACACTAGTTAATTCCGTCACACCCACATCTTCCACACTCTTATATACCTGGATACCACCACCCATACCAGTCGAGCATCACCCTCATCCGCAACCACTCATACCATCATCGGAAGTTGTTCTTCATCAGGGACATCGGTGCGAAGACTCATCTCTGGCTGGTCCTCCAGCCTCCTGCCGTCCTGCTGCAACTGGTAACTCACTTCCTGCTGCAACCGGTAATCCAGTTCCTGCTTCCACCAGTGATCTAGTTCCACCACCAACTCATACCATGACGACCCGTGCTAAGAACAATATTCACAAACCAGTCAATCGCTTGAATCTAGTTACACAGCTCGTCTCGTCTGATGAGACAGAACCTACGACAGTCTCCCAGGCTCTTGCCAAACCCCACTGGCGCAAACCTATGGCTGATGAGTTCAATGCCTTGGTCAGCAATGGCACTTGGGATCTTGTTCCACCAGACTCGCATCAGAATGTGGTTGGCTGTAAGTGGATTTTTCGTACAAAGCGTAAATCTGATGGCTCTATTTACAGGTACAAAGCTAGGCTGGTGGCCAAGGGATTTCTTCAACGCCCTGGTGTGGATTACATGGACACCTTCAGCCCTGTTGTCAAACCAACAACTGTACGAGTAGTTCTTAGCCTTGCCATCTCTCGTAATTGGGATCTCCGGCAGCTAGATGTGAATAACGCGTTTCTACAAGGTCACCTACAGGAAACTGTCTACATGAAACAACCACCAGGCTTTGTGGATCAAGATCACCCTTCCTTTGTGTGCAAACTTCGCAAAGCAATCTATGGCCTAAAACAGGCTCCCCGGGCTTGGTACCATGAACTGCGCATGTTTCTCCTTCAATCTGGGTTCATGAATTCGCATGCTGACACTTCTCTTTTTGTTCTCCAAGCTTCAGGACATCTTATCTACCTCCTGGTATATGTGGATGACTTGATCATCACTGGCAGTGACCCTCTTCGTGTCAATTTGTTCATCCAATCTCTGGCTCAGCGCTTCTTCATCAAAGATCTTGGCTACTTATCGTATTTTCTGGGTGTGGAGGTAGTCCCCAACAAGCACGGTCTTTTGCTCTCTCAGCGGTGTTACATGTTGGATATTCTCTCCAAAACTAATATGCTTGGTGCTAAGCCTGCACCTACGCCTATTCCCACAGCACCACCGTTAAGCTTAACTTCTGGCACACCATTACCTGATCCAACTGAGTACAGGAATGTTGTGGGCAGCCTCCAGTATCTTCTTCTCACACGCCCAGATATGAGCTTTGCGGTCAACAAATTGTCTCAATACATGCATACTCCAACTACGGTTCACTGGCAGTTTGTCAAACGTCTTCTGCGATATCTATGTGGTACACTTAATGATGGCCTTCAACTGTATCGAGATTCTCCTATCCATCTGCATGCCTTCTCTGATCAGCTACACCACACTGCCTCGTCGCATGTCCAGGCCTTCTCTGATGCTGACTGGGGTGGCAACAAGGATGATTTCTCCTCCACCAGTGCCTATCTTATCTATCTTGGTCGTAACCCAGTCTCCTGGAGCTCGCGGAAGCAGAAATCCATTGCGCGATCATCCACAGAAGCGGAGTACAGGGCTGTTGCAAACACAGCTGCGGAGCTCAATTGGCTTACTTATCTACTCACTGATCTGAATGTCAGCCTACCGGTGTGTCCAGTCATTTACTGTGACAATGTGGGAGAAACCCAGCTTAGCTCCAACCCTGTATTTCACTCTCGTATGAAGCACATTGCCATTGACTTTCACTTCATTCGTGATCAAGTTCAAACTGGCGCCCTGCGTGTTGCGCATGTTTCGTCTGCAGACCAACTAGCAGACGCTCTGACAAAACCCCTACCCAGTTCCAAGTTTCTGGACATCAAATCCAAGATTGGACTTCTCTCTCGCGGTCCATCTTGAGGGGGCATGATAACAGATATCCTACTCCTTATAGGATTCTGTTCTGTATTCTTATCTTGTGTATCAATTCTATACATATAGGAGTCTTTATCCTTATCTGATTGTATATCAAAAGGTTATATAAACCATGTAAACACTTATGAGAAGATATGAAAATATATTCATCTAACACCTGATTTGTTTGAAAGAAGCATTCGAAAATAGGACTTTTGTTAATTATTCGGAACAACACGATATATATAAAATTTGTTTTATACATATAAATTCGGTAATCTCAGCACGTAATAAATTATAAGAAAAAACTTTTTTAGCACAGTATTATTTAAGGATATTATGATTTTATAATTATATATACAATATACACATTTTACATATCAATTAAATGGTTCACACTCTAGTTAATGAACAAGAGCCAAGGAGTATTGGGATCGAATCCTCTTGACTTAAGTTCTGTAAAATACATATGGAGAGATATTAGAATGTCAGGCTTATAAACGATAAAGGATGGATTTTACAGATTAGTGACCTTATTTTATTACTATTTGGTTGCCATCCAAGTTTATCAACCCAACTAGCTAGGTCTTCCAGTCAAAGGTTGATCAGTTTATTATGCCGGACTGCAGACCCATTTCGTCCCAGTTTTCCCGACCTGGTCTATTGGCCCCATCTGGGCCTAGGTCGCTCGGCCCATTCCGTCGACTCCTTTTGGGACCTGACTGCCTACCCAGTCTGTCAGCTCAGTCTGTCAACCAATATGCAAGTACTACATTTCAATCATGTGAAGTTTCGTAACCTTGGCAGCCTTGATGTTGCAGTGATGCAAAATAGATGTTTATGCCAAAATTCCCATTGATATTAACAACCAATGATTTGATGAAAAAACAGTAAGCATAAAGATTTTAACTTACAGTTTGATATATAGAATTCTATTTTTAAACCAATGATTTGAGAAACATTTTAATACTCCATTCATTTACAAATCATAAATCTGATCAAATTACAGTCACAAATCCATAATCTTTTACATCAAGAAAAATGAATCATGACAGTAGAATCTATCTATTCTAATCTCACACAATGTTTATATACCTAATGATCTTTTTCCTTCTACTCTGATAAATCTTCTTTAGCTTTTCTTCACTTCAATTTTCCGACCCCCTCTCTGTTGAATGCTCTCTACTATTTATAGATTATCTAGTGGGTCCCTCTTGTCCCGATACCCTCATTCGTTCTCCTTATTATCTTTGGATCGGGATGATTATACGATTGACAGGTCATGCCTTTTGCTTTTTGGTCTGTTACCTTGCATGGTTAACACGTATTCTTTATTTCTTGAGAATCAACTTTGTCCCGATCATATGTGTCAGACGTATGATAAAAGTAATTATCGTCTTACTTTCCCGCTCCACATTCATCATTACTCCTACTTTCCCGTTCCTCTTTCATTATTATTCTTACTTTACCGCTCCACATTCATCATTATTCCTACTTTCCCGTTCAATAAGCATTTAATGCTATCTGTTTCGATCAGTGTGATGTTACTTTCCCGGTCTTACGTGTCGATCATGCAGAGATTTACTCAGTCTTTCACATCTGTCCTTTTTCGATCCTTCGATATGGTTTTGATTGTATGTTTCTCATTCTTCTTAATTTCATTGTCTCCTTCGTTAATCGTTTTACACGTGTCGTCCTTCTTTTATTTCCTAACAATAGACTGTCAATGCTTTTTAATGATCTTATCTCATGTAATTCTTCTTTTTCATTGTTGCCCCTTTTGTATGCACTAGGGCGCTAATAAAAATTGCAACGTGAGAGTATAAAATGATCAACACACTTCACAACTTTCTATTTCTATCTGATCTATGGCTCTTATTTGTTTTTGCATATGTTATGATTATTTATGGTTTTGAGATACAGAATAAAGCTAAGAACTTAGATGTATGAGGAAATTGAGTTAAGATTGGCGGATAGATTCTGACGCAGATTAGGATATACTGGTTTGTATCTTCTAATCCAACTTTAAGTTTCAAATTTTACCAATCTATATTCGAATGCTCTATTTCATTACGGGGATAGATAAAAGTATTACAGTGTCATCCATGAACAACTTTCTCATGGAATCAGTGAAAATATAACTCTGCAATTTAATGCATTTTAAAAAGATTCGGTCCCTTAATTTGGGATTTTGATTTGCAACAAGTGGTTTTCAAGCATTTTTTTTTTTTTCTGAAATAGTTTTCATGTATTGTTAATTGTCTGGAAAATAGACATGGTATACTTCTGTTAGATCAGGTTGATAAACTCCAAAGTTTCTCTCGACCCCTTCAGGCTTTAGGTTCTCGTTATACATGGCAAATATATATGTCTCCAAATCATGGCGTGGTCTCTTCGGCGACCCTTCGTTTATGAACAATGTGCCAATCAGATTGTTGATGTACTTTTCAGCATTTTCGACCGTGGCTATATCTCCATTCCCAGCGGAAGGCCAACCAGTTTCAGTCACGACAATTTGAACATTCGGTCCACCTGCCTTTTCCAGAGCTGAAACGACTGCATCAACCATAGCAAAAAACAAATTCTTGTATTGAAGGTCTCCGTCTTGCACAACAACATCACTAGTATTGAACATTGTATAGTCATACCTAACCTGAGCAGGGTTACCAGCATATGCAAAATAAGGGTAAATATTAGCTAAAAGAGGGTACTGATTTGTTTCTAAGAAAGCTGTGATTGTTCCCATTATCGAGGCAGATGCGTCAGAAAATGCCCCTGCAGATGGTGGATATGACTCCCCCAAAATGTTTGATGAAACAACCGTGCTAACAGGAATTGTTCGGCCAGTTGATTTAATAGCAGCGTCAAGGTTTGTCAGTGCTTGAGGGAGAGAACTCGCTAGGTCACTAGGAAATGCAATTTCATTACCGACTACTATATAACTGAAAGTAATATTTGGGTACGCGGCGATATTGGTGTTAACCCATGTTGCTGCATAGTTTGTATCATTTGCAAGTTTTGTAATATCGTCGTTGAGTGTCCCGGGCATGATTTGAAATGCAGGGTTACTGTTTACGTACGCTAGAATATCAGGATTTGGTTCAAAGAGTCGGACTCTATGAACATGCCTTTCTTGTAACTTGGCAAATCCTTGGGCTGGAGATGGAAGATTGTCACCATTTGTTCCATATGCCACACCAATGGATAGTGCCCCTATGGGATTCCACAAACAAATGCAAATTCAGTTTATGTAAGACCCCATTACGGTGTGCAGAGATAAGCATTTGTGAAATTTAGTCATCGTTTTTAAATCGAAACAAAAAACAGTAATGAAATTTACCTGCAGAAGTGATACGGTGGGAGATAGAGAAAAAAGCAAATACAAGGAAGAAAATATTCATTGATGCAACAGTGAGCGAGTAACCCGGTTATGTTTTTCACAGGAGTAAGAGCTCAAAGCTTTGCATGGACTATATATATATATAAGTGAGAGGAGGGCCTCATAAATTCTTTTCATGGCTTCATAAGATAAAAAATCTTCTAAGGTTTTATTGTGGATAAGTACTAATATATGAATTCTGAACCCCAAAATCTTCGAGATTTTGCTTGGAATAATGGTACTACACATCGAGAGAAAATCAGAAAATCCAATGAATGCACAGAATAAACTTTGCTATTTATTTAACCAAAGATTTGATATATGTAGACATTACATCGTGGTTTTGCGGAATAATAAAGAAAGTTCACATTGCTCTCTCAAATATCACTTGAGTTGCAATATTACTACCATCCAGGCCAGTTTACAGGATATACTTCTGATAGGTCCGGTCGATAAATTCCCCAATTTCTTTCAACTCCTTCAGGCTTTAGATTTTCATTATACATAGCAAATATATGCGTCTTCATTGGGTATTGTGGTCTCTTCGGCGTCCCTGATTTCATAAGTGTAGTGATCAAATTGTTGATATACATCCGAGCATATTCAACGTTCGTTGTAGCAACATTCCCGCCAGCCGATGGCCAACCAGTCTCACTCACCCAAACTGCAACATGTGGCCCTCCTGCTTTCTCGACAGCCCAAATCATTGAATCCACCATTGAATAAAACAAATTGCTGTACTGAAGATCTCCATCTTGAACAACAACATCACTAGTGTTGAACAATGCATAGTCTAGCCTAATCTCTGCAGGATTACTAGCGTAGGCGAAATAAGGGTAAATATTTATAAACAGTGGGTAATTCCGGGATTCTAAGAAACGTACGACGCTTGTCATTACCGCCATGGAATCAGCCGCGAATACCCCTGCAGAAGGTGGATAGGATGCTCCAAGTACGGTCATAGCCACCGCTGTGGTTACTTGTATATTCTGTTGAGCATAAGTCTTGATAGCTTCTTCCATGTTCAACATGGCTTGAACGACAAATTCTGCTATTGTACCAGGGATTATTTCATTTCCAACCACAATATGGCTAAAAAGTGCGTTTGTGAAGGGAACTATGTTGTTTTGTACCCATGCATTTGCATAGTTCTGGTCGGACGCAATCTTTTGGATATCATCATTGAGCATTCCCATAGAGACGACGAACGAATAACCTGGTGTGCTGTTAAGATAATTTAGGACAGCATGATCGGGCGCGAATAGGCGGAGTCTCCAGACTTTGTGTATTAGAGGGTTTAGCCCTTTGTCTGGTGTTGGAAGATTGTCTCCTTCTGTTCCATAATTCAAACCAAAATTACTCTCCATATGGTATTCCTGTCCTGAAGAGTAAATTGAAAAATAGACGTGAGCTTTAATTTATACAAATAAATACTAATAATTAAATTCAGAAAGAAAAAAGAGATGAAGATAAAATGAAATTTACCTCTAGTAAAACTAAGGAATTCAGTGATAAACAGAGAAAATGAAAGACAAATAAGAAACAAACTCTTCATTTTTAATTTTTTTATTTCTGAATGGTATTACCTGACTATGGTTTAGTGTGAATCAAAATGTATGAGGAATCGGGGATTTAAATACTAATATTTTTGGATAGATTTTAGAAAGAAAATAAAACGGAAAAATATGATGGTTTAGTCATAAATTGTACGTTAAATAGTAGTAAGAATCTGATTAGTCATTCAGAGTTATATCACCAATTAATACATTAATTATTTATTAGTCTTAGCTTATAAAGAAATTTGGCTGTTCGTATTCAGCAGTTCTGGTTCATGTCTAAAGACAATGAATTTGAAGTTTTGGAAACCCATCATAAATAAGATTTTCAGAGATAAAACTGTGCATATAGAAAGTTAACTGACAATATATATTTCCATCATAATCAACAAATTTTAATTATTCTTAAAAAAAATTAATTATTTATTTCATTGCATTACTAATATCTTCTTACTCCGTAATTTATTTTTATTTTATTTTTTTATATTGTAAAGTCTACACTCTTTAACGAGTCGTGACATTTCAATTTCTTTATTTAACTAAACTTTGTATGTTATTTAATGAGAAATGAAATCATAGGAAAGCGTGAAATGTGAGACAGTTAACCATTAAAAAAATCAATTTTTTCACATAATATCTAAATATACGGCACATTGACCAGGTCAAAGGTATGAGAAAATTTAGAATTTATATGATTAAGACTTAGTGAATATTCAGAAAGAAAATAAACGTAAAGACGATTGATTGGTCACAGTTAATTCTTTGTTAAATCTGGAGATTTCGAATAGTCATTTAGTGTTTTATACTAAAATCAATTCACAATTATTATTTTTCTTATAAAGAAACTTAACTAATTGGTTGTACGAATTCAGCAGTTTTGAATCATTTTCATGGCTATATGCTTTGAAACCCATCGTAAATAAGATTTTCAGAATGCTTTGCATAGAAAATTCATTAATAATATATATTTTTCCATCATAGTCTATAAAAAAATATCTATTTTTATAAAGAAAAAAAATAAATGAGCCAATTTTCGGGATACAGACCATAATTTGGAAAATTAAACATCTAACTTTAAATATAAGATTCAGACCCTTAATTAATTAGCGTAATCCAAACTGATTACATGCCGATAACCTCTGTTATGTTAATACGTCTAATTATTGTGTATATTCTTACGTGTGGCCAGTATAAGTTGGCTAAATTATTAAAAGGTGACTTGAAATGAATTTATAGATGCGTATTTACAATTTTATTGGTCAAAGGTTTTAGGATTCGAGATTTTATAAAAGTATTGGTACCTCCATCCATCCAATAAAAAGAGTATTATTTTCCTTTTTCTTTTTAAAAAATATTACATGGCAGTATTTTGTGGAAAATATTAAATAAGAAAATCATACCTATACTTTCTTCATTTGCATATACCGATAATTTTTTTATTTTTTATTTTATTAAAATTCTAAATGATTATTTAATTCAAAAAAACAATAAAAATAAACTAATTATATTATTAAATTTTCTTTATATTAGATGAATACCTAATTTTATTACACTTTTCCTAATTACAATTTGTTTAGTATAAGATTTTTACCTATTCAATCATAATTTTATTTTAATTATAATTGAATGTTTAGGTCGAGTGAGGTAAAATCATGAGTTGGACGAGCTAAATTAGATAATCAATCCTAATCTTTGTGAAGATGTAATGACGAATTAAAAATTAATATCAATGAAATTGAGAGATAATCCTTTCATTCAGAAGAAGGTTATAATTGTCAGGCATGATGGATCTTGCCTCACAAATATAAGTCGAGACTTCGGTTCCCGTTACTGAGGCCTGAAGAGTGGTGCCCTGCCGCAGAAGGGATGCCGTATAAGGTGATTGGTTAGTGACTTCAGCACAAATCAGAAAAAATATAGCTGTAGTGGAAAATAATAATGAAGATGTATTGGCATGCCATATCTATGTTTTCACACAAGGACATAAAATACGTTTCACACAAGGACAGAGTGACCATAGAAGATCCCAGAACATGTTGATTTTAGTGGCACAGTTACCTCACGGAATACGTCATAAAAACTTAGTATTTCTTTCTTCCTTATCAGTCGTGAACACTCTCTTCCTATAAATACCCTTGTTGATATAACAAACTCTTTAACAACAACATTGCACACTGCTTTAAATTCCCCCACAGACCTTCAACAATTTAGTTTATTCATCAACAATGTCGAAATCAGCAGACCAAGAATTCCCTCAGAAGGCATTTGGATGGGCAGCTAACGATACTTCTGGTCATCTATCTCCTTATAAATTCTCCAGAAGGTATCTATAATCATGGCTTACTTACCAGATCAGTTTGTTCTTCTTCTTCTTAAAGATGAATTTCTAATCTGTGGACTGGTTTTTGTTGTTGTTTCTCGATGGTATGAACAGGAGATTGAGGTAGTTTTGAAACAAATCCATGCAAATTACTATTTAATTAGTGGATTTTTTAGGGGATTAAAATATTGCTTCTTCTACCTAAAAAGTGCAAATCTGAATGATTTGAGAAATTGATTTTCCCTATTTAATTGTGTTTAATATGGAGAGTGAATTGTAATTAGGTGGATGAAGAATTATTGATTGAAATCAGATTTTCTTACAAAAAAAATATTTAGAGCGTATTATTCCACAAAAATTACTAATCTCAATTAAAAAACACAAGGTAATTTTTTTTATGTTTACTGGTAATTATTAGGATATAGAATATATCTACTTCAGGTTTGAGCAAAAAACTAAAAATCTTTTTTTTTAATAATGATCAGTGATTGATTGTATTTTTCCTAATCACTAATGAACTATGTTTTATTCATGATTCTGGTATCTAGAGACAAACATAAAACATATATGGAACATACCATACATGCTTAAATAAGTAAATAAATAAAAAACACCGACGTGGTTCATTATTGTCCCGTCAATTTTTCTTGTCTTCTTTGAAAGCTGGCTGCTGTTTTTCTGTGGTTTGAAATAGGGCAACGGGAGAGGAAGACGTGACCTTCAAGGTGTTGTACTGTGGCATATGTCACTCTGATCTCCACTTCATTAAGAATGAATGGGGCAATGCAGTCTACCCAACGGTCCCTGGGTGGGTAACTTTTTTTTTATCTTTTTTACCATGCTCTACATTGGGTTGTTTGCACATATACAGGTGTCCGATACCGATATTTTTCCAAGAGTCCAATACAAGTATGGTGTCGGTATCGGCGTACCCGATACGATATGTATCTGACATGGGTATGGACATGCCCTATAAATGTCGGGGCAACCCAGCCTCACTGTACTGTTTACTTCCATCAGTGTTATCAAATTCTTATTAACTTTGTGTTTGTTTTACACAGACATGAGATTGTGGGTGTAGTGACAGAGGTTGGTAACAAGGTAGGAAAGTTCAAGGTTGGTGACAAAGTTGGTGTTGGGTGCATGGTTGGGGCATGTCATTCCTGTGATAACTGCAAAAGTGACCTTGAGAATTACTGTCCTAGAGTGATTTTTACTTATGGTTCTAAACATGTTGATGGATCTGTTACTCAAGGAGGTTACTCGGATATTATGGTAGCCAATGAGCGATATATTGTTCGTATCCCTGAAAACCTTCCACTTGATGCGGCTGCGCCACTACTTTGTGCTGGTATTACTGTATATAGTCCAATGAAATATTATGGACTTTGTGAACCTGGTATTCACATTGGTGTAGTTGGCCTTGGTGGTCTTGGTCATGTTGCTGTGAAGTTCGGAAAGGCCTTCGGCATGAAAGTTACTGTGATCAGCACCTCACCAGCCAAGGAGAAGGAAGCGATCGAGCATCTTGGCGCAGATTTGTTTCTGGTCAGTCGTAATCCGGAACAGATGAAGGTAAAATTTACTACACAACTTGATAAGATATCTGTTATGGGCAGTGCAAATGACCAATACCAATTCGATATTGGCGACACCTAGTCACTGCCATATTTAGGCCATTGTGGGTGTAGTATGTAGCTTAAAATTTATGCACTGCCCCGTGATTGGAACAATCGTATCTTTTTGTTAATTCTATTATTCGGTTTTGTGTAGGCGGCCATGGGATCAATGGATGGTATCATCGACACAGTCTCTGCCAATCATCCTCTCCTACCATTGATCGGTCTACTAAAAACTCAAGGGAAATTAGTTATGGTGGGTTTACCAGAGAAGACACTGGAGATTCCAGCTTTTCCATTGGTTGGAGGGAGGAAAATGGTGGCAGGAAGCTGTATTGGAGGAATGAAAGAGACTCAAGAGATGATTGATTTAGCTGGGAAGCACAATATCACAGCAGATATCGAGGTTATTCCAATGGATTATGTCAACACTGCAATGGAACGTCTTGTTAAGGCTGATGTTAGGTACCGTTTCGTCATCGACATTGCCAACACTTTACACAAAATTGCCTAGACTGCATTAGGCGCCATCTCACTGAATCACAAGTTTAACACATCTATTTATTTCGTCGATCTTCTTGTATTTCATATTTTAATGTAATACCTGATGTTTTCATTAGCATCGTTATAAATTAGAGTACTGTTTGAGTTTAAGTCTCTTTTCATTCAAACATATTATGTATTTGATCTTCAAGTTATACCATTTAAGAAGTTACTTTTTGATTTCTGAAAACAAAAAATATCAGATGTAATTTGATTACACAGTTTCAGAATGACTTTTAGAAATAAAAAAATTGATTTTTAATAAAACAAAGAATGGTTTTATTTCTAACTTTTGGGATTGACTTTATTTCTGGTATCCAAATATCCTTTTAATATTATTTTTTTATTTAGAAGTCATTTTTAGATTTTTTTTATGGTTCTTAACCTAACTTGTGAGTTTCTTCTTTTAGAGGTCAAGAAGTAACTTCGAGGAGTGTATCCACACAGTAAGGGTGTCAATTATGTTCAAAAACTCCAAAATTTATTTGAACTTACATCCAAAATATTAAAAAACTGGCTTGTAAAGTAAAAGTTGTCCAAAATTTATAATTGCATGATCTTTAGTTTTCCGTTGATCCAAGACTAATCTCAGCAAGCACCCTTGCCTAAAATTTATAATTGCATGATCTTTAGTTTTCCATCGATCTAAGACTAATCTCACTAAGCCCCCTCAAATGTAGCCTCTTTAGGTCAAACAATAGGACTATAAATCGGGTGACGTGGGCAAATCATATTAGATTTGTCACCAATTATCTACTCTGATACCATTTATAGCTGAAACAAGAACCATGAAGAAATACAAAAACTTTAGTTATAACCCCTGTTGCATTAGAAGATCAAAACTATGAACAAAAACGAATTTCTTGTGAAGGTAGATAAATAACTAAGTTTATTAACATGAAGTGATGATAATAAATATCAATCTACAAAAACATACGCACATGAGTAGAGCAAGCTTTATATAAACCCACTTCATGACTTCATGCCGTAATTATAAACACCTATAAATATGAATTAAGATAGAAACAACAATTGGTTTTAAGCGAACAAAAAATGATGCAGCATACACATCCCAAAACAGTTGATTAAAACATAAGAAAACTAATTAGTTGACGGCATCTTTCACATTGCGCTTAACATTCTTGGCACCTTTCTTGACAGAATCAGAAGCTTCTTCAGCTTTGCCGACAACGGTATCCTTTATCTTTTGAGTAGTTTCTTTGGTAGTCCCCCATGTATCTTGTGCTACTTTCTTTGCTTTATCACCTATGTCCTTTGCTGAGTCTGGCAGCACCTTACCAACAACTTCTTTTGTTTTCTGAGCTACCTTCAGTGTTCAAATAAATGTGATTAATTAGTTATATATATATTCTCAAAATAGTACAGAATAGAATCCTAGCCGACGATAATATGAGCTTAGCCAATGTAATAACCTAAGATTCAGGCATTATTAGCACATTACGTTAAAATTGTGTATGATATATGCATGTGATGTCACTGATGTGTCCGATGTGAAGATATGCATCAATCAGAAATAGGTGCAGAATATGTGTTGGAACGCGCGTAACAAAGCTTACCTGTTCAATTGTAGAGCTGGCCTGGTCTTTCAAATCTTCAGCAGTTGAGCTAGCCTTGTTTTTCATGTCTTCAGCAGTTGAGCTAGCTTTGTTTTTCATGTCTTCTGCAGTGGAGCTTGCTTTGTCCTTCATTTCTTCAGCAGTTTGTCCCAGTTTTTGTTTTGCTGCTTCAGCTGACTTGTCACATGCTGATTTAGCTTGTTGATGTGCACTTCCCTACATCGCACATTCCAAAATTCAAGAAAAAAAAAATAATTATGAATTTGCAGCAATCAATGTCATAAGGGCCTAGCATCATCTTCTTAAGGATCACCTGCAGAGGTCTAGGAGCAGCAGTAACAAACATTTTGGAAGAATATTTCCATGGGCTTGCTCTCCCAATTGAGGCACCAGCTTGATACAATCTGGGGATGCTGGTTGATGCTAACAGGCTCAGATGTGCCATTTCTTTTTCTTTTTGGTCTTCCTTCCTCTCTTGCTTCGGTTTCCTGAGAGATTTGATTAAGTTCTTAAACTCAGATTATATCTGAACTTTGTGCAAACAATTCAATATATTTATACAAACCAAATTGATCCATGAAGTCCTGAGTGATTTTCTCTACCTTAATTTTCTCCAACTTCCTCTCAAATTCTGTCCAATTGACAAATTTCTAGATCCAATGAAGTAGGATTGCTAATTATAGGGTTTCTAGATCCTCCAAATATAGGCATGACATACTTTGGTTTAATTTCAGTGGTTTATATGACTCCTCTATGCCCATAGCCTCGGCCCAGTCGAGATTTTTTGATCAGATCTGATTTCTGGTCACATTCATACAACTGAACATGGTTACCATAAAACGATGATAGAATAATAGATAAAGGATTCCAATGGGAAAACTGGCCTTCACCAAACGTTTAAAAAATTAAAAAGAAAATATGGAAATTGAATTATAACACTTTTTTTCTTAATTATCATAGAGAGTGACAAGAATTATCCTCGGCTTAAACAGCAGCATTGAGGATAGTAGGAGAAGCAGACCAAGAATTGGACATAGGACTCAATTTCGCAGCCTTGGCTAGAATATCAGCTGCATTATTACATTCCCGATTGACGTAGACACAAAAAACACATAGACAGGGAAGTAAAAGCTAACCTACAGTCATCGAGAAGGGTAAAGTTCTCCCAACAAACTGACCTACTCCCTCAGATAACACTCTGAACAACAACATTCTTGCACCAGCTGATGAGGATAGCCAGAATAATTGACATGTTGAAGACCACAGGAAGAAATAATTGCACTGGCAAAAAATTTAGCTGAGAAGATAGGAGAAGAAGAAGTAGATAACCTGTCTTCTGGGTTAATAGTGAGATTGAATGAGATCCCCAAACATTACCCAAGGATGGTGTACAGTAGAAGCAAAACCGGCTAAGCTATCCCAGAACTGTTTTTTGGCAGCATAATGGGGTGGACCATACAATCAAGAAATAATCCAAGTCACATTTGCAGGTCCAGCAATAATCTTAGCATGAACATAGTTGAGATCAGACTCTAAAAACTGAAATGAGAAACCATCTTTCCACATCAACGCAATACCTCCAGCTAAGCCATCAGCAGAATGAGACCAGTAATTGGGATAATTCAATTCTCTAAAGTGGTTATTAATAACATGAGATGAGCTTTTAGTTTCAGAAAGAAACACTATGTCAGGATCATGCGAGAGGATATACAATGCATTAAATGAGTCCTAGTATTAGTACTGCCAAAGCCTTGGCAGTCCAGGCTAAGATTTTCATTATATCTGATAGGAAAAAGAATGAGAGGCAATGCAGTATAAAACTAAATATAACAAATAAAGCAATGAACTGGAAATAAGAGATAAAATGAAAGAACTAAATATGATGATACAGCTTACCGGCCTTGTAACATTATTGCGGGAACCAATCAATTCTTGCAGTATCTGTAAAAAAGATGGCGAAAATGAAGTACATTGTTGGTCATGGTAAGGATGAGAACTAGATGCCGCTGCTGGATACGGAACAAGGTTGAAATGCCCAAAGAAAGCCACTATTTCACCTTTGCACACAAAGAAACAACGAAGACTAACATCATTGGTTTATTCAGGAAGAGGAATTACATGGAAAATCAGAATCTAAAAACCATCAGGGATTACCGAAAGAAATGGTGGGGATGGGAGAGGAAACATTTATAAAATCTGTCTCCAAAATTTGCCAAAACAACATACACAGAGGAACTGTTCTTTGAGAATTGCTGAGCATATGAAAGGTTTGAGTTTTAGTTTTTTGGTCAAAAACGTACCACTGGTTGTAACTATTCGCGAATCAAATTGAGTAAGGAGACAAGGGAAATATTGGAATACCAGACCAAAGGCTGACAATGGAAAACCAAATAGTTAAGACGCGGCGGCAAAATACATGAGATCGACACAAATATAAGAGGTTAAAAAACAGCTGATACAAGACAAAGGCTGATAGACATTGAAGCAAACATTGAAGTGCGTAGAACAGATGAAGAACAAACACAAGAACTCATATACTGGACAAAGACATTAACCAAACAATTCAGGTTCAGACAAAAGAAAAGTGGAGAACGAACAGATGTAGGCAAAATAAGTGTTTCAGCGATGCGAAGGCTATTAATTTCATAACTTGGAGAGATACCTGAATACCCAAATAGAGGTTGAGATGACTCCAAAAGTGAGCTTGTACAATTGAAAATTCAACCATATTTCATATTTGCCAACTCTCTCTAGCCACTGACCACCTTCTATCCGTGGAGGTAGCAGCTAAGACCTCAATCAGCAGCCATAAAAGACCGGCAAAAAAAAAAACAAAAAAAAAAAAGGAAAAGAACACCAGAAAGATGAAGAAACAAATATTACCAAGAAATTTAATGGCCCCTAATGGGCTACATGGCCGGTAAGCAAAATCGATTAGCCGGCCATGGGGGAGGTCCTAAGATCACTAGTTATAGGTGGAAATGCAAACTAGTTCAGAGACTGCTGATTCACTTAAAACAACTATCTGTAGCAAATTTAATTTCTAGTCATTAGGCATTACACATTATATGTAGCTGTACAGGACATTAAAAGAACCCGTCTACAATCTAAGATATGCTGCAAAAAATTTCATGTAAGTTTTTTCAGCTTTACTTACTAGTACAAACTAAGGCCTACCACTTTAATGATCAGATATTGTCTCCTCGGAAGATGCTTCAGTGTCTATTACAATCACGTCATTTGCCTTAGTAACAGGAAATGAAACTGGACAGTTGAAATTTGGTCCACTTCTGTAATCCGATATTAGATTCCCCGCCTCAGGTATTTCAGAACTTGAACCCAGTCTTGAAAAACGATCCAGCTTAGATTTGCTGGAACGATAACAATTTGGTACGCCAGATGTTGCCTGCACACCAACCGCATCGAGCCTTCGACAGGGATCCAGTGGGGAAACCATTGATGCCTCAAGATTACGGAACAATGGAGCACCCCGATGATAGTTATCACATTGCAAGTTCATAGACTCTGATCCGGCTGAACCTGCATTAGGCAGAAATGCTGCTTCAAATGGCCTCAAAGAAGACATATTGACCACTTCTTTGAGCCAATGAGGCAGATTTGTACCATATTCACGAATCCCACTTGGCATACCTTCTCTTAACAGCGAATCATCCCTCCTACTATTGAATAACCCTCTTCTGACCCCTATCTCTTCATAAGTTGATCTCTCAACAGGCTTTTGGTGAAGAACAGACAGACCTGTGGCATATCTTTGTCGTCTATAGTTCGCATAAGAATGGCTCCGGTTCCTTTGGCGTCTCGATGGTATCTGGAGCTGTTTGGTTCCAATTCGCTGCAGAACTGAATGGGTTAACTTGCTATTACCAACAGAACTCATCCTTTCCGAAATACCACCACCGGTAAGCATTTGAGTAATGCTCGGCACTTCAAACCTATTTACTTGTCTCTGAACATAAGCATTTCCAAGAGAAAGCCGAGTTTCATCAGTCAAGGTCCCTGATAAAACTGATGTAGGACCTTCAATATGATACTTAATATAACATTGAGAACCAACCGATCTTTTTCTTGACAAGAAGTCATAGTCGATGTCTCGAGAGGTAGTATTCAAGAGATTTAATTGTTCCAAATCCCATCTCTCAGCAAGATCAGCCGCACCCCTAAACCTAGAAAATCGCAATCTTGGGTCCATCAAGATAGAATCCCAGTTACCCTTTCCATGTCTCCTTACACCAACCCACAGAAAATCCAACTCTTCCTCTGACCAAATTCCAGTGTCTCCCTTCAATTGACCCAAAGAACAGCCCTGACTTTCTCTTAACGCTTTAGCTGTAGTACTGTCAACTATCTGCCTGTGGTTCAGAAGACAGGCTGTCTCTGATTTGAGTGACATTTCTAGAGTACAGCCTCCATTTAGAAAGTCAGAGTTCGACAAAGACGGAATGCTGGGGGTGTCCTTGAAGAAGTTGATAGCAGGCAGTGATGGGGAAGATAAACTTACGGAACATGGAAAAAGAGGCAATTTGGGTGCCTTAGTGTTTTTCTGGTTCAACCCGCATCCTGACTCCACAATAGAATTAATTTCTTCAAAGTCCAAGGAAGCAGTGGTATCTAGCGGTTCACAAGGAGGATCCAGCTGACTAATTTCATCATCAATGCAGCCCTGTAGATCATGTCAAAAAGTTGAGCATCAAAACATAGAACTTTAATCATCAATAAAGGAGTAGAAATAACTAATTATTTAGGACCTTCTGTAATAACATATAGTCCAGAACAGAATTTGTAAGAGCAAAAACTTCACACCTGCTTACTTGGATCCACCAATGAAATGCCCAATGAGAGCATCGGGGAATTCTTTCCATGACTGTTGTTACAACCTTCCTCTACCTCTATGTCATCATCGCATGTATTTCTAATCACGGAGACATTTTGGGAATCTAATTTCTCCTCTATTAAAACATTGGTACTTTCCGACAATCCTATGACACTTTTGGACGCTCTGCCACACCAGTCAGTTGCATGATTTGGCTCTAGTGAAATTGAGGAGTCGAGAAAAGTTTCAGTACAGCGTAAATCTGCCACGTCTGATGACAATATAAAATCTTAGAACCTTGTTTCAAAGAATTTAAATATTTTTGATCCAACTAATTCAAGACAATCTGATTAGTAGTACCAAGAGGAGGTGCAGTTAGGTCCAGAGGTGCCAAGAAAACACCATTTTCTGACACATGATCAGGCATAACAGCTTCCTTCACACAATCAGTCAGAACTGTTTGAGACTGTTTTGCATTCGAATCTACAACTTTGGGCAACTCTTGAACTTTTTCGTATATCACACTTGAGTCAGTTTCATATGTTGAAGTTTTTCTTAAACATTCTTTTTGTGGAACTTGGGCACCTGAGTCAAATTCAGGATGCACTGAAGAAAGATGTAGATGCGAGTTCAGGCATGGAACAAGTGCAACAATAGGTGAGTGATCCTCTGATAGGCATCCTTGAGTTGATTGGTCTTGCTCCACATGCCTGGCATGTTTAGACTTTATAGAGTCAATAAGGCAGTTAAATCATATCAGCAAAACAAACATGATCAACAGAACAATAAAGATTGAGTAAGTTTACATCTTAGTTTCATGAACACCTCTATCAGCAATGGATGATGACGAACCTGCATCTCTGTTCTGTTCAACAAACTTGAGATGAAACCAAGAGATTGTTTTCAGGTAAATTCATATAGACAGCACTAAACATAAGCATCATTCACCTCGAAACAACATGAAATGCAAAATAGGCGGATTATCAGAGCTGTCCCCAAATAAAGCATATACCTAGAATAAAAGTGATAGACAGACAGTATGGTTACAAACGAATTTTAGCATTCCCAATACTCTTCAAAGCTTGGAATAAATCAGAAAAATCTGTGTAACCAGAAGCATGCATCGGTAGCAGGATTATATAAATGGTGTCTAAGCAAAAAATCCACCCAGGATAAAGTGATAAACATGCAATATAGCTAACGAATGATTTTACACTCTCGATAATTGCCGAGGCTTGGAATTAATCAGAAATTTGGCATAACATGCTTCAATAACAACCACCGAAAAAGGAATTTCACAGAACAGATTCACAGAGAAAACCGATTAGACTATTCCTAAAAGAAGTATCTAGCATCTATTTCCTCCCTACCATGTCAAAGAAATAAGGGTCCCCAACATATACATAGATATTTCATATCTGCATTTACTTCTCCCACTGAACTCGCAGTCAACTGACTAATCCGAACTATATTGGTGGTCTATCCTAGCTGCTATCGTAGCTGCTATCCTAATCTCCATCTTATTGAAGTGAACTACATTCGTGGTGGGGAAAAAATAATGAAAATGTAATCTCCACTGTTACATTATCTCATGGGTCCTAAGCAAGTGGATAAAAACAGCTGAATTGGGTAGAGTGTCATACCTTATCATCCTTCAACTGTAGTAAAGTTGATAGATGAGTTGCTGAACTACACTGTTGAGAAGTGCCTTCAAATGAATCTTCCAGACCGCATGCAGTGTTTCTGCGGCATTTAGTGACTGAACATTCTTTCTCCTTGACCAACTGGTTCTCTATGTTGGTCTCATTCTTTTTATTTCTAAATCTTCTGTTAAATGTGAGAACTGGGGTACTGAATTTCTTCATCAAAGTGGTACCGGATTTGCATAAATCAGAGTTATCTTTCAACGGTGAATCAGCAGTATCTGAACCAGAAGGTTTCAATGTGGAGGCACTCGTATATTCAACAGTGCAATCTCTTTCACTAGAGGCTCCTAAGCACTCAGAGCTCGATTTTTTCAGAGCTTTAACATTTATTGACTGCAAAATGGAACTCTCACCGGTCAATGGACTCTTGCATTCAGGTACATGATTTTCGTGTAAAGGTAAACCCATATAACAATTATCTGACTTCTTTTCAGGTAATTTGCCTGCTTGAACTGAGCCATCTGTCTCACTACAAGCAGTTTCATCAGGTCTTACAGTCTGGAGAACTGCAAGATAAGAGCTTGATTCTTCATTAGTTAATCTTGGTTTCACTCTCCTTGATGCTTGTACTTGATGCGTCCCAAAATCTTGCTGTTTTACGCAGGTAGAGCATAACCATTGCCCGCCAGGTACAAGCTACAAAAAGGCGAATAAATTGTGTCATCACAAGTACACAATTTCTGTAGTAGAACAACGAATTATTTTCTCCTAGGCTGCACCTTAAGGGGCAGATCAAGGCATTGAAGATGATAAGTTTCAGAACAGCGATGACAATGCAGAGAAGTTTCCAAAGCATCAACTCTAGCACATTTAACACAGGACTGCAATAACCACAAATCAAATGAACAGGAAATGAGAACAGAACAAGCCATAAATTACTAATGAGTTCCTTGTGATATGAACAAACATTATGATAACATTTCAAAGCATATGATGTCCAAATTAAGGGAAGTAATACGCGAGTCTTTAATATCTAAAAGGCCCTAAAAGATAATCCTTAAGGTTTATGGACTTACCCAAGCATCTACATTTTGATTCTCCTGTACGCAAGTTTCACCTGATTCAACCAGATTTCCAGGAACTGCTGATAGCTTATCAGTCGGATATTTGGAACATGACTTCGGGTACCCAGTACCATGAGAAAGCTTCCGCTTTCGCTTATAAGTCAAGAACAGTTTAGAACTAATCATTTTAGCCTTCAAGCATCACTTCTCTCCAGGAACTGGCAACTGGAACAAAAAGGTATCAATAGAAAAAGGTTCAGCTTCTTTGACTGCTGATATCAAACTCCAACTAAGTTGTTAATTCTTCGAAATAACTTCATCAGCTAACCTGTAGTACTGCACTGGTAATGTTACAACATGGTTGCCGGCACAAAAACTGATACAAAAGGGAAGCTAGTATAGTAAGTAGCACCTCAAACAAAGTAATTGCGAAGAGCGTACGTAAATGAGAAGGGTTTGTTGTCAGTGTTTCTGACTCTAGGGGTCAAAGTCAGCTTGCCTGTACTCAGTGAGACACGAACCCACAACTCAAAACTGCAAAAACAAAACCATCAAAGAGAAAATGAGGAATTTGTATTAGTTGGAAAGTCACCTATCTCCCTATTTATCATTTCACAAAGAATTCAACATACATTCAAAAGAGCATTATTATCTAATAGTGCATTATCCATATTATGGCACAAACTTAGCAATTTGCAGAATCAGAATCAGAGTTCAAACATGAACTTATTTAGTCTAAGAGGTCTGCAAAGTAGTTAACTCATGTGAACTGAGAAGCAGCTATATTTTGTTAAGAGTTCACTCTACTCATTGACTTGAATCAGATGAGCTTCAATAGCTCAGAGCAATCAAAGATTTCAGGTAATAGCAGCAACAGAAATTGGACCTACTCCTAACCTAATAGACCACTTGAGTATCGTTGAGTTAGTGCACACAACAAAATCAAAATCAGACAAAGTAAAAAAAAAAAAAAGGGTTCAGAACTTACATACATATATTGAAACAACCTTGGATCTTTTAAATCCTCCTAGACAAAATGTAATATTGAAAACAAACCCTAAAAATTGCACCCAATATCTCTGAATTAAGTAGTTAAGATATACTCAAATAGTAATCTTGAACTTGAATGATGATGTTTCCTATCCCGAGAGCTTAGTTCCAGCAACTAAGTCTCAGCAGTAATAAACCCTAATTCCAGCTCCAAGTCGACAAAACCCCTGTTTTGTAAAAGAAGATTAATCTATGGTGTAGAGGTTGCTAAAAGGGATTTAGGTGTTTGTTTGTTTGTTTGTTTTTTATATATTGCTGATGATGAATTGATGATGGAGGTGGTGGTAGCCACTGTGTTAAGTGAAGTGAAGAAGATTGAAGTGAAGTAAGTAGCACTGAAAAGCAGTCAGAGGGGGCTCTGTTTAGTAAGAAAGAGAGACAAAATCAAATCAATGCTTTTTTTTTTTCCTTCGATCGATAAAAGTAATGGATTTCAGACAGGTTCTTATTTTATTTTACTTTTTTGAGAGTATCATTGTTGTCCAGTATCGGCCGATATGTATATTGTACCAGTGCGCCAGTGGTTAGTCTTCTTCTCAATCAAATCAAATTAAATCTTCTTCTCAATCAAATCAAATTAAATCTTCCTCTTTCATTCACATCTTATCTTTTGAAGCATGCAGTAAATGCTGGATTCAGACCCTTGCATTGATGGATAATTCACTGAAACTTCTCTAGACGGCAGAGGGGGGTTTTCATCATGATTTCTAGTCTAATGGCTTTGGTGAGAGACAAATTTGAACTCTCTTGTATAAAGATATACTCTAGCGAAGGATGAGTCAGTTCACGTGACCATAATCTTTGTGTACTCTTTGATAAAATGAATAAAAAATTAAATGCATGTATTGTTCATGTCTAACAATATGCTCGTCATCCACCACCGAGTGATAAATCACCATCGATTATAGAAAAAAAAATTCGGAGGGAATGTCACATAAAACATGGTAGAACATATGAATTAGAAGGGTGTTATGATCTTGTAAAAGATTTGCTAAATTTAATTATGCTCATACTAGCAAATATGCAGCAAGTTCCTATAAGGTCACCATACTACGTTGGTGGTTCCTCTATACCAATTTCTAGTGCCGGTTCACCAATGTCTTCATCGAGTGGCCCACCACCACTCCCTAATTTTGATCTCATTACAGCTAATACCGAGAAACGAAAAGGTTTAGGAAGAGCAGCAGCAAAAGCGGCTAGAAAAGCAGACCAAGAAAGAGGATTCGCTGAAAATTTTAACATGACCGAGTTCATGACTCACCAACGGACAACTGAGAAACTGAGATCCGCTGACCGGAAGGTCATGAACAGGGAGTTGAAAAAAAGTCATCTTTTTCAAGAGCATTTTGTTAGCCAATATGAAAAGAATAAGCTTCTCTCTATGGACACCTCACTAATGAATGAGGATCAAAAAAAATTATGCCAGCTGAATTTGAACAAGTTGAAAAGGAAGGCATTGAAAGAACAATTGCAACGTCCAATCCCAGTTGACGAAGAAGAAGATGATGAAGATGATCTTGAGATTCATCCTCTTGATTAATGTAATAGTTAGTTAGTTTAATAATTAAGTTGTATTTTTTTAATCGTTATTATTAAGATGTAATAGTTAGTTATTATTTAAAATAAAATAATTAGTTAATTCGATGAAGTTATCTGTTTTTTCCCATTACTTGAAATACGCATTACATAAAGGAAGTTGAAACAATGCAACAACTTAACAGTATATATAAATTAATAATTCAATCGGGTAATGAGGAACTCCTTAAGGATGTGGAAACAAGCTTCGTATTTGAAATTCTTTCTTTTCCATATTCGCCATTCACTGAAAGCTCTCGTACCATTCCCATTACCTGTTTCTCCCCTAAGTCGATATCGATTGACAATCCGAACTAAAGCTAAAAATTCAACCCCTTGTCGCTTTATTTTTTGAAATCTTAAAAACAATTGAGGTACATTGCGGTTATAAGGGTTACCAGTGTCAGCATAAAAGTTATTATGAATTGTTCCCCAATAACTAAAGCTAACAATATCATTTTGTCGTCGTTCTGCACCTTTGTCCGGGTAGCACACTACATAGTTTTAGCAAAGTGATAAATCTTCTTCTCGAGTGAACTTAGCTTGAGCCATATGTGAGGAAATTAGAGTAGATGAGATTAAGAGTGGGAAAAAGAGAGTATGTATCAAAGTTTTGTGGGAAGTGTGATTTATCTTTGGGAGGTTCAGAAATATATATAGACGAGAAGATGAGTTGAGAGCAACGACTATATTTTTTCAACAATTATATTTTTCCAACTTTATTAAAGTAAATTTTACTCGGAAAATTAAAACTTATAATAAATTACTTGAAAGTAAAAAATAGTACATAACATAAAAAAGTTTAAAACAACAAAGGAACCTTATAAATAAACTACTACTTGAAACTAGTACATACGGCCGCTCGCTCTACCAAACTCGGGCCCAAAGATTCACAATCAGATCTCGTCTTAACCTGTCGTACAAAGTAGCATCTTGAATGTGATTTTCCATTTCATTATAGTTTCTTGCAGGTACCCCATGGAAGGGTATAACCTCAGGCCTCAAATCTTCATCAGGGTGGTTAGGTTAATTTTTATCATGCTGGGTTTCTTGGATGACCATGTTATGCAAAATGATGCATGTAAGAATAGTCTTATGTATTTCACGAGCACTTAAACCACGCTAGGGTCCATAAACTATAGCGAACTTTCGGTTAAGAATTCCAAAAGCCTGTTCCACATCCTTTCTCAAAGCCATTTGATTCGTATTGAAATACCTAATTGCGCAACCATTATCGCCCGGGAGGGGGCTGCCTGTACGCTTGAACTAAGGTAGACCATCTAGGACAGATTTATCCGCTAGATAATACCCGTGAGTGTATTGGTTCTCATTGATATGGAACCTAACATCGGGAGCGATTCCATACTTGAGGTCTTCAAACAGAGGCAACTTGTGCTGAACATTTATGTCATTTTGTGAACCCGGCAGACCAAAGAAAGCATGCCATATCCAGCAACCATAAGAAGCGACAACTTCCAAAATAACAGTTGGTTTTGGTAATGACCCTTATATTGACCTTGCCAATACATAGGACATCCCTGCCACGCCTAATGCATGCAGTCAAGACTCCCTAGCATTCCTAGAAATCCCATATCCTGGTTTTGTTTTAATATTTGAAGAACATTTGCATTTGTTGGTTTTCGTAAATACATTGGACCAAAATGATTAATCATTACTTCGCAAAACAACGAAAGATACTTGTATAAAATTATTTTTCCCATCGAATATACTCATCGTTAGCATCCGTCGGACGACCGTAACCTAGGATCCTTAGGGCCGAGGTAACCTATTGTTCCGGACTATGACCTCTAATATTCAATGCATCAAATTGATGATTAAAAATTCAGGGCATACACGACAAAGCTCTTCAATAATCTTTATCGTCAAGTGTCGGGGCATGCAGAATCGACGTTGGAAATCTTCATCAGAGAACACGCAACCAACATTGAAATAATCGTGCATCAGTTTCAGGTGCCACTCTTCCCGCCTACGATATGCATACCTTCTTGTACATACTTCTTTTGGCTCAGGAGCTCTAGGTATGTGCCCCAATGATTCTGCTGCTAACATAAGGTCGGTAAGTTCTCTGTTTTCATCAGACTCAACTTCCATTTGTTGCAACACCCGAACTTAAGTTTTTTGTTGTGTTTTAAACCGATCTAATAATTTTAGTTTCATCATTGTGAGTTAAGAGTTAGATAGTTTAAGAAATCTGTGAATTGATTTTAAAAATAGATAAAGAACGGTATGAGTTGAAAACTCTTAATGACGCACCCTGTTCATCACTTAGAGCTTTTCCCATAATGACGCACCCTGTTTATCCAGCCACCTGTCTATACAAACAGAGCCATTTTATAGGGTGCATAGGATCTAGCCTAATACGAGTGGATAAAAAATATTAAAATAGGTGGAAACTATTTAAATATCCTCTGTTAAAACCTAATACTAAAATCATTTACTCAAATCTAATCTGGTTAGGCCTAACATTAACCTGGTTTTACAATGTGCACATTATTATACCACATCTAATGTTCACTTCGGATTGGTATTTGGTATCCTTGGATACATATGGCAGTGTTTTTTTCCCCTTCATATGGCAGTTTTCCAATCAAGTACATTGTCCCAATAAATTTGTATATTTTGTACCACGCATTTTAGTTCAAAGAGAACAGGAGGTGAAGAGAGATGAGGCTTAAGGAAGGAGAAGAAGATGAAGCAAAGGAAGCCATTAAAGATGCTGAAGCTATAATCAGAGACGGCTCTGACTTCAGAAATGCAAAAGCAATCATACAAAAGGCGATTAATCTCCTTCTCACTATCGAAAATGATCACAGTCTGTGAGATTCTTGACTCATGTAGTCGAAGGCATACAAATCGTGGATCAAACTGGCCTTATGAACTTCTGCAAATCCACTCTCATCCACAGAATCAGATGTTAAATCTCGTTATGAACGATATGAAATCCTTGGAGGGTACATTCTATGGTGCCAGTACTGCTGTTTTAAGGCTACACAGAGTTCCCTAGCTTAAGTAAAAAACTTAAGGCGGCTTCTCCTTCTTCGTCTTCTCAGTTTGCTCTTATTTTACAAGATGATGGTTACAACAAGGATAAGGGTGAGGAATCTAAGAATAGTCTGTAGGATGAATGAACCTTGTTTTGTATAGTCAATCATGAGTTTTGCAATTACTACTTTTTCTCTTCTCTGATTTTGATTCTTCCTGTTGTGTTTTATATCTCAAATTGGATCTTGACTGTTAGTTGGGTAAACTGGTGTTTTCTAGTTCAACTAAACTTCAGCGCTATGAGGGAAACTACTTCTTTACTTCAAATCAGAAATTAAAACTAAAAGTTTATTTCAGCAATGCATGTGATTACGAAGACTGGACGGTGGTGATTTTACAGTTAATACTACACTACGCCCTCCACTACACGGTACTAGTATATAAATAGAGAATAGTGAGTAGAAGAAGAAGAAGAAGAAGAAGAAGAAGAAGAAGAGAAGAAGAAAAATGTCTGAATTACCAGAGGAAGAATTCCCACAAAAGGCATTTGGATTGGCAGCTAAAGATAGTTCCGGTCTTCTCACGCCTTTCAAATTCTCAAGAAGGTATGGTTAGTTTTCACTCATTTCTACTTACTGCTGCTAACTAAGATTTGTATGCCCCCATTAGACTGGATGAATGTAAGGTATATACAATTTGCAAATATTTGGCATGAGACACCAAATAGTAGTAGTACCATTACATATGTGGGATCAGACATCATTCTATGCAGTGAGTTCAAAGGAAAAACATGAGCATATTTTTCTCGATGTCATAATCGTTTGCTTAACTGGAATTCAGTGATTGCAGCACATTTCCTTTGTGTGTTTAAAAAAATTAAGCTAATGAAAAATGCTGTTAACTGGATATAGAGCAACTGGAGATGAAGACGTCACACTTAAGGTGATGTTTTGTGGAATTTGTCATTCTGATCTTTCCAACATTAAGAACGAATGGGGATATTCTACTTACCCTATGGTTCCGGGGTAATAAACTTTTCCTACTTCAATATCTATTGCAAATTTCACTTTCTTTTTTCTTATAGATGGATACATACTATCAAGTACCAGTGTTTAAAATTTGTAATACGAATGTCGGTTGTGTTTGTAATGCAGTCACGAGTTTGTTGGCATTGTGACTGAGGTTGGGAAGAAGGTATCAAAATTCAAAGTTGGGGACAGAGTCGGCGTCGGGTGTTTGGTCGGGGCTTGTCATTCCTGTGATAATTGTTCAAAAGACCTTGAGAACTATTGTCCTGAACCTATATTCACCTACAATAGTTCTTATTATGATGGGTTGAAAACATATGGAGGTTATTCTGATATCATGGTTGCTAATGAGCGGTACGTGGTAAGAATCCCAGACAGCATCCCACTTGATGCATGTGCACCACTATTATGTGCCGGCATTACAGTGTACAGCCCAATGCAACACTTCGGACTTAATGAGCCTGGTACTCACTTGGGTGTGGTTGGACTTGGTGGTCTTGGTCATGTTGCTGTTAAGTTTGCAAAGGCTTTCGGAATGAAGGTAACCGTGATCAGCACCTTACCGGATAAGGAGAAGGAAGCAATTAAACATCTTGGAGCAGATTCATTCGTGGTTAGTGGTAACCAAGAACAATTGATGGTAAGTGAAGTTCACTTTTTGCTCTTATCAAAATTACATATACACTGAGTTTGATGTTATCTTGCTGTCACACTAAATCTGTGTAGGCTGCAATGGGTACATTGGATGGTATCTTGGACACAGTCTCCGCGCCTCATTCTCTATTACCGTTGCTTGGATTGCTAAAATCGGATGGAAAGCTTATTTTGCTGGGTTTACCAGACAAGCCATTCGAAGTGCCTTGTTTCCCGCTGCTTTTTGGTATGTTGTGGCAGTTATGCAGCTTGAAAAGATCAATATGCAAGTAGAAAGCTACAATATTCTGACTATTTATCCTTTACTTCTTAAGTGAACAATTGGTTGTAACGTGTAACCCTAAGTACCCTTGACAATACCGTACAATACTGCAGTTATGGTCTCGTTGATACTTCATCATTTCAAACATTCATTGTTCAGTGTATCCTTAATACTACTCGTTAGAATATGTATACAGTTTCACTTACAAAGTAATGTGGTCTTTGCAACACAGGTAGGAAAACTGTTGCAGGGAGTAATATAGGAGGAATGAAAGAAACACGAGATGATTGACTTTGCAGCAAAACATAACATTACAGCAGATATTGAGGTTGTTCCAATGGACTATGTCAACACTGCATTGGAACGTCTTGCTAAGGGTGATGTTAGATACAGATTCGTCATCGATGTTGCAAACACCTTATCAAAAATTGCTTAGCCAAATTGCAGCATTTCATCATGATTCGACTTCTAGCTATGTTTTCCCTTATGAGATTTTTTTCTAAGCTTTGCTGTCTCTTTTGGTTTATGTTGTTTCCTTTTTCTGTTTGCCTCTTCTTTTTGTATTGCTTCTACATTTTGAAGGTTTGAGATCTACTCTTTCTTCCCTGTAGCTTTTTCTTTTTAACGAAATTTCCATTTTCAAAGAAAGATTTTAATCTGATATTTATTTTTAGTTTTTAAGTATCAAGCTAAGTACTATTTGCTAGATGTAAATCATCTTTAATGCTTTAAGTTTATGGAGGTTAATTGCTGGTAACTTGTGGTTTGTCTTATGGATAAACTGAAAATAAGATAATAGCACTTGTCTGTATGGGGATTTGATCCTGGAATCCAAGGGCATATCTTTCCACCAGACCAGTAAGTACAGACTGCCTCTCCAGGAGCAGAAGTCTGTTAATTCCAGAACCAGTTTTTGCTTTGCAAAAAGTTATTTTTTCTATTTTTAGAAGTTATTTTGAAAATGTGTATCCAAAACAATTTCAGACTTTTTATTTTAAGAAGTTGAAAAGCAACCTTTTAACTAGAACCCAAACAGGTTCTAAGGGTTACCAAAACGTTATAAAACACCCACTTATCACTTGTGCGGTTGTGCCTTTACTGTGACATGATATGTTTTGAATCCTTGGGTCTTTTATTTCCCTAGTAATTCACATTTATTCTAATAAATACTCGCATGTGAATAAAGTATTGGCGCAGGGCCATGCACCAAAAATGCGCGGACACTGTGACATGGTTCAAGGGGGTAACTAGTGCTTTTTTCTCATGGTCATGGTGGGCAATTGCCCCTATGACTATGCTAGTTCCGACTCACAATCCTTGTAATAAGAGATTGGGCATTGAAAGGTGTGATATTTTACTTTATTAGCTCACCCACTATGTCATTCATTTATACAACTCTCCAACCATACACATTAATATACCTACTGTAATTAAAAACCCCACTCTTCACTTGCAGCTTCCACTTATCCTACAGACTACTACTAGGCACAGAAGAAGAAGAAGAAGAAGAAGAAGAAGAAGAAGAAGAAGAAGCAAAAACAATGTCTAACTTATCAGAGGAACAATTCCCACAGAAGGCATTAGGATTAGCAGCTAAAGATAGTTCTGGTGTTCTCACACCCTTCAAATTCTCAAGAAGGTATGTACTTACACTTATCACTCATTTGGACTTAATTATTGCTAACTGAGATCTATATGCCCCCATTAAACTAGATGATTGTAAATTACTCGTTCTTGCAAAAACACTAAATTGTAGTGCTACTACTGTCTACTACGTATATGTGTAGATCAGATATATTTCAGCATTCGTAATTGATGTTTAGTTAGATCTATACAAGAAATTTATGTTTTCTTAATATATACAGTGAATCCATACGAAAATTATTAATAAACTTATTGATGTCGTAGTCTTCTGTCTAATTGGAATTCAGTTTTACTTCAAACATTTCCTTCGTGCCTGTTCAAATGTATTTAGAAAAATTTAGCTAATGAAGAATGGTGTTATTTGATACTTGTTAGGGAAACCGGAGATGAAGACATCACATTTAAAGTGATGTTTTGTGGAATTTGTCATTCTGATCTACACAGCATTAAGAACGAATGGGGATATTCTTTTTATCCTTTGGTTCCCGGGTAATACACTCTTCTGTATCTATTTTGCAAATGTCTCTTCCCTATTTAGAATTTGTAATTTGAACATTGACGGTGTGTGTAACGCAGACACGAGATCGTGGGCATAGTGAGTGTGGTAGGGCACAAGGTATCAAAATTCAAGGTTGGAGACAGAGTGGGTGTTGGTTGTTTGGTTGGGGCTTGTCACTCCTGTGATAGTTGCTCAAAAGACGTTGAGAATTATTGCGCCAAACGGATATTAACCTATAATAGTGTTTATCATGATGGGTCTGTATCATACGGAGGTTATTCTGATATCATGGTTGCTAATGAGCGGTACGTGGTTAAAATCCCAGACGACATGCCACTTGATGCATGTGCACCGCTATTGTGTGTCGGTATTACAGTGTACAGCCCAATGAAATACTTCGGACTTAGTGAGCCTGGTACTCACTTGGGTGTGGTTGGACTTGGTGGTCTTGGTCATGTTGCTGTTAAGTTTGCAAAGGCTTTCGGAATGAAGGTAACCGTGATTAGCACCTCACCGGATAAGGAGAAGGAATCAATTGAATATCTTGGAGCAGATTCATTTGTGCATAGTCGTAACAAAGAACAATTGATGGTAAGTGAATCAATTTTTCTCTCTGACGTTATTACTACAACAAATTAAGGATACATTTTCTTTTTCATGCTATGCTGTTATGATTTACAGTTGTCCTTAATTTCCCTGTAGGCTGTGATGGGTACATTGGATGGTATTCTCGACACAGTCTCTGTGCCTCATTCTCTTTTACCATTGCTTGGTTTGCTGAAATCTGATGGAAAACTTATTATGCTGGGTTTACCAGACAAGCCACTCGAAGTGCCTGTTTTCCCACTGCTTTTCGGTATGTAATGCAACATAAAAAGATTAATACGCAATGAGAAAGCCACAATATTCAGTGCATAGTGCCACGCGGCAAAACATGTATACAGTTCTATTAACCAAGTAATATATGGCTTTTGCAATGCAGGTAGGAAGACTGTTGCAGGCAGTATTATGGGAGGAATGAAAGAAACACAAGAGATGCTTGATTTTGCTGCTAAACACAAAATTACAGCGGATATTGAGGTTGTTCCAATGGACTATGTCAACACCGCAATGGAACGTCTTGCTAAGGGGGATGTTCGATACAGATTTGTCATCGATGTTGCCAACACCGTATCAAAAATTGCCTAGCCAAATTGCAGAGTTTCATTATGATCCAGACCTTCTAATATTGATTTCCTTTACAGGATGTTATCTAGTTTGTCATTTAAGTTTTAGTATCAAACTTAGTATGTTCCGGCGATGGTGTAAAATATCATCTTTGCTTTGTAGTAAATTTTATGAAGATTTTTGCTGATAAATTATGTCATTTTTCGCCAAAGAAAATTTTGTGTTTTATTCTACTCATTGGTTTATACCAAGCGGCACAGAGCCGGAAAACTGAAAAACACAAAACAAATTTGTAGTTATGGGGATTTGATCCTAGAACCTAAAGGTTAATAACAGAAAACTGGGGTCGCTTTTCTCATTTCCCACCGGAATCACCGGTAGATTATGGGAGGAAACGGGTGCTTTTCTCATTATAACGGGTCAATTGCCCCCGGTGTTTTTTTCTTTCTTTCTTAAATAGTAGAGTTTATGGATTTTTTTTGAATCTATACGGTACAAATGAGCACCAAACCTAAACACCTTAGAAGCGTAGGTATGAGATATCAAATTTGAACCGAGTTAAATATTGAATTAGATTCAGATTCTGAGTTCGTAAAAAACAAAAGAATAAACCTGTTTATCAAAACCTAATTTTCTAAAAAATAATTTGCTAATCAAAATCCTCATCTAATCATCTTGATGGAAATGGTATTTGGTATAAACTAGTTTAGAGAAAGAAAGGGCCAAGTGTGCCATGATATAAAGAAACGGCCAGAAAAACGAGAAAACGGTTTACTGTTTTTTCCCTTGGCACCGCCCGGTATAACAGTCAACGAACTCGCGGATAAAAACATTATAACATTTCGTCCGAACCGTTTCATACTCAGTTCATTAACGATGAATGAGTTGAATTAGAAACCCTGGATACTCTGAAAATTGTTATATTACCAGTAATGGCAATTCCAGAATCGTCACTTTTGAACCGGTAAGAAGAATAACTTTTTCCTTTTGATCAAAATTCAACTGAATATTCTCTTCTTTATTTGATTGATTTTTATTCCCTCACTCACTCACTCACTCAACTTGGAATGTCTATGTTACTATGATTGATTATCTTCTGACATCTGGTAAGAATAATCCTAACTTTACCTTTCACCTTTTTGATCAATTCTCAAAGTAAGATTTCCAAAATTACAAACCCTAAGTTAGTGTGATATCAAGTATTGTATTCGCATGCTTCAACTATGATGTCGTGTCGGCAATGTATTGTTATTTCTATTGTATCCGTGCAAATATTGAGATGTTAGATCCAATTGTGAAGCAAATTCATGTGAAAAAGTTATAAATGGAGAATCTGGAATAAAGAAATGAAGCAATTATAAATGCGGTATGTCGTAGATAGAATGGAACGGTGTGTGTGTGTTTCGTGTGGCTTGTTTGGTTGGTTGTGGTACTGAAGTGAGAGCTAATTATCATGACGTCACTTGTTCATTATTTTGATCTCAGTGATGGGATGAAATTACAGGTATTGTGTGCGTCATTGATAATGCTAATTGAACGATGTTTTGTGCAGACGTTTGATATTTTTTGGATTTGTAATAGGTGAAAGTTTCTGGATGTTCCAAGAGGAGCAATGCAAAAGTGGAGTTTCAACTCAGGAACTGTTCAAACACATGGGTTCTTCACTGGGGTGGAGTGTCTAGAGGGCAGACGTAAATTTCCAACTACAAACTCTTTCTTATTTAGGCTTGTTTTCTTTACCTTGTATTCTAGATATTTTAGGCTTTCACTTTGTTTGCAGGAAATGGATCCTTCCTTCTAATTGTCCTACCGGGACAAGAAATTATGAGCAAAAGGCACTGCAAACCCCCTTTGTGAAGGTTAATCTTCTCATGACTTTCATGTTTGATTTTCAAGTCTACAACAGCCAGTACATCCAGCAAGACCTTTGCTTTTTGTACTTTACTCTGCAGGTTGGTGAGGTCTATTTAATTGTAATAGAGTTACGGGAACCCAAAATTCATGCCATCGAATTTGTTTTGAGAGATGAAAGATTGAATAAATGGTTGGTATTTTGCTGAAACTTGTATCCTACTTTCTCAGGAGTTGTTTCTGTAAATTAGTATGTGCTCTATACAGTCTCTGTAAGTGTTACATGATTGTCCTTTTGTAGGCTAAAGCTAAATCAAAGCAACTTTCGGATCGAGATACCTGAGGATGTGGTGCCCAATGCTTCTTATCTATCGATACCAAAAGATTTAGTAGAACATATTTGCTTTGGGAAAGTAAGGGCAAGCCAAGAAACTCCGCGCAGCAGCAAAAGGTCTGTATACTTCCAAGTAATAGGCCAATCAGAAACCTGTATATATTGTTAGGGGCTGTATATTGACCGTGATATGTTGATTGTTCTCATATTTGTTAATTATGTTTTACTTTATATTAATTATAATAATTTGATGCAGGAAGACTATGATGCTGCATACAGAGAGCTTCAAAGCCAGTTTTCGAAGGGAGCTTCCTTGGAAGAACTGAGCAACTGCAGTCATCCAGCTCCAACGAAAAGGAGCGTTGATGAAAAAGAACGTCCTGTAGTTGTTAGTAGGGCTCCAACACCCAATTCTCACAGAAGATATGATGTGGGACAGTGGTTACACAAAAATTCCAACGCACGAGCTAAAGGAAACAACATCCCAGCATCACCTTTCATGAATCTTGTTGAGAAATGCATTGGAGGAGATAACGTGATCCTGAGGCAAAAATTTCAAGTTGGCAACCATGAAATAGTTGTAGGCTTCTATCTAACGATGAAGAGCCATTCATGTTTCTGTTGTTTATATTTTGACAATCCAATTTTTCAGTTCAATGGTAATAAATATTGTACTTTCTCTGGATACAGATTCTTTTGATAACTGTCACGGGTGACTATCATTTGTTTGTTGCCTCGAATATGAAAAGTACCTTGGTGCTTCACTGGGGTATATCAAAGTTCTCAGCTACAGAGTGGTTGGTGAGCCTCTATTCTGTATTGTCGAAGAACCAAAATGTTGCTTAAGAATTGTATTGGTTATTGATGTATCTGCATGAAAGTTTTGCTATTCTGCGCTAACATAATAAATTTCTCATAATTAATGAAGGTCCCTCCACAAGCGCTCTTGCCTGAAAGGTCGAAACTGGTTAATGGAGCATGCCAGTCTTATTTTAAAGAGATGTCATCTAGAGAGGGCTGGTTTCAGGTAGTTTTTGTGAATACTGAGTTCATAATATTCTGTTTACCATCCTTATTAAGCTTTTGTATCACCATGCAGTTTGTGGATATTAACCTTCAAATAATTGATCTCTTGGGAATCCAATTTATCCTCTGGTCTGGTGAGTCTTGGTTAAAAGACAATGGATCAAATTTCTTTGTTGACCTCAAACCGGCAAGTCAGAAATCCAAACAGGTTATTATCTTTCCCTCTCAAAATTATTGCTTATGTTTTTGTGCTATTTACCCCATCCGCCTAGAGTGATATACAGTGGTCACTCATATGCTTTCTGTTTATATGAATGGAATTTCCATCTCTAGTGAAGGTATGAGGGTGTTTTGCATCCCCAGTTACAACCCTCGTGTTCGGCTAAATAAAAGTTGTTCACCTATGCTGCATATTCTTCAGCGTTTTCTTTCACATTGTCAAACACCCTATTCTTTGTACTTTTGGCATTTTGATGTGGTCAGACACGTTTTGGCTGCCAAGTGTTGCACTTCTTCAGTGTTCTTTTGCTTACTCTTTTTAAATAACTTTTGTAGGAGGAAGGAGACAGGAAACGGATGTGAAATGGTTACTTGATGAAATAAATCGACGAGAAACAGATGCTGAAAGGTCATTGATGCATAGGTAAGTGCAACGGAAGTGGTAATTGCAGTAGTGAGGTACTGAATCACGCATATAGGTTATATGAGAAATTATCGTTTGTAGAATTCTTAGCACATTGGAGGGGGAGAAAAGCTGTGTAAGAGCCATTGCTCCTTCGCAGACATTAACAAAGTTTTAGAAAAGATACTTAAAATATTCTTACTATTTTTCTCTTTCTTGGTATGATTATGTTTAATATTGAATAGATTTTTGGATGGCATAGGTTTAATATTGCCAAAGAATTAGCTGAACGTTGTCAGAGTGAAGGACAGCTGGGGCTCATTGGTGTATTAGTCTGGTTGAGGTTTATGGCATGCAGACAACTTACATGGAATAAGAATTATAATGTTAAGCCTCGGTAAAACATTTTGTTTCCTTCCTTTTCTTGATTAAATCGTTCTACATTGGTTATAGTATAATTCATTTTTTTTCTTCTATCGGTTAGTAAAACAGTACTGGGTAACCACATTTCACTTAAAACGTTCTTATTGGTTTTTGCATTATTACGGCAGTGAGATCAGTGCAGCACAAGATGCTTTCACTAATTTACTACAAAGAAAATATTCCAGCCAGCCAAATGATATGGAAATTTTGAGATTAATTATGTCGACTATTGGTCGAGGAGGTCAAGGTGATGTAGGGCAGAGAATCCGTGATGAAATCCTTGTTCTTCAGGTTTGATTCTACCTCTGTGAAAAACATATCTATTATATTTTTCTTCAGCATATTAATGTGTATGTTATGCAAAACATACCAGAGAAATAATGACTGCAAAGGTGGAATGATGGAGGAGTGGCACCAAAAGTTGCACAACCGGATGATGTAATAATTTGTCAGGTAAGTTGTTCTTGAACCACCATTCTTCTATGTTTTGCCAGTTTTTTTGTTACAATTTCTTTCCATCTGGCACAGGCGCTCTTGGATTATGTTAAAAGTGATTTCAAGATTGAGGTTTATTGGAACACACTAAAAGCAAATGGTATAACTAAAGACAGACAACGGAGTTATGACCGTCCAATTGTGTCTGAGCCTCGTCTCAGGGTGGATACACCTGACTTCATACTTGAAGACACTAAAGGTTTGAGTTTTACAGAAACAAATATTTCATGATATCCATTGTCTAATTGTTAATGACAATCTATGTTACTGATTTAAGTATGTTTGCTGCACTTATAACTTACTGCGTTACATTGTTACTTATGATCAGTTTAACGAATTCCATTTCTTACATGCAGGCTGTTCATTCAGGTGCTGACCTTGAATCTGACATCGATACCTATTTGGGTTACTCTTCTAAGGTAATTCTAGGATAATGCTTCAAAGAGATTGAGCCACGTACCACCAACTTGCTGGAAACTACAATTTTCAACTCACATTTTCTGTTTCGTGTTACAGGGTTATGATGTTATGGGTGGAGTTCAAGTTCGTTCAATTGGTGTCTTATCTTCGAAATTGCAGGTTATTACTTCTTAATACTTTATTTTACAAAGAATCTACATCTAGACTAACTGATAGTTCTGCTTCATAATATTCGCAGTTGTACATATATTTTGAATTGATCCAGTTAACATGATCATGAAATCGCAGGAATGCTTGAGCTTTGTCAAGCTTCACATTGAGGATAATAACATTCCCCCGTTGATGGAGGTGTGTTTTGATAGAGAGTCAATTCCTCTTCTATTATTATCTGCAAGAACTAATTTTAAATATCTTTTTTTTCTTTCCAGAAATTATTAGAGTGCCGCATTGAACTTCGCCCGCTTCTTCTCACATCTCATGAGAGATTGAAAGACATGATATTTCTGGATCTGGCTCTGGATTTTTCTGTCAAAACAACTATTGAGAGGGGGTTCAAGGAGCTACGCGATGCCCATATTCCAGTTATGTTTTTGTCAAGAATATAATTAGCTGTAATTTTGATAACTTTTCCAGCTTTCGTGATAAATGAGGTTTTAGACCTTAAAATTAAATCCACCCATGGATCTTTAAGATTCTTTAAGCTAAGACAGTTTGATCTTTTCATGAGTAGACAACTCAAACTACAAACCTGATTTAAAAGGAAATTAGAGAAACAAAATGAATTTTTTTTCAACCTAGTTAGTAGATTACACTTCTACTCTTTTTCACACCTAAATGCTCAATAGCTTAGTAGCTAATTGTCTACTGTTTTCCCAGATTTCTTTATCTTTATAATAACTGCTGTAACCCATGAACATGAGAATATTGCTTTGATTATAACACCTGAAGGTTGCCTCTGATGTGTTGATATTAAACAGGATATTCTGTTCTTCATTTCTTTGCTGCTCGAAAATTCTTGTCTATCGACTGTCAACAATGAAGACCTTATTTTTTGCACGAAGGTAGTTTTCATATATCGTAAAAATAATTTGTTGGAATTTTCTAGCAGATGTTACTCGACGTTCTCTTGCTGCAGTTTCATACTTATGCTCTGTTTACCTGTACCCCAGCCCTTTTCTTGTGTTATTATTTCTTTGCTCACTTGTTATACTTCCACCTGAATCTTTTACTGTAGAGTTTTTGAACTTTTTGCAAGTATTGTTTTTTACTTAAAGGTGTACAACAAACTCATTTCTTTGTTGTTGTTTCTTGCATTGAAGGATTGGTACCGAATCTGCGAATCATATAAACCCATTGATGATCAATGGGCATTACAAGCAAAGTCCGTCATTGATCGAGTGAGGCTATCACTCACTGATAAGGCTCAGTATTACTATGACATGATCCAGCCTAGTGCGGAATATCTTGGCAAGTTGCTAAGGGTGGAAAAATGGGCAGTATGTTTTACTAAGAGCTTGACTTTTCTATCTTTTGTTTCGAGCTTTTTACTTGTTTCTTCAGGATTCAGTCTTATATGGAGTTTTCTAATCTTGCAAATTACTTCTCTTTCAGATCGACGTTTTCACAGAGGAATTAATAGGGGGGGATCAGTGACATGTCTCTCAATGCTTGTTAACCTATTCTTCGAAAGATTGGAAACTTAGGCTGGTAAGTTTGTCTCGTTCAGCAAGTCAATCACACAAGCTCTTTTGTTCTTCTTCTTTCTGTAATCATTAATGTAGGCTGCTAAATTCTCTCGCCATGTTACAACCCTTTAACTCAAATTGATCATACATGTTTTCTATGGCAGTTGGCAGGTAATCAGTGCAGTGGAAGTACGTGGTTTTGTAACAACTGTAAATGAGTTGATTAGCGTTCAAAACAAAGTTTATGGGAGACGAACAGTTCTTATTGCAAATAAAGTATCTGGAGAGGAAGAGATTCCAGATGGAGTTGTTGCTGTGCTGACACCTGATATGCCTGATGTTCTATCTCATGTTTCAGTTAGAGCAAGAAATAGTAAGGTATGATACATGCACATCTTGTTCGCATACTACAGATATGACCTTAAAATTTTGAACTTCTTCGATTTTGATTTAATTGCCGCATAAAGTATTTGTTAAAGAAATTACCTAATGATTGCCATGATGTGTAGGTGTGTTTTGCCACATGCTTTGATCAGAGTATTCTTAGGGCACTCAGATTGAAGGAAGGTAAAGCAGTATCTATACAAGTCAAGTCAACAAATCTGGCGATCAGGTATTCTGATTAATTAGCTGTGGTACTATAAAGCTTCATTTTTCATCTTCCTTATGTTTGTTTATGGGGTTTCTCTCTATGTGCAGTGACATAAGTAGCTCAGATGTATCCCTTGGAGCTTCTGTTTCTTCCGCCATTCCCCGAGGTCTCACCTTGAAGAAAAAATCATTTGCTGGTAATTATGCTGTTTCCGCTGAAGAGTTCACAAGTGAGATGGTAGGCTAATAGATAATATGTCCTTTTGTTTTCTTGAGAACTTGTTTAACCGTTGGTATTGTCAAATCAATTTTGAGTATGTAGTAGGATTGGATTTTGTGATACAAATAATTTTCTAATGATAATCTGACTTTGCTGGCAGAGAATCCATCTTCATGTCCTGACAAAATTTAATCTAATAGGTTGGTGCAAAATCTCGTAATATTCAATTTTTGAGAGGCAGGGTGCCATCATGGATAAAAATTCCAATATCAGTAGCTCTACCGTTTGGAGTTTTTGAGAAAGTTTTATCATCAGAGTTAAACAAGGTACAGTCTACATTGCAGTATTTCTGTCTTATATGATTTTTTATGAGCACTCCCCTTATGATCTACTTCATTAGATTTCTGTTATCCTAAAAAGATCTTAATAAACTTGGTTTTTACAGGATTTGGCGTACAAAGTTTCTTCATTAAGCAAGTTTGTTAATGATGGTGATCTTTCAAAACTCCGAGTAATACAAGAAGCAATACTACAAATGAGAGCTCCGTCTCAGTTGGTAATAACTTTTTCCTAGCAAATCATCGACTTTTTCTTTAGGCACTTGCATCTTTCAACTTAATTGTTTGTCTGAGGATTAATTGTTACTCTTTTCATTTTGTGGCAGGTCAATGAATTCAGAAACAAAATGAAAAGCTCAAGGATGCCTTGGCACGGCGATGAAGGCGAGGAGAGATGGAATCAAGGTTGGAAAGCAACAAAAAAGGTTTGGTGTTCGTAACAGTTCATATTTATTACGTGTCTTGTTCATATTTATCTTATCATGTCAACGTTACCTAATTCTACTATTTATTCCCATCTTTTCTTCTGATTGTTTAGGTTTGGGCTTCAAAGTGGAATGAAAGAGCATACGTTAGTTGCAGGAAAGCTAATCTTAATCATGATAACCTTTGCATGGCTGTTTTAGTTCAAGAAGTAATTGCTGCTGATTATGCTTTTGTTATCCATACAAGAAATCCCTTATCAGGAGACACCTCAGAGATATACACAGAGGTAAGCTTGATCTAACTGTGGCATATTGCTTATTCCAAAACTTCCTTCTACTTATCATTTGATGCAACCAGATTGTCAAAGGATTGGGAGAAACCTTAGTAGGTGCTTATCCGGGACGAGCAATGGGTTTTATTACCAAAAAATCTGACTTAAAATCTCTAAAGGTCAGTGCCACTACTCATTTCCTGCATAGACATGGACACATTTTGTGGTAAAATGTTAGGCTTGAGGTTTGAATTGATGCGCATTTGCAGATTCTTGGTTATCCCAGCAAGAAAATTGGATTATTCATTCGGAAATCCCTTATATTCAGATCAGACTCGAATGGTGAAGATTTGAAAGGATATGCAGGAGCAGGGCTTTACGACAGGTCCTATATTGTGTTTCATTTTTCTTTTTTCTTATATTTTTCCCTCTCTACTGTTCTCTTTTTCCTCCTAACATCTCTAAGTCATGAAAACTAATTTTATTGATGTGTTTATTACTGTATCAGTGTACCCATGGACAAAGAGGAGGAAGTTGTATTGGACTACTCGTGCGACCGTTTAGTAACTGATAAAGGATTTCAACGTTCAATATTTTCAAGAATTGCTGAGATAGGAAAAATCTTTGAGAGCTTGTATTCTTCTGCTCAAGACATAGAAGGTGTAGTGAAAGACGGTGAGATATACGTCGTTCAATCCAGAACACAGATGTAGTCTATTACGATGCAGAAACTATAAATATCTCCTTCGCCTTACCAGTGAAAGATCTAATAGATTTTGTTGTGATATATTAGTAGTACTATGTTTTTTGCCTTACCAGTGAAGGATCTAATAGATTTTGTTGTGTTATATTAGTAGTACTATGTTTTTTTTTCCCGTCTAATCGATGGCATTGGAGGTAGTATTGTTGGCTCCTCCTTTTGAGGGAGAATCTTAGTGAAAATTTTGGTTAAGTGAGAAGACATAATAGAAACCTCAAAAGAATTCAACTTTTCTTGTGCTTATACATGTTATTAGCACTGAATTTGTTGTAGCCACTTTACAGTTAAACTCATGTTGGACATGGTGCATAACTTCATATCATCTTTGGTTGGTGACGCTGTGGTATTCCGGCTGCCCTGCATATTAACCTGCAGTGGATGAACCATAACTCCATGACTATAAGACCAAAACATCTCTCTTCTGTGCAGATTTCTCCGCTTCAGTTTCGTGCTTTTGGGTATTGAAACTTCCTTTGGCCTTCCATAGGGATGTGAAAGAGCGCCAACAAGTCACCTGTGATAAAAGCATTGTCAAAACCGCTATTTAAACTTAACTTTCTAAGATGAGAGCATTCATGATTCATCATGTTCTAAATGGACCTCCTGGGTCCATCCCTTCATCAGACCATGTGGTGGTAAATTTCTCTTTTCCGCACAAAAATTTCAACTTCAGTGCTTTGGAACTTTAAGCTACTTTTGCCTTTTCTAACGCCGCAAGTCAGCTCCTTGGTTACATACAATGTGGAACGTTTTGTGACACATTGTTAGCACTGTGCATAATCTCATCTCCATATGATCATCAAACCATGACATTCACTTTGTTTGTTTGGATTTGTATCGGGATCTGAATCTAACTCCGATCCGACTTAGATATTAGATAGTTTTTTTTTCTTGATGTTTAATTCGGTTTGTATATCTTGCTCGGAGGTATTTAAGTTAGAAATATATATCTTCTGATTAATCAGATTACACGAGTTATAATTTTTAAATCCGATGTGATTAATCAGATTACAATGATTAGGGTGTTTATAGTCTGTTTGGAAGTTACTTTTTGATTTTTAAAAACAAAAAAATCATAAATCAGTTTCGGTATTGAATTTCAAAACGATTTTCAAAAGTAAAAAAACAAAAATTAGTTTGGGTAATAACGTGTTTGAATACAAAAAGTAAAAGTGCTTCTCCAGAAGCAGAAGTCAGAAACAAATCTGGAAATCTTTCTCAAATTCCATACCCAAACTAATTTTTTATTTTTCAACTTTTAGAAATTAAAAAGCTACTTGTGAATTATAAACAATTTCGGAATGATTTATAAACCTAAAAAAGTTAAAATTTTTGTGAAACAAAAACATTTCCCTTCGAAGAATCAGAAGTAGAAAACGAAACAAAAAAACTTATAGTCTGCTCATGGACCCACTGCAGGCTTGCAGCTGTTGATGAATGAATGATCCATTTCAGGCTAAACCTAAACCGTTTTGCGCCCATACTTGGGATTAGACAGAGACCAAATGTGCAAGTGGTAGAGAATAAATGATTATAATTAGAGACGAGATTTTATTCTAATCATCCAATTACTTTAATTAATCAAATAATCATCACTCTCAAACGGTGAACCCAACGTTCTTATTTGCATCAATCCAACGGTCTATAACTCAAACCTAAATTCTTACTTCTCAGTAAAACCACCCTTACTTACCCCCACCTCCAATGAGAGACAAACACCTGTCTTTTAAGCTTACTTCTGACGCTAACTATTCCACGTGTTTGTATGTAATTGAAGGAGTATTGAGACCCCCAAAGTCCTATGTAGTAGCAATATCAATGAAAACAAAATCAAAAAAACGTTTCGGATTTTTAATGAAAAAAATCATTAAAATCACTCACTCGTTGGAATGTACATCAATTGTAGCCTCAATTTATGCCTCTTCTTCTTCTTCCTCCAGAAATATCTTCACTTTCAGTATTCCACAGACATAAATTCCACACGTTTAATCTCCAATCCAATCCAATCAAATCAAAATCTCATCTCTTTATCTATTCATCAGAAGATGAAATAAACAGAGTATTGATTTCAAAGAGTTGTAAATTTTTAGTTATTTTTCCACTACTTTTCTTTTAGTGATTTTCAGTACTGAAGAAGAAGGTTTGGGTTTGGGTTTGGGTTTGGGTTTGAGTTTGATTGAAGGAATTCAAATCCTTAGAAGAAGCAAAATGAATCAGGTTGAGACTCTGGGTGCCATTGATGGATATTCGCAGAAGATAGATAATTCCTCTTTTTTCAGAAATTCCAGGTTTAGTGAAGATACAAATTCTGGGTTTGGAGCGGCATTTACTTTTTGTACAGGAGATATAGTCCTCTGGGCTCTTTTGGTTTTTATAGCAATTGGGTCTTACCGTAACAAGGGTTTGATGAGAATTTTTAGTGGATTTATAGAGAAATCAAGGGATTTGAAACATGGGTTTTTGTTAAGAGTTGCTGTTTTTTGTTTATTCTGTTCAAACATCTCATCTTGTTTGGTTGGTATTGGTAAATTCTCTAAAAACGCTAGCAGTTCACAGTGTTCACTGGTGGAGAAATCCGTTAAAATCAATTATGAAGAAATCAATGAGAAATCTGCTAAAATCTGTGAAGAAATCGGTTCGAAATCTGCTGAAATCAATGAAGAAGGAAAGAATTATGAGGATTGGGATGAAGAGCTGAGTACTATTGAGGAATTGAAGAAAGCAATTGAGATTGAAAGAGAAGAGAAAAACACAGCATTTATAGAACTAGAGAAAGAGAGAATGTCATCAACATTAGCAGCAAATGAAGCAATGGATATGATTATGAGATTACAAAGTGAAAAGAGTTCAATACAAATCGAAGCGAATCAATCTAAAAGATTAGCTGAACAGAAACAACAATATGATCAAGAAATCATTCAATCACTTCAATGGGTTATATTCAAACATGAATCAGAAAGAAGTGTGTTAGAGAATCAATTGAAGTTGTGTAAGCTGAAATTGAAAGAGTGTTTGAAATTGGATGAAATGGAACAATTTGAAGAAGAGCTCTTGAATTGCGCAAATCTGGAAGAGGATGGAGCTAGTACGGGTTCGCGGGATACGGATTCTTCATCTATGATGTAAGTTGTTTCGGTGCTCTTAATTGTTTCTACTGAAATCTGATGATTGAATAGATGTAAGATGTCCATGCATATAACACATGATTAGAAACTCGAGTTCAAACTTGTTAGACATATTGGAGTTTTATTGAAAGAATTGTAAATATGTGAAAAAGATGTGAATCATCGATTTTGGATTGACACTGGATGAAATGATATCAATGGAAGTGTATCTTTTAGTTAGTGTATGCGTTTGTCTATTTTGTTGATACTTTTTTGCCAGAAATTGAAATGTTGGCTCCGTAAAATGCTTTAGTTTTTGTTTTGGGCTATGCTGTGTGTGGTGTGTTATTGCATATTAGAAGATAATATGGGTCAGTTGTTGCGAAAAAAACATGTTCAAATGCCACGGTAGTTTAGCCTTAGGTATGCATCTCGTATGGTTTAAACCTTGAAGAGCTAGGTTCATACTGTCAAAGCCTATTGTGCTTTGAGTTGATTTGGTTCAAAGTTCTGCAGATAACATCAGACTTCATTCGGATATATGTCTCAAGGCAAGAATATTCACATCATGTAAATTGAAGCATGAGATTAGGCACGAAATAATAGAACATAACTCTGCCATTGTTGAAAATAAACACAACACAATACAAGTAATTTTCATATTTCAAGTTTATTGGCACACCACACCACACACTTGCTTACGTAGATTAACTAATTAATAGTAACCCAACTTGAGAAAGTTTGGGTTACCTTCAGCAGATAGTTTAGACTTGTTGTCGATGTAGAATTGAATTGTTTGAATAATAGTCTTTAAGGACGTTAGAACCAGTAATATGCCTCCAAAGAATACTGCAATAGTCACCCATGGATTACTGAAATATTTTCTTTTGATAGCCGCTTTCCAAAAGTTCCAGCGGCTGTTGTAATATTTGTTAACTCTATCAAAGGTTCCAAGATAATAGAATGGTGCTCCCAAAACTATCTCTCTATGCAGCCTGCTAATGAGATCAGCGATTTCTTGAAAGCGACCTAAATTATTTGTAATGATACCCTGATTGCTTAGGAACTCAACGTCTTTCTCAGTGACTATGAGCCTATCCATGAATAGAGCATAAGATGTCACGTATTCAGTATATTGATCGGAGAATTGTTCATTTGCAATGAGATTTCTAAGCAGAGGATCAATGCGCGCATTGATCCTAACAGGAGGCATTGTCATAACTCCATCTTTGAAGCTGATATCGAGGAAACTACCATCCATAGACCCTTTAACGAACTGAACTCCTGCTTGGGCCAACTGTGTCGCACTAGGCATGTACAATCTTGATGTATGAATCGTGTTTGGTTTAGGTAAGAATATCTTGACTATGATCTTGAAAGTTACTTGTAAAACACGCCTCAGCGGCGGCAGTGGTGAAGGGGCCTCAGCATCTGTGTTATCAACAAGAGGATGAAATGTCTTAGCCAACTGATCGAGTAAATGCTTATATTGGGTGCCTTCATGCAGATCTGTTTCTCTCATTTTATGAAGAACAATTTTATCTCTTGGGAAGGTAATATAATTTTTGAAGAAACCATAAGAAAGATAACCAATGGTTTTAAGCGATTGTTCTTCCTCTGCTGCTGTTAATTTGTATAGGCTTTCGAGAACAAACATAGGAATCTGGTTTTCGAGGAGTAGCAAATCCCAAATAATATTTTGTGAATTCCATGGATTATGAGCTAAAGGATCGTCGTCCAGTATTGGTTCAACTTTAAAATGCTCGAACAGCCCGACGATGAACAAACCATCCACCACCATCATCTCTACAAGTTCCTTGCTTTCGAGAAGGATAGGTTCTGCGTAACACTCTCTAATTTCTTTTTCAACCTTCTCAATAGCCTCCACACACTTCTGCAATAATGCTGTCGTCGTGTCTATATCGTTCTTTCCTCTTTGAGTTAGAACGTTGCTCATATAATAAAACTTAACTTCTTCCGTTCCTTTTAGTTTTTCATCGCCATAGTGGATCGGTCCAATTGATATGAGCGCAGGTGCATATACACTAGGACTGCTCACTGCCTGCAACTTCTCATGCACTTTGTAGATGCATACTTGTGATCCCCAAGGACGTGTAGGTGCTTTAACCTTCGGAAGTTTGGCTATCAACTGGTCAACTACTATTGAGACGTCCTCTTTGCTTGCCATTGGTACCTACACAACCACAGTAGATGAAATTAATTAGAAGTAGTATGAATCTAACTCATCTGAATTCAGAAAACGGCCTTTTACGGTACAAAATCGAGCTCGGGTGCCAGTCAGATTCATACAACAATGCCATGCACCAACTTCTGAGAGCTATTATATAGAGATGCAATAGCACTGCTTGAGATACTTGCACCTAGTATCTTAAAACACAAGCATAATCAGAATAAGAAGATAATAACTTAGAGAAAAGAGAGTTAACCTAAGAAGAAAGAATCGTTTCGATCTTCGAAAACAGTTCGATACTTGATGATCAGATCATATATGGATGTGTAAACATACAATTTGAAACATGTCTATTTATCCTATGTGGTAGGAAGACCTACAAGCTATAATTTTTATCATCTTTTTTTTTATAAAAAATATTTCTTTTCATTTCTTTTCATTTCTTTTCTTTTGATTTGTTTTTATATATTATTTTTTCAAAAAGTAAAATGATCTTGTGGTTATGTTAGTCTAGGAAGTGAAGAACTTCAGTTAGCTCTGTAATGTGGAATTATGGATAGAATAGCATTTCAGTTGAATGACCACAACATTCGTAACAACCTGTTTTCTTTCGCCTAAACTAAAATTCTTTGACCACCCTAGCTAAATTGAGAATTTAAAATGAAAATGTGGTCATCTCAATTAGAGTTCACTCGAACTTCATGGGCATAACTCATCTCAAAAATCAGCTTACAAGATTAAGATTATCTAAAGTTTATTAATTGTAAGATCTTAATTGTTCTATAATGTGAAACTAATCTCAACTTGCTCTCACATGTGGCTTCGTTGGACGTAACATATGAAATTTAATCAGGCGACTTAGAGTAAATGCGATTTTATTAGATTCGTTATAAATCATCTGCTCTATTACCTTATCGAAGTCCATGAGTTAAACTCACCTTAAAAACCGACTTACAAGATTAGAATTGCCCGTATAATATGGGATTTATCTCAGCACTCACGGTTCAGACTAAAAATTCCAAGCAATATCATCATTAAACTCCGACATGAACAGGACAGAGTCAGGTTTGGGCAGGACTTGCCATTTGCCAACATACTCCAAAACGTAATTGTTTGCTCCCACCGTGAGTGCCTGTTTTTGCACTTCAATCCTGGCTTCCCCATGGGTCACGATCATCTTAGAGATGAGGCTGGAGTAACACTGGTCAGTCAAGTAAGGTTTCTTTAAGTTGATGGACTTTTCTATTAGGCATGTTCTCGAGTATTACAGTACAAACTAGAAAGTCCAAAAATTATTGGGTTATCCCTTAACCATCTCATCCAGCTTCCATTAACTGATAACCCTAAACCCTATACCCTTTCCTTTTATAAAATTTTATCCCAAATTTATTCTTCTCCAGGCATGCACACGATGAGGATTTCAGGTAACGTTCCTAACTTATCATCAACATCATCATCATCAACATCTTTAGTACTCAATAATACTGATCAGACCTCATCATCTACATCTTTAGTAGTTAATCATAGTGATCTTTTGATTCAAATTCTCTTATGTTTACCTGTGAAATCACTACTTGTTCTCAAACCTGTATCAAAACATTGGTATTCACTCATCAATGATTCATATTTCATGCAAAAACATTGTGTACTTCACACCAATAAACTTTCAATATCTGGATTGTTTTTTGATAAATATGATGAGAATTGTAACCTAACAAGTTATGATATAATTTGGGCTGATGATAAAGCTAATAGAGTCAGTAACAATGCTAGTTTTGTAATCCAAGTGAATGAACAACCAGTAGATTTAGAGATTGAGCAGTCTTGTAGTGGTCTTCTTTTGTGTCACGGGCCTAGTTCTCATACCGGAACACGTTATATTTACAATCCTTCAACAAGACTTTACAGAACCATTCCTCCGCCATCTCCATTCCAAGAAGAAATTGATTGGAGTACTTTTGATTATCGATTCTATTTAGCTTTCAGTCCGTGGAAATCATTTACCTATGAAGTTGTATGTACGTGGAGTAATAATGAACATGATTATCAGATAGCAATCTATTCCTCGAAAACATGTTTGTGGAGAATTGTTGATTATATGTTAGACTTTTATCTCCCTTGTTGTGGTGTTTATTGGAATGGCTGTCTGAATTGGATTAAGCAGAGAGTGTTGGGAAATAAAAAAAATGTATGTTACTAAAATTAATGTTTTACT
>JAJJMC010004109.1:502674-551233 GCA_023531435.1 Papaver californicum
GCTTCACCCAATTCTACTAACAAAACCAACCCAGTGATAAAAGAATCCAACTTTCAGTCATTCATTATGGTCTCTCTGAACTGGCCTTACTTAACCGATCTGATTTGCAAAATCCACAAAGGGGTATGATTAATAAAATCAAAGATTATTTAGATATTGCAGTCGCAGATCAAACAGAGAGTAGAAAAAGAAGAAGACTTTCCCACAGTCACAGAGACATATAAATACAGGGTGTTGTTTATTCAGGTATCCGGGTTTAAATGATCCGAATCCATATTCCATACGAAATCAATCCTAGTTAAAAACCCTCACTAAATCTCTTCTTCTCCACAAAAACCTACCTTGACTGAACATGGCACAGTCAATTCCAAGCTTAAACCCTGCAACAACTAAACCCATAAGCAAAACTTCACTACTTCCATCTTTCACCACCAAAATCGCAATAAATAAGAAGATGAATTGTCTGTCAATAAAGACCAGAACAGCAACAACTTCTTCTCTAAATGTTTCAAATCAAAACCAATCTCTGAATCTTCTGAATAATCGTAGACAAGATGTTGTTGAAGCTATTGAACATTCTTGTCTAACTGTCTTTCTGAAACTAATCTACATCAAACTGTTCCTTCTCTTAAATCAAAGATTAGAGGAAAGGTAAAAATTATTATTACTCTAATGTTTTTATTTTTATAATTATTTGTTCAAAAGATTGGAAGGAGTCGATTAGTTTCGATCTTAATTTTTGATTTGAATGATTATTTGTTAAAAAGATTGGATTTTGATACTTGGTTTTTGTAGGTCAGAGATATTTATGATAGTGGGGATTATTTGGTTATGGTTACTACTGATAGGCAGAGTGCATTCGATAGAGTTCTTGCTTCAATTCCATTCAAAGTCCAGGTAATTTCGCTTTTTCCATGGTATTGAGTAATATAAAGATGAGTTGCAAAGTGTGATAAGTGGAAACTAAATTTTTTTGATGCTTTTGGGTTTGGTGAACATGAATAATTCAAGTTCTAAATGAGACGAGTTTATGGTGGTTTGATAAAACCCGGCACCTTACACCAAATGCAGTTGTTTCATCTCCTGATAAAAATGTTACCATCACGAAGAAATGCTCGGTTTTCCCGGTTGAGGTTGTTGGTGAGTAACTCAGTTTCATGAACTTGTTGATGATTTTTATCTTGTTTGTCTAGTTAGATGTCTATTCGATAGTGCAACATGAGATTGTGGTTTGTTTGTATCTATATGTTCGTTATGTAATGGTTTGTTGAACATTTGCAGTTAGAGGGTTTGTGACTGGGAGTACTGATACATCACTATGGACTGTCTACAAGAACGGTGTACTATTGTGGCAATGCCCTCCCAGAAGGTGAGTTTTGTAGCAAAGTGATTGTTTTCCAATTATTAAATTTAACTGTCGATCTGAATTTCTGTTAATGTGTGAAAGGAATGGTGAAAAATGAAAAGCTTTCTGCCAATATTTTGACAACAACTACTAAAGCCGTAGATCATGATGTTCCAGTAACTCCTGATGAGGTACGTCTGACATTATTTCCTTCTCATCTAACTCTTCCTTATAATAATACAAATACTTTACCATATGGAAGTTATCTGGAGTTATCAGTTTGTCCCCAATGACTTATTAGATCTAGCCACTTTTTGTGTATCTTATGGGATCGGAATAGCTAGTTTACTACTTTTTTTTTGTGAATTTGTTCTGTCCAGATTTTTGAACGTGGTTTAATGACTCCGGATGATTATGATGAAGTGAGGACTAAAGCACTGAGCTTATTTGAGTTTGGACAGGTAATTATGCCAAATCATGCCTATTATTGATACTTGTATTATTCGCCATGTTCATCTGATATCCTAAGTCTATGGGCCTTCGATTTACATAACTGCCTAAGTATTCGACTTTAGTTTCAGTCATAACCATGAACATCAATATTGACAGTGTGATCAAATGTTGCCAGGCTGAAACTTATCTGTTATCCCTGATATTGCAACCTTTCCCTTCTCTTTGGAATTACAGCGTGTAGCTTTGGAACATGGTCTGCTATTAGTTGATACGAAGTATGAGTTTGGGAAGGGAGCAGATGGCACTATTTATCTGATCGATGAGGTATGTGATAACTGTTTGCTAGTTTTGTCTCTATTATCTGATACATCACATTTCGTTAATCATTAGGCAAAATCTGAATCATTTAATAGTCATTTGGAGACTCAAGATAGCAGCAGTTTTTTTATGTTCACTTTAAACCAAGCTAAATTATGTGTGCTTTAGGTACACACCCCTGATTCGAGCAGATATTGGATTGCAAATTCATATGAAGAACAGTTTCGTAATGGTCTTGAACCTGAAAATGTCGATAAGGTCTGTTTGTAATGCTGACTCTTTGCTTTGTTATAGTTTTTAGACATTTATGTATACAAGTAGTTTGACGTGTTCTGCAGTTTTATGTTCTCACGTCTTAGACTAGGAGATTATAAAGATGTTGCTGATTCATGGTATCGAATGTTGTTGTAGGAGTTTTTGAGGTTGTGGTTCAAAGATCACTGCAATCCATATGAAGACAAGGTGATATTTCTTTTTCTTTTAATAAATTTAGCATTTAGCAACTAGAGACCCCCTGTCATGTTTTTTGGCGTTTCTTCATGTTCATTGATGGCATGGTCTCACACTTCTTTACAATCACGTAGGTCCTCCCTGATGCTCCTAAAGAACTTGTTTCTGAACTTGCTTGGAGGTATGATTTTCTGTTAACAATATGTACAACTCGTGTTGTTTATCATTCCAGAAACACTAACCCTACTATTGCTACATTTAGTCTTGTCAATGACCGATAAATCCGCAAATTCTGATTTCTGGAAAAAAGACCCATCATTTAATTTATACTTATTCCTGCATCTTAGCTTTAGACACTCCAATTAACTATGTCCATCCGTATTTCCTCACTGCAGATACATTTTCCTTTATGAAACAATAACAAAATCGAAATTTGAGATTCCAACGATGGAGGTAATTACCGTTACAGGCATATATAGAGTGAACATTCTGTTCTTCCTTTATTGGCTACAGATTACAATTCCTTAATATCGGGTTCTCTGTGCAGGTACCCGTTCATGACAGAATAACACAGAATGTCTCAACGGCACTATCATCCCTATTGTAACACCAGTTTTTTTTTGTTGTGTACTAGTAAACCTGAGAGTCTTATTGGGGCAAGCCCCATTTTTCAACTGTACTCTTTTGTCCCAAACCCCATTTTCAATTCTACTCTTCTTTCTTGATGTAAACCTATTTATGAACTAGAAGATTCTCAGAAAAGCTAAGAAAGAAACAAAGGTTAGTTCTTTTCTATTCAAGAATTTGGTCAGTTTAGACGGCCAAATGCTTCCTGAACCGACAGATACGCGGAGTATCTTGGAATGTCTTGATCTCTAGATTGAATGAGGTCATCCCTTACGTACACTATTTAGTTTCAAACCCAACATTAAATTGAAAGATCTACACGAATTAAATTTATGTGCAAAACAAGGAATTCAGATAAGTCAATGACTCAATAGTGAAGGCCAGAGGAAGCTTCCTGATCCACTTCGATGTGAAAGAACAGTATAAATAAGAGTACTTCCTCTCTTAGAGTAAACAAAGGAAAACAATGGCGAAAGATGAAGTAAAGCTATTTGGATACTGGGCAAGTCCTTTTGCTCTTAGAGTTGAATGGGCACTCAAAATCAAAGGAGTGGAATATGAGTACATAGATGAAGATCTTATGAACAAGAGTCCTATGTTATTGCAGTATAATCCAGTTCATAAGAAGATCCCAGTACTTGTCCACAATGGAAAACCTATTGCAGAGTCTCTGGTTATCATTGAGTACATTGACGAAACTTGGAAGCAAAATCCCATATTTCCTGAAGATCCTTATGAGAAGGCACAAGCACGTTTCTGGGCCAAGTTTGCTGATGAAAAGGTAAGTGTTTGTTTTTGCACTCTTTTCTTAATCTCTTCGGCGAAACATTGATTTTGATTTACGGTCTTGTTCTCTTTTACAGTGTCAGCCTTCAATTTTTAATGCATTCCTCAAAGAAGGTGAGGAGCTAGAAAAAGCTGTGAAGGAAGCTCGTGAGAATCTGAAAACTCTTGAAATGGGTTTAAAGGGTAAGTTCTTTGGAGGTGAAAAGATTGGATTTGCTGATGTTGCTATTGGATGGATTCCTTTCTGGACTAGAATGACCGAAGAAATTATTGGTGCTAAGCTTGTGGATGAAGAGAACATGCCTTTGCTTAACGCATGGTTTGAAGATGTTCTCGACGTTGAGATTCTGAAGGAGAGATTACCACCTCGAGATAAAACGTTGGCACACTGCAAAATGTTCCGTGAGTCACTTCTATCCGCAGCTGCATCCACATAATGGTCTCCCGTTTCCATTACTCAACTGGTTGTAGTTTACTGCTTGGTATTTCATATATAAAGCTGTTTAGAGAGTGTTAAATGTCAACGTTTTCGATTATCTGTATTTGTTCTTGTTTGAATGGTCATGGTTGCTACAAATTTTAATGACATGAAAAGGGTTAATTAGTTCTCAAGAGAATACCCATTGTTCCAATTTTGAGTTACGTGACCAATTTTGGTCATTTTGGTAGATGTTGGATCGCCGGATAGATTTTGAGTCTCAAAACATGTTGGGTCATATTATAGATTCTGGGACAACAATCTGATTTTAGAGGCGGAAATTTTGGTCCTCCGGTAAATTTTGGACCATGAGGTAAACTTTGGCTAATAGGCTATTCTAGATCACATACTCATTTGAAAGATCGTGAGTCACCATGATAGATTTTAGATTATGATGTAAATTCTGGATAGAGCACGATGCATATTTTAAGGCCATGGGTTAACTTTTGAGGTACAAGATAATTTATGAGTCACGTTATAGATTTAGATGATAAGATAATTTAAAGTTTGGTTAAAATAGCTACAATTAAGCTTGGGAAACATCTGGGCTGTGTGGGCAATTACACACACCCTTCCATGTGGCTCCACTCCTCTAGACAGATTATCAATATTGTAGATCGGTGGCAGGGACGGAGCCAGATGGGCTGGGTGTGTAGATGGCTCCTAAGCCCAATTTTTCTTATGTTAGTTTTTTTTTATACAAAATGGCTTGTAAAACCCATTTTACACCCTAGCATTGGATAATTTTTTTTATACCCCCATGGCCCCATTCCTACTAACCTAGCTATGCCCCTGATTGGCGGGCCAAATAATTAAGCACGAATGACTATCTACTGAGTACATTTTCCACAGCGAAGAATTTGATTTGAATAAAACCTAAGAGAATATATGGATACCAATTCTACTACTGTTGATCTAAAAATCAAAAGTAAAAACAATTTAATTCATACAAAATTATAAAATTAAAGGATTTGGTATTTTTTGCATACTAAAATCAAAGCGGTAGATAGTTTATTACAAACCTACAACAAAATTATTATTATTATTATTAAAGCGGAGGTTTTGTTAAGTGCACACTCGAGAAAAGTGTGTATAAAATTGGACTCGCTTCTGAAAACTTTGATGGGTAAAAGTCACTGTTGGATTATGTCCGGTGGACTAATTCCGTGGGCCTCTTGTTGTGTCACAACATTGAAGTTCTTACCCTTGAATTGATAAGGATAAGTAGGGATGCACAGGTACCGACCGGAACCGACGGAACCGTACCCCAAAAAAACCGAACCGAGGGTACGGGGTACATGTGCAAAAAATGGGAACCGAGTATAACCGGGTACAAGGTACAGGTACTACCCAAGAACCGACCTGTACCTGACCGATTATACCGAGGTATATTAGCCGATGATCATTTTAGGTTGTTTTAATCTCAGCCGTTAATTAACTGGTAAAACATGATAGTTTAAAACATTTGTACATGTTTTTCCTTGGATGATTAACTTAGCTGTTGCAGTGTAAAGAGATATACAACACATTAACCCATATAGTAAGTTAACAATTGGTAAGTAAGTTACTGTTTAAGCGTGTTCTTCCATAGCATCAGAGTTGATGAGTTAACTGTTTATTAGATTGTTTAAATTAGTCGTACACATAAGAAAATCTCTAAAAAAATATCGACTCACTGTATGACTTACAATTTAAGAAGGTTAACGTGTAACATCGAATGAAGTACTCATTTTTGGTGTGTACTCAAGTTTTTGTAACCCTGGAAGTTGCATTATAATTCCCAGTTCAACCTCTAATTGCTCCATAGCACAACAATCACAGACCCTATTTCTAATCAATGAATTAAAACTTTAGGTAGGTTATACTTGTACGACATAATAGATCATCATGTGTGTAAACAACAAGCACATGTTGGGTTTTTAAAGAGGTTTTAAATGAACTTTGGTTTGTGCAACACATGATTTGTGTGTAGTTTTTCAGGCGTTCTTTAATGCAGTTGTCAACCGGAAGGATTTGTTTTTCTAACCTCCTTGAGGGTTTTGTTCTTTGAGGTTTGCACCTATTTGTAAAGGTGTATTGTTTCTCTCCCATGTTTTGATGATTCATTGTGTGACTGAGATACAAAGCCATCTTCAGGTCATGCACATTTACAATCTCCAATACTACTACAGTGTGATTAGGACTCCAATGTTATGGTTTGCTTTCTATGTACCTGAAGTTCCAAAATAGAGACTGTTCAGCTGTTGAAACACGAAAAAAGTACAAAGGACTGGAGCTACAAATAAGTGGACAAACATATGAAAAGTGGCATACATCTTTATTCTAGCTTTTAGTTCTCCAATAGTTTCAACTGAAGTTGCAAGTCCTATTACCCTTTAATTTGAAACTAAGACTCCTTTAATTTGGCATCCGCAAGTCCTATTACCCTCTTGTTATTGTATCCGCTGTCAAAACCTTTTTCCTTGGATAGAATCGTAATTGAAAGAGAACCACCCCCCACCCACCCACCCACCCACCAGTATATTGATTCGAGAAAACGAAATTAAGTTTGCTTTCACAATCACTTTCTATTATTACCAAGAGCAGGGAGTGTATATGCAGACATATATTTGAAAGTAATAATGCCAGAATCAACAAATAAAATATAATTGCATAATGCACGAGCAGATTTGTGAATAAAATGAATAATTTATTTGAAATAGATTACTACTCTAAGCTACTACAAAGTCATACCTTTAGAGCATCGTAAGAACAAGGAAAGTGAAACTCAATAACTGCAGTAACAAATACGTTTCCCTTAGTCTTACTGAAACCACATAAAACTGCTCATAGTACATCCAATCCTCAACACACTTAAATCGAATATAAGCTTCAGTCTGACCCCTCTACAGGGTTGCAATCTTTCTGTATCATAAGGGTGAGAAGTAACTCGGCTTTCTCCACTAAACCAACCCCTGCAAAAGCGTCCACAAGCTTCTTACATTGTTGGGCATCAAAATCCACAGACTTGGATTGCTTCCATTCTTCAAGTACTCCACCAGCTTCTTCAAACTCCCCAAGCATCACATACGAAGAAAGAATACACATATAGTTTCTGCTAGTCATTTTCTGAGCCGTCAACTTCAACGACTTCCATATCGCATCAATTCTCTCTTTGTATCTCAAACCAGTATAAAGTATAATCAAGAAATCATATGTTATCCATTCTCTTTGACTTATCTTTCCCTCAGCCTCAACTAACGAATTCACATCCGCCGAATTCAGAAGATTACTTACAGTAATATATATGTCCGTAAGTTGCCGATATGTTATCCATCCTTCTTTAGAGTTACAATCACAACTCATTTCATCAAGAATCTTCCTTACACTATCAATATCCATACAACCAGCACAAGAACTTACCCAAAGATTATAACTATAAATATCACGCGATACATTCTGTCTTTTCATCTCTTCAATAACCAAACTAACTTTCTCTAATTGCCCTACCGATATATAAAGAGTCATCATCTCATTGTACGCAAGCGCACTTATACTAACATTATCCCTCTGAATCCTCTCAAAAAAACTCTCGGCTCGGTCAGTCAATTTCGCACTAGCATAAGAATGCAGTAATGCAGTATAAGTCTCACCCGTTTTTGCAGCCTGAGGCAGTCCTTCAAAGTACCGTTCTGCCGAATCAACACCAAACACTTTCGTCATTAAATCAATCCGCGTTGCATAGTCGGTGTCTGATAACTCAAATTCTTTACGAGTAACTACCCATTCTGATATCTGCAGACAAAAGTCAACATGGTAAGACCAAAGTCAAAATTCAAACTGAAAATGAAATTTTGAAAAAGAGTGATAAGTGATTACCTCAAGTGCATGTTTGAATCGATGAGATTTGTTCAGATCTTTAGCGAGTTGACGTAATTCTGGAAGTGTGACTTGATTTCCTTCGTTAATCCATTTCTGAATAGCAGTAGTTGCACTTCGTTTAGGGAATCTGAGTTTGAATAATCTGGTTTTGAGATTATCATCATTTTCTTGATTCTCTGATTCTTCTTCGATGTGATTGTTTAGTGATGATGATGAGAATGATGCTTTAGAAAAGGAGAGAAGCGATAAGGTTTTGGATTGGTATTTTCGGAGATTCGACAAGAGAGAAGAAGAAGAAGATCGAATCGCCATAATCGCAGTAGCTCCTCACTCGTCTCAGTCTCACTCAACTCGTCTCAACTCCAAAAAGAGCAACTTATGATTTATGAGTAGAGGTGTGTTTTGTGACTCGTTTGAATCGTACTCGTCTATCATAGAGTCCGTTATTTCGGCCATAAAAGCTTCCATGAAGAATTGTTTCCGCTCGCGTGTTGTTGGAGCATTTAATTTTGCACACGAGTGCCGAGCCTTGTAGACGAAAACCCTAAACCTCCTGACTCCACAGAGAAAGAGTAAACAACTTCCTTCCTCTTCAAGATAGAGTAAAGAGTTCCTTAATGAAAAGAAATCAATCTCTCATTGTTTTTTTTCTCATCATTCTTCTCCAATAATTCAAAAATTTCATTTCCTTCGAACGGAAGAGTTTCTATGATCAATCAATACAGATGATGAGATGAATCTCTGCTGCTGTTTAAATTAGGGCTTACAAATGAGAAGATTTCGTTCATTATTAGGGTCTATTTCGAATAATACTATTAGAAAGGTAATAATCGAAAATCTCTTTTCATTTACATCGAATTCTTCCTGTAGGTTTAAATTACATTTTGATGATCAGAAATTGGTTTTTAATTTTGCAGTTACATCGGCATGAAACTCCATTTTCATTGGTAACAGATGAGTTTCTACATCAGGAGAATGGTGGATTGAGGGGAAATTTTCGAAGTAAATTTCTTGTTTATTTTGTTTATCCATGACTCCTTATATTAATGTTTATGTATGGATTAGGGATGTGGTATATCTGCCTAGAAAATGTTTGATGAAATGCCTGAGAAAGATAAAGTTACTTGTTTGGATGTAATAAACAAAAATGTAAGGTCACTTATCTGTTCAATGCTTTGCTATGGAGTATCTCACATTATGTCGTTTGGTTTTGTTCCTTGTGCTTGCTTTGATTGTGGATTGGATAGACTTCAATTTGAGATGCTAGTTCACTTTTTAGTTCTATGCTTCTGTTTACAAAACCTGTTACTGAAATTGGTTCTCTTGTTTTGTTTTGTGTGTGTTCTTCAACAGGTTTAAATAGTTGGTGCCTTGGTGTAGGTGGAGTTGATGTTGGATTATTAAACACAGGAACTTTTCTGAACAAGCGGTATTTTCGCGCAACAGGTATTTTTCATAAGTCGGTACATTTTGTTTTTGGCATTTGAATGCTAAAGTCCAGCTACTATCTGTATGGGCAATTTTTCTGCTGTGTGATTACGGATATGAACATGATATGGGTGAAGCTGTTTGGTATTCGATTAAACAGGCTTTAATTTATTAGCATGTGGCATCAGTTATTAGATCAACAATTTAACAATTGTTTGATATTGACCTTGCTATACAATAATGTTATCTATCTAACGTGGCCAGGATTGAAAATTGTCGACATACTAATGTTATTTGCTGTCCCAGGATTGTGTCAGCGAGATTTCTATGAAGTTCTTGGTGTCCCAAAGGATGCTAATCGGGATGATATCAAAAAGGCATTCCATGCGGTAGGTACATTCCTGTGATATGTTACCCGCCTGGAATAGCTATGTTCTTCCGTTGATTTTGTAGTTCTTTATATTGACTTGTTAAGGGTCTATAATTGTAGCTTGCCAAAAAATATCATCCAGATGCGAATAAGGATAATCCTGCTGCAAAGAGGAAATTCCAAGAGATAAGGGAAGCCTACGAGGTTTGTCACTTGGGGTGACTTCCTTATTTTTGATTTATTATTAGTTCACTTCAGTGTGGTACTTATCATATTTTGGGAAAGCTTGTAATAGTTTTTGGTAGATGGATAATTTTGTGCCTTTCTTTGTTGACGAAGGTGAATTCCAGACTCTTAGAGATACTGAAAAGAGAGCTCAGTATGATATGGTAACAATTCAATTTTTCCTTCATGTTCGCAGTTCAGCTGATTTGATTGTTTCCTTGGCTCTTATTTCCGAATGATCAATCACCGTGTCTTGTTTATATTTTGCACGTCAAAACCCTATAAATCTAGGATTTTGAGCTAATTTAGTTGTTTTATCGATGTCTGTTATAGGAAAACACCAGCAGTGCTGGCCCAGGAAATTACTCTGGTAGAAATCCAAAGGGTTACTCTGCTAGAACTGCAGGTGGTTTCAGTGGTTTTCATGAAGAGCATTTTTCTGGTTCTTTCCGTAATATATTTTCAGAGGTTTCCTCTCATACTTTCATTCCTTATCCTGATACTCTTTCAGTCCTGTTTCAATTTCTTGTTTTACTTAATTCGCAATAATTTATTTATGGTATTTACTTGTGTTATATGCTTGTTCAGATCTTTGAAGAAGTCGAAGACTTTGCTCCTGAGATTCAGGTTAAAAACAACCCTTTTTCTCCTGTTATATGTGATATATCAAATGTTTGAAGGTTAGTCTCTTGAACCAGTTCTTTTGTCTTTCATAGATGGTGCTGAACCTCTCCTTTTCTGAAGCTGCGCAAGGCTGTCAGAAGAAGCTGAAATTTAATGCTCGTGTTCTTTGCGATTCTTGCAGTGAGTAAAAGTTGATGTGATTTCGGGCTCTCCTAGTAATGTCATAACACTAAATTTGTCATTGTTCTCTCTAATGATTATCCTGTATTTTGGAATCTATAGCATACATGGGAAAGTTCTATCAATAGAAGTGGGGACTTTTTCCTTTTGTGTAGTACATAACGTCGAATTGATAATACACCTACAAATCAATAAAAATATATTCTAGAAACAAAGGCAGTGTGTAAATGTACACCAAGCTGAATTGTTATTCTGCTTTAAATTTTGTTAATTTCATTTGCAAGAAAGTTGAATTAAACAAGTTTTTACAGCAGACTAATTTAAGAGATTTAACATCAGTAGTCTCTTTGATAGTTTTGGTGTCAAATCTTGTGTCTTGTTAAATAGGCCACTAGATTTCTGAATATTATCAGATTTTTTATGTTGTTAATGAAGACTGATGTTTCTTCGTCTTGTGTATATTATTACTGCAGATGGACTTGGTCATCCAGCTTATGCAAAGATGAAAGTGTGTCCAACTTGTGGAGGCATTGGAAGAGTAAGTGCTCAGATTCATTATGGCAATGATTTGTGAAGCATTAATTTTAGATAACCATTGGTATCATGGGGAGAAAATGTTTCTCTACTCTCATTACGGCTTACTAGAGTCTGCATTTTTAATGTATATCAAAATTATTATTGATTATCCAAAAAATAGAGGGGTAAAAATGTCAAACTTGTTGCATTCCAAGTTTTCTATTGTATTTCAAATGTTTTTTTACTCAGGTTACGATTCCTCCTTTCACATCAACGTGCAGTGCTTGCAAAGGACAGGGCCGAGTTGTTAAGGTATGGAGAAATTATAAAAGGTTACTCCTGGCACGTCCTTTCTAAATATTTAAAGCTTTATCTGTGTGTCTGCAGGAAATTTGTACTGCTTGTAGAGGAGGCGGAGTTGTTGAAGGTGTGAAGGAGGTCACTGTTATAATCCCAGCTGGTCAGTGCTGCATCCTTATCTTTAATATAGAAGACCTTAGTTAGCAAAATATTGGAGCCAATACTCCACTATTCATTAGTACCCTACTGAAGATGAATCTTTTGTGCTTTAGTTGGGGAACTGAACTTGATATTCTTTTTTGAGGTTAGAAAGAAGAAGTCATATCCTTGCTCAATTTTAATGCAGTAAATCCTTTGTATTTCTTTTCATGGCTTAGGCGTTGAATCTGGGGACACAATCAGTGTAAAAAATGCTGGTAATAGTGGAGGACGGGGAGTTCAACCTGGAACTTTATACATAAAGCTAAATGTATGTTTTCTTTTTGTTCCAATCTTGTATTTTTCAGTTTCTTTTTGCCTTCGTCGGATAAGGTGGTTATCATTTCATTTATATTCTAGACTTTTTTGTATCTGGAAAACGAGAAGTTATTTTAAAGTTCAAATGGAAATATATCCCCGGTGCAGTGGTTGGAAACTTGGAATGGCTAGAAGCTTTAAAAAATGAAGACAACCAACCATATTGATTAGTTTACTGCACAAGTACAAACTTTGCCTAAAGGTCGTCTTAGAAAGATTGATGTTGATGTCACCGAGGTTATCATTTGCTATAAATTAGTTGCTGATTATATTGTTTTCTGGACCATACTTTGTTTTTCTTCAGGTTGCGAAAGATTCTATTTTTCGGAGAGATGGTGCAGACATACATGTAGATGCTAATATTAGCTTTACACAAGTGAGAACATATGCCTTGTGTTAATATCTTCAGTTTTCTATTTATCAGTTTGAGAAACACAATAATCTTGTATTCTAAAATAAAAGGGAGGGTGGGTAGAAAAACTTATTAGATACTAATTACTCACTTTGAAATCCACTTTGATCAAACAATGAGTTCAATTTGTTTATTTGTTTAGTGATAGTTTTTGCCTCCTTAGAAAAGTGAACAGGCTTTGTTATTTTACTTCTGTATCTATAAATCTTTTTACTATATCTGTTTTTTTTTTTTTTTGGCAAGTTAATAAAATCAACATGCTTTGTTTCTCACACATTCTTTGTTGTTTTAATCTTACAGGCTATTATTGGTGGTAAAGTTGATGTTCCAGCATTATCTGGCAAGATGCAAATAAAAGTATCATCTCTTTACTCTGTACATTTCTATTAACATACTTATTACTCATGATGTTCTTTCTTGCACCTGCCACAATCACTTGCCTTAATGAAACAAAGATCTGGCCTTTAATCCCCTCTCAACATTTTGAAACACCTTATTACTCTGAAACAACATCATTAAAATAATATATAATGTCATAAATCCTGGGGATTTTCTCCCGAAAATGGTAATACACCCCAAAGAATACGCGAGCTGAAAAGTTATACTTTGCAGAGTAATCGAGTCTGCTTGTTAGTTGCTACTTGCCATCATGCTTTTGTTTCATCTTGATGGATTTACCTCCTTCAAGCAAGAACCTGAGGTATCATACGGTTGCAATACTGAGTATGTGGCAAGACTCGTGAGAAGGTTTTTAATTACAAAATTCAATGCAGAGACGGAGTAATTTGCACTTGAGTTCTGAGTAATTACATAGTGGAAAGGTGTCACATATATAAAGCTCTCATTTCTCTTCCATGTCCATATGATTAAACTATATGAATTGGCCATCTCGCCTAGAGTAACTTACATAGTTTCATGTGATGGTTCCTTTTTGAAGTGAATGAACCTATACTGACTGACGTATAACATTGAAATGCACCTTCAGCTCTTGTAGGTGGCTTGGGTTGGACTTCAAATTTTCCTGTGCGATTGTTTTTTGTTGTCTAGCGTCTTTTTACACATGCTTTCATTTTATACTCTTCTCAGATTCCAAAGGGAGTTCAGCCAGGACATACTGTAGTACTGAGAAGCAAAGGTACACCAACATAGTTAATTTTATACTCTTTTCTCAAACCGTGCTGAGCCCACTTACTTCTCTCACGCTGCTCGCGGTGTTCCTTACCCGTGGAGCGGCATACTTAGTCTTGACCTTTTTTTCTTTTTTCTTGTTAACTACATTAGGTTTGCCAACACATGGTGGTTATATACAAGATTTTGGTGATCAATATGTGCATTTCTGCGTCAAATTTCCTACGTAAGCTATTTACTTCACACAAATGTTCATTCTATACATTGGAATAATAAGATGTCATTGCATCTTTCTCTGTCCAGTCTTTATCTTGATTTATGTTTTGTTTGACTGCATCTATTCGAAAATCGCTTTAATGTTGTGCGTTTTTGTCGAGATTTGTAGGAAAATTTGCTAATATTTGCCAATACATTGGAATAATAAGATGTCATTGCTTTGCCTGACACAGTTATTTTTATTTTTTTCCCAATATGTTCTTTCTAACATTTGATGCAATTCAAGTAGTTACCTTTCTTCTAATAGTTTTGCAGAATGAATACCAGTCTGATGTTTATATAATTACATATGTGAAGTAGTCACCATGCTTTAGCAGTCCTCTAGGAAAATTTGTAACAACTTTTTTTCTCACTTGGTTTTATCTGGTACAGTTCGTTAAATGAACGCCAGCGTGCACTAATGGAAGAATTTGCTAAAGAGGAGAGTATGCATGGAAATAGTGCTCCTGTACCTGAAGGGGAGAACTGGTGAGTGTATGCAGATTATTGTTTGATTGTACTTATCTGTACATGCTAGTAAATTTGAATAGTTTGGAGCTTTATCTGGTGTCCTTTTTGCTACTTTGTTTCCTTATCATAGTCATTATTCTAATTTGTAAGATTGCTATTTTCTGTACCCAATTTAGAGGCGGGTGGTGTCATATACTTTTTTCATAGCCATTAAGCTGTGTTCAGTCCAGGCTCCAGCCCTAATTTACTAACTGTACCTCAGACAACCATTAGACCCTTTAGGGACATAGACTGTATTGTGTTTGATACCACTTGTATCTAAGACTCTATTCGAAATAAAAGGCTTTCCCTTGTTAAATACCTTAACTGGATTGTAGGTAGTTGATTTTGGTAGTTTGATGATTGTAATGGAGCTTTTCCAAATTGGATAGCAGGCTTTATCAGAAGCTCTCTACTGGTTGAACTTACAGGTTGAAGCCAATTGTTGATATTGTGACGGGTCCAAACTTTGTGCGTAACTTCAGTATCTTTCTACTGACCCTATTTTTGCTGAGCAAAGCCACAAGCTGAAATCTGACAGTTGCTCGACTATCTGTTGTACGAGGTTAATCGAACCATCTCTACATCTTTGACATCTCCCACCATGAGGTATATCTTGAAATTCATTATTTTTTCCGTCGATAATTGGAAAAACTTTGGAAATGTAATTTCTTACACATCGCTGAGCCAAAAATTCAATAGTTTGTTCATAATTGCTTCTGCCAACTCTTCATGGAAAGAAATGTTTTTGCTAGTGGTTCTGTCAAGTACCACTGAATTTATACTAGTGCATTGCCAATCCGATGATGTATAAAAAAGTGGTTCATTCCAATTACATCGATAAAATCACCTGGGCATTCTAACCTGTGTGCATTTCCTCACTTGGCAATTTTTGTATCTTCTTATTTTTGTGCCTGTCAACGGTAGAGATCGAAACGGATGTGGCCTATTCCATATCCATGGTTGATTATCCGTCGTCGGATGATAAAGATTTCGGATATCGGTAACAAATTCAGAAAAATAAGTAATAAGAACAGATGAAACAAGTCCAAATCAGTGAAACAAGAAAACTACAAAAATTAAGCCCTATCCAACCTTTGCTAGAGTTGTTTGTTTCCGGTCGAAACTGAAAAGCCAGTGACAAATCAAATCAGAAAATCAATCATGCTCTTCGAGAAAAATACAAAAGAGGAAATCAAGTACTGCGATATACAGAGATTAAAAATTTAAAATACACAATCTCCAAACATTTTCTAATTGCGAAGTCGAAGTCTTCATATTTGTGTTGCTTAAACTACGAGATACGTTTATCTGATATGTGCAACTTCGTTCAAGCAGAGCTGGGTGAGTCTTGCTCTAATTCTGAACTCTGCTTCTTGATTTTCTTGCTTGCTTTAAGCTCGCCCCAAAAGTAAGAGATGAAACCCCAAAGCGAGAGGAATAAAGCGATACCCTTTTCAGCTTTGAAACTCTCATGATAGAATACAACAGATAGGATCTCTGTAAGAGGTAGTACAACAACTGCAATAACACCTGCAAGCAAAGATGTAGAACAGAAGATAACTCCTACTGTTCCCACAAAGTACATCTGCCAAGTGATGGCACTCGCCACAAGCACTACGTAATAATTGATCTCCCCGAGCCCGTACTCTCTTCCTTCTCTCGGAATTACCTAGCAAGCAACAAATTCAAAAGCCGAATCAACATCCAACATCAGATTCCCATGACACAATCAACACACTCGAGCATGGATAATGTGCCATCCCAGTAAGCATACCCTACAAAGCTCCCAATGAAGTAGGGTTCTCCATTCATTCATTGTGAAGCTTCATAGTGGAAGTCTAAATCAACTCAACTTACAAAAAGAAAAGAGTACTACTAATTAAAATAGGAAAAAGTTGGAGCACAAGAGAATCTAATGCATATCTTTCTAATGAGATTGTTTAAGGAAATCCTACTCGAATTGGACACAACGGAAGTCACTAAATTCATTCGTTTAGAGGTCTATGAGTATATACCCCTACATATATATATCATGGTTTCTGATTGTTCTATCTGTTGTATTATGACCTGGCGATTCAGCGCCTTTCCGTTTTTGGGATAGTTAGGTAGACCAGGAGCGAAGCAAGTGTATGTGTGCAGTTGCTACCCCTATCCAACTGGCTCCCAAGACTAATTTTTTTTAGAAGTTGGGCTTCCAAGCCTTTCTTTGCTTAGTTGCTACCCCTTGTAAGATGTTGCTTCCCTTAGAAAGACTTCTGGCTTCGCCCCTGACCCCGACTACAACCAGCTCATGGCACGTAGTTAGTGAATGTGGCCAGGCAGTAGTGAACTCTCTACCTTAAACACAGGGAGGCATACCACACAGTATCTACAATTTTAGAGGTTCCACCTCTTAAACCGAAAGCGAAAAACCAAGAGCCATTTAACTTGATAACAAATTCACAGTGATATAGTGATTAATTAAGAACTGAAGTGTGGCCGGAGAAGTGAACCAATACATGGGTAGAATTTGATACCTTGAAGTCATTGTTGGCAAGCATCCCAACAAGGCAGAAAAGAGTAGCAAAACCAGATATCACCATCTGCAATTCTATTACTAAACTGTAAGTTATAGTCTGTTTTGATTTCATGTACATTAACTCCACCATGGGTAGCATTAAACCGTTGAATACAGAGGCTGCAATTGTGATCAGGAAACCCAAGTAATAATCTTTGTTGGACTCGTTTACGGGTCTATCACCATTCGCGTGAAGACCAAGAAGTATAGCTCCAACAGTCAACAACACAACTGAATTTACCGAAAACGAAGTGAACTTCTGCTTAACCATAACAAGTGCAAACCCAGCCGTAAAAGCCAAATGAGTAGACATTATTATGGTAGCTGTAGAGATAGGTAATAGCGAAACTCCATAAGTGTACAAGTAATCATCTAACCCAGTGACGAGACCGATAACAGCACTCGCAATGAAGAGAGGTAGTGTGATTGTAAAGAGCTTTTTCGGCTTCTCATCTTGATTATCCCCTTTTACGAAACAACGGCGTCTGAGGAAATATGAAAGCCATAGAGGGAGAATTAAAACTGGAAAGCCTGCAGTCTCTAGACAACTCGAAAGCCATATTCGCTTACCACCGTGAATGAAGTAGAGACGGAGTAGAAGTGGACCTGCAATGCTGCTGACTGCTAACAGGATGCCATTGAACAACAGTAGATATGTATTCATGTTCATCTTGTAACGGCAATACTGATCACAAAAGCAGTCTGAATATTTCTTGTTTATATCGGATTTGTACTGACTCACCAAGAAAACTACTTAGGTTTGCATTAAATAGATGTTGGGTTTGTGAACCACTTTTGGAAAGATGTAATATTGAAAACGATTCTGCTGTCTCAACTACTAATAGCAACACCAAATGGTGTCCTAACAGATGTTGCGGATACACTGGGGCATCCTGTTTTTCTCTACTACCATTGGATATTCATCATGCATGATTTTGAACCCTCTGATTTGTTTCCACCAAGAAGAACACAAACAAAAATCCTAAAAGTAAAGAAGATAAAAAGAGATTAGTAGGAAAACCATTATCCTTTTCCTGTAGGCAACAAAAAGTATAACCCAATTATTCTTAGCATATTGTGTTTTATTACTAATCCATTTTGCATTAGAGAACCCACTAACTAACTATCCTTACAAAAAAAAGTGTTCCTACCCTACTAATCTATTCGGCTAACTAGTCGCGACAATGAATCAACCCACTAGCCTGCTCTAAATTCACGGCTAACTAGTCGCGACAATGAATCAACCCACTAGCCTGCTCTAGATTCAAAACCAGTGAATCTCGATCAAATATGAGAATAAGTCTACTGGTTTTAATCGGGATTTAAATCAGTGACCTCAGATATAAGAATCAGATCTTTGGTCACCTCGTGTATATGTTGGTACACGAATCACATTGACTAAGTCAAACAAGCGAGAAACAACAATACTGCAATGAATTCAGTACATGGAACATGGTTTAGGATGGGAGCAACTGCAGTCCCAATTGAGAATAACCTCAAAACTGCAGAGATATACAAACAAAGTTCTATTGAATAGGACATAACAGATTGAGAAGAATGTCACACGTTATAACATGGGAATATTCGGACACTATATGTAGTTTATGGGTTTGGTTTTGCATTGATTCTGGAGGGATAATGTCAGGTGAATTTGGTTCTCCAAGGATATGATACTTGAGCATATCAAAAACTGCTATGTATATATTATAAAAGCAACGCAACTAGCTTGTTCCTTTTTTTGTAAGTTGTGTGTATTGTCATGTCTACATCCATTATCACACGTCTCCCGTGTTTTTTTTTTGTTATTTGTTACACTTTCTGTTTGGAGTACATATGAAAGTGATCTCATAGCTAGATGGTGATTTTTAACATTTGATATATCGAAACTGATCATACACTAGACCATGCACTCTTAATCATTTAGAACACCAAACATTAGGCGGGGGTAGGACCTGTCATCTTGTTTAGTGCTAGGCTCACAATTGTCGATTAAGTGGAAGAGTAGGATTAGTTTAATAGTGTGATCGGCATTAGAAGCTTCTGCTTATGGAGAAGCAGAGGCCGTTTTCAAAAATCACAAGCAAAAATAAATAAATTTATTACCCAGAAAATATAATAGTATTTTTTAACTTTTAGAAGTTGTTATGAAATTTTGTTTCCAACATAATTTCTGACTTTTTATTGACCAGATGTATCCAATCACCCTCGGCAGTGCTATCTATCCCCCAAATCGTCCAATCTTCCAGAGATTACCATAAATTCGGATTCTAGAGTATCTAGAGGAATTGATTGCCAAAGTATGCCACCCAAAAATCAATATGTAAGTAGATTCGTTGTAGTATACTGACCAAATTATAGACCAAAGTCAAAATCCTCATTTTTTTTCTTTTTAATTTAAAAGAAAAACAACTTTGTCCCATGATATTAAGTAATTGTGAATTTATTAAAACAAAAATAAAGAATACATGGGATTACCACTGCTGTTTCACTACCTAAACATGTTCAACATGTTCAGTTAATGAACTGGACGAAATTACCTACGGCTGACTTCAATAGTGGTATAACCTAGCCGTAAATATTAACAAAATTTTCATCCCACATTCAGGGTTGTTTACCTCTAGGAAATGCAATATATGGTGGGATAAAGTTATTATATCCATTCCAGCGGCTCGACCAGTAATCAATGGCGGTTGGTTTTTCCAAGCACTGACTGAGACGTATACATTAACAAAATTCTCAATCCACACACATGATCTCTTATGGCTAGGAAATCTACCCTATAACTGGTTTTTTCATGCATCAACCTAGCCGTAACAATATTATTTATTGGTGAGGAATGTTTCATTTCCTAACCGTATTGAAAACAATTATAATGTTACGGCTAGGAGTTCATAACTTCCTATCCGTAATTCAAAAAAATTCAATTTGGGAGTTCATCTTTTTCCAACCTTATATCTAGGGATGTCAACGAAATTTATCGAAAAGAAAACTGTCTCAGCCAGTTCCGTTAAGATAAGGCTTATCGGGTATCCGATAACTTCCGATGGAAACTTAAAAATCAATTCTGATTCCGTTACGATAAGGTTATCAGATATCAGATATTTTTTCCGATAATTTTCGATATCTGATAGGAAATCAAATAAACCTTTTTTCAGTTCAAATTTCAGTTCATGTAAGCATTTTCAGTTCATATTTCAGCTCAAACACATTGAAAACATACACAAATGTTCACAGTTTATAGATACATGTTTCTATTGTTCTTGCAGCAAAAGAAAATAAAAAGAAATGAAAAAATATAGTATCCTTGGACTGAAGTACATCTGTACTAGCATTGTCATTAAGATATAACATCCTGCAGCCTTCAAAGTACATCTGCATTTCAAAGAAAATGAAATTTGTTAGTTGGCAGTGCAAGAAATATGAAAGGAAAGGAAAAGAAAGTAAAGTTAATTACTAACCTGTACTACTAGTATTAGCATTGTCATTGAGGTCTGGCAGCCAATCACCTTAGAGAAGCAATGCTTGAACAACTTCTGGAGGTAATGAGCTTTTGTGTGTTTTAAGAACTCTACCACCAACACTGACATGGATTTTGATGTTACACTAGTCACAGGAACTGCCAACACATCTCTTGTAATCTTTGCAAGAGTTAGGTACTTAGGAGCATGATTCTTCCACCAACTTAATATATCAAACATATATTCCTCTTTGGGTGTGCCTTTAGTAAGTAGTGGATCTTCTAAGTATTTCTCCAACTCTGACTTCTGAACCTCAATCTCACTGTTTTCTATCATAAACTCATCATACTCATGGTCAGTTCTAATTGTTTTAGAGTTTTCATTTCCAACCGAACTTGTTCCACTAGATGAACTCCGGAAACCAAAATAATCTGGAGCTGTAGAATTACTTTCACATTCATATGAAGAGAAAAGAGCATTCAATGCTATTTGAAATTTTTTATAATGAGTAAAGTAGCTAAGAACACCATATAATTTATTGTAAACAAACTTTACCCATCTAGCCTTATACCTAGGATCTAAAACAACTCCAATGCTCACCAACAAGTTACATTCTGTCCAATAACTATCAAATTTTTCATTCATCTTCAATCCCATGTCTCTGATATACTCATGAGGACTAGATTCCCATTTCCTAATGCTCTTATTAATCTCATAGATCCCATTGTAATACAAATTTGTTGTTGGATACTTAATCCCTGTAAATTTAGTTGAAATATTATCAAACGTTCCAAACACTCACAAATACTTACTCCTTGTTGCCAATCCTATGAAATTGATAGCATAGTGAAATCATAATCCAAATCAGCTAACCTGACAAATCCTTGTCTCAAATCAATTGCTTCTTTAAGCATCTTAAAGGTGGAGTTCAATCTGGTGTCCACATCTAAACTTACATACCTAGCAGGAAGCTTAAGCTGTGCCAATGCATTTGCAAACCTCTTTTTTCTAGCCTGCGGAGACTTGACATATTTCACACACTCTCTAATACTTTCAATAAATCCAGCAGCTACTTTCATCCCACATAAGACAACTAAATGCAATATATGATTGCTGCACCTTATTTGAAAAAGATCACCTGAAGAACTAAAAAATCCTTTCTAGAAAGCCATCTCTTCAGATTTCTCATCATAACATCATTGGCTTTAGCATTGTCAGCAGCTAAAGTAAAAATCTTACTATCTATCTTCGAATCTAGAGCTACTGCTTTCACAAAATCTGCAAGAAATTCTCCTGTATGTGTTGATGGCACTAAAATATATGCTAGTGTTTGCTTTTTTAGTTTCCATTCATCATCTATATAGTGACATGTTACACACCAATAACCATCTTTTATATGTTTACAAGTCCATATATCAGTTGTTAGACTACATTTAGAAGTAATTGAATCAAATTCTTCTTGTAAATCAACTTTGTACTGAGCATAAAGTTTCATAATATCCCCCTAGTTGTATTCCTATTGTATAACCTAGAAGAAGGGTTCAGATACTTCACAAAATCTCTAAAATATCCATGCTCAACCATATTTATTGGATAATCATGCTTAGCAACAATTAATCTAGTAGCATCAAGATCATATTTCCAATTAGCTAATTTAGAGACTTGGTTACTTGTTTTGATAAAAGTAATCTTTCTTTGTCCAGGATGATTCTAAGGCTTCTTATTGCAGGAATTAAGATGGGATCTCAAGCGGTTGGTTCCTTTTGCACTTGCTTCTTCAATTCTCTTTTTACAATGACTGCATATACCTATTACTTCAATCTCCTTCTTCCCATCTGCTTCAATCTTTGTAGTAGCAATCCTTTCAAATTCATTCCATACATCAGACCTTGGTGTATGTAATTTCTTATTTGCTTCAGCTATAAATGGATCTTCATCTTCTTCTCCTTCTTCTCTGGGACGAATCACATAGTTCATTTCTGAACCTTGAACATTTTCTTCTTGTAACTGTGATGCAACTGAAGTTGATAGAGTTGAGGTACCCAATTGATTTGATGCTCTTTGACTTTGTGACATCATTGATTGATTGATTTTGAAAATCCTAATTTCACAAATAATTATGAAACCCTAAATTAAGTTCAAAAACTAAACCAAAATTGGATTTTAAGAGAAACCCTAGTTTTCTAATAGAATCGAGAACTCAGAGAATAAAAATAGATAGGTAGAAGAGATGAGGAGAAATGGAGAAGGGGTCTATGTTCTTCACTTCTTCAGACACTCAGAGTTCAACTTTCTCACTTTGTCATATGATATCGAGTCCTAATGAGAAGGGGGAGTATCTATCGAAGACTTTGTTTTATGTCTTATCGGTATGAGAACTTAACGAAACAGAATATCCCTTAGCCATTTCCGTTTCGTTAAGGTAATATATCCGATAGAATTTACGATTCCGACATCCGATATCCATTATATCAGATATTGTCCTATAGGATACCGGATTATCGTAAAGGATGTCGTATTTTCGTATAGTTATTGACAGCCCTACATATATTTGTATTTACGGCTGGGAATTCATCTTTTTCCAACCGTATTTACGGCTAGGAAATCAAAATTTCATAGCCTTAGGTAGTTACAAAACTGATTTTTTAAACCCTAAATCTAACAAATGTACCCTAATTAACCAATAAAATTGATAGAAAAGGGATGGTTTTTTCGAACAGGTGGATTAACAGGAGGTTCTTCTTCTTGTTAATTGTTTGATTGATGCGGTGGCTCTTCGGGTGCAGAAGAAGAACTTGAATCTTCTTCAACTGATTGATTTCTTCTTCTTTGTAAATTGGTTGCTTGCTTTGCTTGCTTGGACCTCATGGTGTTTTATAGAAAAAATTTTAATCATCCATGAATAACTTTTAGAATCGTCAATGAATCTTGAACGAGAATAAAGATGATGAAATAGAGAAGATGAAAAGGTTTTACGACTGGAGAGGAGAGGAGAAGTGGAGAAGAAAGATGAAAAATAAATAGATTTATATTTTATTTTTTGCTTTTGTATTAGATTTATGATAGTTATTAAAAACGGATATTTTTAACCTTTGATATGATTATTGGATCACCTCGTATCCCCATTTAGAACATATTAATTCACTATAGACCTTATAAAAAAAGTTTGCAGCCCCATTAATAATAGAGTTCCTTTTGAAATCACTTGCAAATTCGACTAGCACAAATTTTCTTTCCTTACCCCACTTATTTTTTTTTTCTATTTCTTGAAATAGTATACCATCACCTTTTTCATTTTCAAAGTTTGACAATTGCATACATTTAAGATTGTCTGGCTGCCAAAATAAATTGACAGTGGCAAGACAAATATCTACTGAATGAGTCATGATCCAACATAGTCCAAGAATTATAAAAAAAAAGATGATAAAAAAAAGAATTGCCGCTTGCAAATCACTTGATCACCAGTGATAACTTGATTTATTTTAAACCGTTCATTTTACGTAGTTATATCGTTATATCACATTTAATCCGACATATTTTCCATTCAAAAATGATGATTGTGTCACCCAAAAACATGTACCCAATTTGAGGCCTTGTTTGGGCCACAAATTTTTGTTTCCTGCACAAGAGAAGGTATGGGACAAAACAAATACTTAAGCCATTATCATTGTAATGCCACCTTGCAATTTAAAAGAGATACGAAAGTGCTGTTTAGTTCATCTTATTTTGCCAGGAATTACATTCAAAGTATAATGCAAAACAACAACTCTTAAACTTCATTAGGGATTTTTTGGTGGTTAATAGGTACCTTAGGCTTGTCCTGATTCTTCTTCTTCTGTGTTTGTTTATATTCACCATAGAAATACGAAGCAAAACCCCAAATAGATAAAGCTAATGACATTCCCTTTTCTGCACTGAATTTCTCATGGAAGAAATTAATTGCAAAGATTTGTTGAATTGGAATGAGAAGTGTAACAAAAACCCCAGTGAATAAAGATGTTGCATAAAATATTACACCCAAATACCCGACGATGGATAATTGTATCAGTATGCTTGTAAACACTAAAACCATGTAATACTTTGTTTCCCCAAGACCATACTCTTTCGCTTCTCTGCTTATTGCCTAAAAATGCATGAAAAAACGCGAGTATTAAACACAATATTCCTTAAAATTATCAAACTACGATGCATTATTCGGTTAAGATTATTTATTTTTTACCTGAAAGTCCTTGTTGATTAACATGCCAATTGTGCTAAAAAGTGTAGCGAACATAGAAACTAAAAACTGCATTTGCATCACCAAATCATAAGTTATAACTTTGCAAGCATTCGCGTAGACAAACTCAATCAGAGGCAACATAAACCCAAGTAGCGCAGCACCACCAAGAGTCATAAAGAAACCCAAGAAGTATTGAGCCTTTGAAACACCAATAGGTTTATCATTACTAGTATGAAAAGCCAAAATAACAGAACCAAGAGTTAGCAACACGACCGAATTAATCGAATACGGAGTAAATTTCTGCTTAACAAGAATCAAAGCAAACACAGCAGTAAAAGCTAGTTGAGTAGCCATTAGTAGTGAAGCTACTGAAACAGGTAGATAACTGTAACCAACAGCAAATAGAAAACTATCCAAACCAGTAATAATACCCACAATAACACTCCATATGAAGAGTTTACGCGTGAGAAGAAATCCTGGGTTTTGATCATTTGGGTGCACATCCTTAGTTGATTGGGATTGAAGTTTGGATTTGGATTTAAACCATGAAACCATGAGAGGAATGAGAAGAATTGGAAAAGCTGAAGTCTGCAACCAACTTGACAACCATTTTCTTTGACCACCATGTAAGTAGTAAAGCCTTAGCAGCAATGGACCTCCTACTTGTCCTAGTGATAAGAGTATGCAATTCACTATCAGAAGCACTAGCAGTTTCATTTTCTTCTTCTTCTTCTTTTTTTCTTTCTCTTGTTGATGTTGTTCATGACTGCTGCTGTCACTGTTTAGTACCACTCCTTTCATGGTGCTCTCATATTCCATATTCAAATATGATCAATCTACTTAGTTTATTTTGAATATTTCTGTTGAGTTAGTAGTATAAATACTATGCAGCTGCGTCATTGCACCAACTGCAAAGACCTCATCTTTAAGACTTTTAATTAAACTGTTTGTGTGATCACTTTTTTTCCTTTTCAAATTTTGACAATGGCATACAATTAGAGCATCTCCAAAGGCATGTGGTTGTCTTCCTTTACTTTTATTTATAGTGATACCACCTAAAAAGTAACTTATGGACTTTAAGTTTAGGTATATGTTTAGAATGATTTTTAAAAATAAAAAAAGCTTTTTTCCTTTTTTTTTTATAGATATATTTTTTTTCTTTTTGGTGAAACAGCCGTAGATTTAACTCCTTAAGAGCATCCATAGTGGGACGACTAGACCAAAAGACTAAAGAGTAAAAATTTTATTCTTTACTCCGCTTGAAACGTAACGATGGAGGAGTAAAATTTGATCGGGCGTTTGTCTAAGCTAGCGCCTGGCGTTGGGCGCACGATTAGGTATACGTCTAGTTTTACGGACGTACGTCTATGAAAACGCTTGGTTGGGCGGAGGCTGGATGAACGTTCGGTGAGAGACACAACTCAAAAAAACGTCCAATGATAGATGCACACTTAGCAGCACGCCCCAGCGACAGGCGTGTGTTTAGTCGAACGCCTGATGGGGCGTTATCCTAGCAACACGTCCGGCAACACGTACAACTGATACGTGTTTCAAAGAACACGAGCGAAGTCTTAAGGTTACGCTTGATTATCAGACGCTTTCCTAGCGCAACACACGTCTCACGTGCATCTGGTACGTGCTCTTAAGAAGACGAGCAGAGTCATAACGTTACGCTTTGATTTCACTACTTGCAAATACCTATAAATAAGTGTGAGGTGTTGCTAATTAAACATTTACTTATGGTGTGAAATCAAAGCGTAGTCATAAGATTACGCTTATTAAACATTTACTTTGATCACGCTTATCAAACGAGTCATAAGGTCACGCTTATCAAACGAGTTGCCAAGTGGTAAGCTCTAATAGCCATACCAAAGCGTAACCATAAATAATGCTCTAATAGTCATACAGATGGAGTCATAAGATTACGTTTTGGTTTGAACCATAGTCCATATTATTATGTACTTTCAAGTGGAGTGCTATTCAAATAGGCGCTATCTTAGGCGTATGCTCATTACGGATATTAATTCAGCCGAACGCCCAATACATACGTTAATTCAGCCGAACGCTTGATTACCAGGCATGCTTTTGGCGTTTTGCTTATTGGACGTCCTCTTGGGTGAACGTCTGATGGGGGGGGGGGGGGGGGGAGTTCTGGTTCATGCCCGTCTGATGAGACGTACGTCTAGTTCAACGCCTGACACAAGATGGAGAGCCAGCGTCACGCCTGGTACAAGACGCAGGTCTAGGTTAACGCTCCACTATATTTGGGTTTGGTCCAATTCTGGAATCATTTTTGATCCCAAACAGTAAAAATTCGAACCAAACACCAAATTTGGACGGACCAAAGACCTAATTTGGGTTTTGTCCGTCATTTGCTCGCACACTATGGGTGCTCTAATGTATCATTTAGTTCTGTTATTTTAGTGGGTTGGGAGCAGTCCTTTTATAGACCTCCTTTTAGTTTTTTTTTGCTTAAGATTTTTTGTGATTTGTAGGAGTTTTATGCTGTTGATGATGTAGTTATAATCCATTTGTTGTATTCTTTGTTGAAGTTTTAATAAAACTTTTTTATCGAGCATCAAAAAAAAAAAGAGAAAAGAATTTTTCTCTTGTGTTTTTGCTCCATCCACTTATTTTGTTTTCAAGGTTTGTCAAGGGTCTATTTGGCACGTCAGTATTAGCAATGCAAGACATTGCCAATTACATTTAGTGTTTGGCATAAAAATAATATAGCCGTAATATAAAAATGATATTTTAATTTTAAAATCCAAGTACAAAAATGAAATAAAAATTATAAACAAATAAAATAGAAAAATATACAAAAAAAAAAAGTTTAAACTTTTTTAGAAAAATATTAAAAAAAAAAATTATATAAAATTTCCTTTTTTCTAAAAATAATACTAAATTTTTTTCATAGCCATCGGACCGGGATCCTGTTTTCCGTTGATGTCAGATAATCAATAAAAATTGGCCATCTTATTTGGTCCCCTTAGTCCACTCACCCACGTTACACATGTGGTGTGACTAAAGACACGACAAAAAACCACGTGAACTTTCAACTGAATAGACTTCATTTACCCTCATCATTTCCTAAAATGACACAAATATCTGGTCAAACTATTTAGGCCCCACCACCACACTAAAAGTCCAAATTGGCATCATAATGTTGCCCATACTAGAAGGAACCAAAAAGTAGTTGCTCAATCAATCTGATCAACAAGATGATGGATACTGTCAAGAGAAAATACCTTATGTTGTTCAATTCCATCTTGTTAGGAATTGGTGCAACCGGTGGTCCGCTTTTGCTCCGACTCTACTTCGTCCGCGGCGGTAAGCGAATATGGCTTTCGAGTGCACTAGGAAGTGCAGGTTGGCCGATTTTAATCCTCCCTCTCTTGCTTTCTTACATCTTCAATCGTCGCGAAAATGGCAGACATAAACTTTTCACCATCACACCACCGTTGATAATATTTAGTGCTTTTATCGGTCTGCTCTTGGGGTTAAACGATTACTTATACACTCGCGGTGTTTCGATTCTTCCTGTCTCGACGTCTACGCTGATAATGTCTACTCATTTGGCATTCACCGCTGGTTTTGCGTTTCTTCTTGTGAAGCAGAAATTCACTCCGTATTCGGTAAATGCAGTTGTGTTATTAACGGTTGGAGCTGTACTTTTGGGTCTTCATTCGAACGGTGATAAACCCGTAAATCAGCCAAAGAGAGATTACTACTTTGGTTTCTTTCTCACGGTTGGAGCTTCTGTGATCAGCGGATTGTTGTTTCCACTGGCGGAGTTGATGTATAAGAAAGCTAAGCAAGCCTTAACTTACAGTTTGGTGATAGAGATGCAGATTGTGACCGCTGTGGTTGCTTTTCTTTTCTGCATTGTTGGGATGATTGTCAACAATGACTTCAAGGTATTAACTTAACTTCTTCTCAATTTTCTTACTACATTGTTCAATTCACCGGAGTTCTTATCGGTAAAATTAAAGCATAACAGATAGATATAGTTAGATTTCCATAAACAATCCCATTTGAAAGATACAGTTAGATTCTGTGGAGTGCTACTTTTATTTAGTTTAATTAGTAGTGCCCTTCTCTTTTAGTTTAATTGGTCAAGAAACATGATCTGTGCCGTACCACAAAAAGTGACACTTAAACTTTTTCATTTTTGTAAAACTGTCACTTTTTGTGGGACGTAAATAGTATATGTCAATACAATACATTTGGACGTTGATATTTCACTTGAATTAGGCAATTCCAAGAGAAGGTAAAGAGTACGAGCTGGGGGAGGTGAAGTATTATGTAGTGCTAGTAGCTATTGCCATTATGTGGCAGATTTACTTCGTCGGAACAGCAGGAGTTATCTTTTGTTCGACATCTTTGCTTGCTGGTATTATCACTGCCGTCATACTACCGGTTACGGAGATCCTATCCGTCGTATTCTACCACGAGAGTTTCAAATCTGAAAAGGGTATTGCATTATTCCTCTCATTCTGGGGTTTCATCTCTTACTTCTACGGTGACTACAGAGAAAACATGAAATTAAAGAAGGCGCATAAGCAGAGTTTGGTATTAGAGCGAGACCAAAACCTCCCTCCCCAAGCCAACTTGCAACAGTAATTTAATTCAGGAGCATTTGTTTTTTACCAAGTTTCCGGTATGACGCCGATCGCAATACAATGTTAAGGTCATTGGATCTTACCTGAATTCAAAATTCTTTATCAATCTAAAAAATTAAACAATTATACGATGATTATGTAATTGACTTCGCATTGACTAATTAGTTGACCATCCGATTCAATGTTGAAAATACAGATAAGCCAAACCTGTTATTACCCATTTTCTTTAACAAAGATATATATTCCTATCAGTGATAGACCTCGTACGTGTCCTCTTGATAGGAGTATATATATGCAGTTCGTATTTTTTTTGGTTTTTGTTCTGTAATTCTTGTTAGGCTTTGGTGTTCTTGAGTAATATCTGTACTATTTGTAAAATTTAATTACCTAAACAAAATATTCGGACTCCATTCTTGACCTCACCCCTGTGTTGATTTTTCGTTTTCTTCTCTTGTTCTCTCCATTCTTGGTAGAGATCTCCTTCTTCTTCCTGTTAATCCTTGGTTTCTCCTTTGTGAGGTTTCTTTTTCCCTCTTCTCTTGCTTGCCTTGGTTTCTTTCTTTCACATGGAGTCATCATCAGCAAACACTCAAGACTACGAAGACATCATACAGCGTATTTGAAAAACCTGCTGGAGAACCCAGAAACTATTGAGTTTGAAGACACTGAAAGCAACACCGGAATAGACCCACTATGGAGGAAATCTCTGGTCTTCAAGCTAGTTACAGGGAGAGGCTATGCGTTTGCGATTTAAAAGACATCCCAATCAAATCCTGGAGACCTACAGGCACCCTCTCCATCTCAGATTTAGGTGTCAATATCTAATATCTACATGGTCAGGTTTGAAAATCTCTGTGATTTGGAGTTTGTTATACAGTTTACTCCTTGGTCTTTAAATAATGAGTTAATGCTAATCGAGAGATGTAATGGAGATCTCCTTCCTGAAGAATATGAGTTTAAATATGTCTCTTTTTGGGTTCAGTTTCATGGCCTTCCTGTAAGCATGATGAATGCCACAAAAATAACAGCCATGGCTAGGAAGATTGGTATACCAGATCCCATCAAAGATGAGGAAGCTCTAAAATTGGGTAAATATGCTAGAGCTCGTATTCAAATCCACATAACCAAACCACGCCCAAAAGACATGGTGGTCACTCTGATTTCTAAGAATAAATGTCATGTTCAATTTCGATATGAGAAACTCCCCTGCTTATGCTACTACTGTGGGTTTTTCGGGCATCAAATGGCAGAGTGTCCTTCTCTCTCAAAATCTCTAGAAAGTGACAACCTCCCACCGGATATTTTTGCTGCTAGCATGACGAATGGGAAACTAGCTCGATACCCAGAGGAGATAAAGGGCTAACTTCAAACCAAAACAAATGGAGAATGCTCTGAATTCTGAAATTCCAATGGCTATTCCGGCAACACCAAGAACTCAGGCGATTTCTCTGCAACAGATATCAAAAAACACCAAAAAACACTGCATGATAACAGACAACACCTGCAAAATCTCAGCCCTGTACATCTGGACAGGACATGTGATATCACTAACGGCCAAAGGACAACTAATAGAGCGCCAACGGTTGTTATCTCCACCAACAGCTCCGTCAGCAGCATGGTCCCAAATCAAAGATCCAACAACAGAAGGAACGACACGTCAACTCCAAATGGTGATTCGTACTCGGTGGACAAAATAGCCAGTGTCAGCAACAAACCCCAGACATCCCTGCCCCATCTCACATAGCTGATAAAAGTTCAAATATTGCTACCAAAAGTAATTCTAATGTGATTCCTGAGACATTGCATACGAAGTATTTATCCACCCAAGAGGAGGAGTACACCCATCAGAAACCAAACAGTTTGGCTCCAAGAAAAAACTCCAAGGCCAAGGTAAACAAAACCACAAAAAAGCCTACCTCTGTAGTCCAGCAAGGTTATGAATACAATCTGGCTAAGTCATTTGAAATCCCTAACTCCCTAAATCCACCTCAGTCTACTCATTCCTTTAATCATGCTCAAGTTGTTGGAAAGAAAAGGACCTCAACTCCTATGGAAATTGATGGAGAAACTCAAATTTTGGGAGTTAAAACATATAAGAAATCCTCATCTGATATGGGTGTGGTGGCTTCCCAAAACCAGCCACAAGGTCGATGTTAGTTTACTCTTGGAACTGTCGAGGGTTGGGGAATGGATCGACAGTTCGACATCTCGAATCCTTCCTCAGGGCTTGCAACCCTCAGATTGCTTTTCTGTCAGAAACCAGATTATTAAATTCCAACTCTACTAAATTATTCTCTTCTCTCGTTGTTCAGTAATTATGTTCTCTTAGCAGCTGAAGGCTGCAGTGGTGGTGTGACTCTTCTCTGGCATGAGTAAATCCAGGTAGATATTATTCAGCTTAATAAGAATCTTATTCATTGTCAGATTTCAGATATACTCTCTCCCAAATGGGATCTCCTTTGCATCTATGGTCCTCCAGAAAAACCTAAGTGAAATGATTTTTGGGCTCATATCAACACTTATACTGCGAAGATCAATCCTAACTGGTGCATCATAGGAGATTTGAATGCTATTGCTATTAGACAAGACAAACATGGTGGCAATCCCAACCTTGATTACTCTAACAGAGAATTCAAAATTTTAATCCATGATAGGGGTCTTATTGATTTGAAATACTCTGGTCCTGCTTATACTTGGTCCAACAATGCTTCCAGCGAAACTCCTATATTCAGCAGACTTGACCGAGTCCTGTGTTCTCCGGGTTGGTGGCTCCACTTCACTGAAGCTGGAGTTTTTGACCTACCAAGAGTGGGTAGTGATCATGCACCAATCTATCTCAACACTTGCAGAATTATGAAGAAAAGAAGACCGGGGTATAGATTTGAGTATCATTGGGTGGATCATCCGGATCTCCAGAATGCAGTCCACAAAGCTTGGGATAACTTTGATGGTGATGTCCTCAGCAAAATCAAAAATCTTGGAGGGGAACTCTCTAAATAGGGTAAAAGAACTTTTGGTAATGTTATTGTTGGAGAAAATAAATTTAAAATGTTTTTTGGTCTTGGTGGGAATGGATCTTACGACCTATAAGTCACTAAGGAATACTAGATCATTTTCACTTTTGTGAATGAACCTTTAGTCCCACATTGGAGAAACTAAAGATGATTCCTCTCCTTATTACCTAGAAAATTGCTTCTAAGGGAGAGCCCTTAGAGGTTTAGACGCTAGTTGGTGCAACCATGCTTTTCACACACGTGTGGTGCTTCGGCAGCCCACACGAACGGGCTCGGACTCGGGTTTGCTTGCGCTTGCGTCTTGCGACTGCGGACTTACATCGAAGCACGCACGGGAATGGACTCAGGTGCGGGTGCGCTTGCGTCTTGCGGACTTGTCGGTGTGGGTGTGGGTGTGACTTTGGCTACGTCTATGGGCATGAGTGTATGTTACGGGAGCGGGCGCAGCTGCGGCTACGGGCCAACCAAGACTTACATTTTTGAACATAATATATTTTCTTAAAAGAATTTAAGACTAAATTAAATTTTGTTTTAAATGTGGGGGGCGTCTGACCCGGCGAGATTTTAGCTGAATTAAAGAGAGAATTATTCTTGATCGTTTTAAATCCGTTTGAAACATAATATTCGTGCTTCATGCACATAATTGATTTTTCAATAAATAGCCATTAAAGCTATTCTCTTCTTCTACCTATAAAAGAAAAACAAGTTTCTTAATTTTAACTTACACCAGAAGCAGCTACTATCCTGACTTCTTTCCCCTCTTCCTGTTTTGTTTTGCACACTACTTGTTTATTTCCCTTCCACATCTTGTTGTGAAGTTCTTGAGGGTGATTTGTATTGTGCTTATACAAGTCATAACGGACAGTTCTATCTTGGACACATCTCCGATGTTGGGGTATAACATCTCTCATTCTTGAAGAGTACCCGCGGACTATTGTGTTAAGGACAATTTGCTGAGAAGGTGGCTCCGCCCATTGTGTGTATCAATTCAGAGGTTTCATTAACCTTATCAACTTCTTCTGTTTAGTGCTTTCTATTGTTGCATATACAACAATCTTAACGCAATAATACTTCTTCTGTAACATTGGGTAAAAATGATGTTGATAGACCAGAAAAATAAAGTGGCAAAGATTTCAAAAGATGGCAATCAAAGATTTTTTTACTTCTGAGTTTTCATATGTTAGATGAATTAGTTCTGAAATCTTTTGATGAGGGTTTGAATGATGCTGGAAATGAAAGGGAGTTGGAAAGTTGGGTCAGACAAAATTATATGGCAAAAAATCATATTCTGAATTGTTCAGAAGATGCATTGTATGATTTTTATAATGCAAAAGACAAAACTTTTCTGCTTTTGATTTATGGGCTGCTTTAGAAGCAAAATATGAAGATGAAACTGTTGGAAGTAAGAAGTTTTTGGTATCCAGGTTCCTGGAATACAAAATGTCAAATGAAAAATCTGTGTTTGATCAATTCCTTGAACTTCAGTGTATTACCAATGAAATTCTTGCTGAAGGTATGATGATAGATGAAACGTTTCAAGTTTCTGCTGTGATTGAGAAATTACCGTATTCCTGGTCTGGATATAAACGTAGATTGAGACATGAAACTGGTGAAGTCAGTATGGTTGATTTGGGTAAGAAGATTCAAGTGGAAGAATTACTGTGCTCCAAAGACAAGAACGTATCTTCCGCAAGGGACATGTCCAACAAGGCTCATGTGATTGAACATAAGTCTTCCAATACTGAAAGGGCGACAACAGCAAACGCAATCTTGAACATCACAAGAAAGGTACATTTCAGAAACCCAAATCTGGCATTGGTAAAATTAAGGGTGCGTGTTATGTTTGCAGAATTCCTTTCCATATGACAATGCATTGTAGAAAACATAAGGACTTTAATAATAAGAAAAACAATGCTAATTTGGTTGAAAACAACAAGAACGAGTTTTCTGGCACGGTGTCTGAAGTCAATTTGGTAACCAATGTGAGAGACTGGTGGGTAGACTCTGGTGCTACCAAGCATGTCTGTGGAAACAAAGATATGTTCACCTCCTATCAGAAGGTAGGGTAAGGGGAGAAACTCTACATGGGTAACTGGTCCGCAGCACAGTTTGTGGGAAAAGGCAAAGTTGGGCTAAAGCTCACTTCGGGCAAAACTCTCACACTGAATGAAGTCTTCATGTTCCGGACATCTGCAAAAATATTGTATCTTGTGGTGTTTTAAATGATAAGGGTTTTAAACTTGTTTTTGAATCTGGGAAGTTATTGTCACCAAGGGTAAGGATTATGTAGGAAAGGGTTATAAGACTGAGGGTCTCTACAAATTTAATGTAACCTCTGTTGAAATGAATAAAATTGATTTTTATGCTTATGTTTGTGAGTAAACTATAAGTCAATGAATAACTGGCTAGCATATGCTGCATACCCAAATTTAGTTTGGATAATGAACATAAATGTGAAATATGTGTAGAATCAAAATATGCTAAAAAGATCTTACCACATAATTGTTGGAAAATTAGCTTCCTCCATAGCCTCAAAGATGAAGTTTAGCTCCTCATTGTAATGGAAAAATCCTCAAAAATCATTTTTATAACTCAAGAATTGTTTACAATAAGAATATAAATGCTCACAGAAAGTCTGATATGATTATAGGTGTTGCTATGAACACTTGCACCGTTACAGAAGGTATTTAGAATGAATACGCAACAAGAAACAGATTTCTGTTGTGGTTTGAAATAAAGGACTGACTACTGTGTAATGAACGACTGTTTCTTGGTGTAGTATGCTTCGTGTTCTTGATGTGTAGCAGCAGAAATTTGAACTTCCTGTTTACGTGATTCTCGTGATTGTGAGCAATTCTAAGCTTCCCAATTCTTTTTTTCCCTCCCTCTGGACTGTCTAGCATCCTCTATTTATACTACCCATCACCAAATCATCCCAATCTTTCCTTTAATTCCCAATTGATTCGTCGATCATGACTTTCCAAAAACTTGATTATTTTCTTTCCTGATTTCGATTCTTTCTCTGATTCTTGATCCTATTAAGAGAAGAAATTGATCTCTTTCTCTTTTTATATTTCTTTCCCAATAATTCTAGCTTCCAAAGTTAAGGAATTTCCAAATTTAAAGCTTGTTTCCAAATTTCAATTGAGTTTCCTATTTCACGCTGTATTGAAGAATGGAAATTCTTCTTCTCGCCACTTTCTATCATTTGAATTCTGGGTGTGGTTGCCCTTAACCAAAATGTGGGTGCCTTAATCCAAGTTGAGGGTGCCTTTAACAATTCTCCAAAAACACTTACAAAGCAATAAAAACCATAATAAATACAAAATCGAATACCAAAAATGTGTCTATCATTCACCACAATCTAATGGTGTGTCTGAACGAAAGAACCGAACCCTTAAGGAGATGATTAATGCCATGATAGTTCAGGATTACCAGCAAACTTGTGGGGGGAAGCCGTCCTCTCAGCTTACTATGTCTTGAACAGAGGACCTTTTAAAGGATCAGACAAAACTCCATATGAGTTATGGAAAGGAAGACAACCTTCTTATGCATACTTTAAAGTATGGGGGTGTTTGGATAAGGTTTCCATTCCTCCACCTAAGAGAACCAAGATAGGAACCAAAACTGTTGATTGTGTCTTCATAGGGTATCCTGAGCATACTACTGCATATAGATTTATGGTTGTGAGTTATGAACTTTCTTAAATTGGTGTGAATACTATTATGGAATCTAGGGATGCTGTGTTGTTTGAAAATGTTTTCCATTAAAATCTGAATCTCGCATGATATGTGTTGATCCCCTAGATGTCCCTTCCACTAGTCAGACATTACCTTTAGAGGAAGTTGAACTTGAATTTGAGCCTAGAAGAGGTAAGAGACTTAGAACTGAAAAATCTTTTGGGCCAGACTTCATAACATGCTTAGATGAGACTGATCCACATACTTATAAAGAAGCTATGACTTCTTCTGAAGCTCCATGGTGGAAAGAATCCGCCATTAGTGAAATGGATTCCATTATACAGAATGGTACTTGGGAAATTGTAGATTTACCTCTAGGGTGTAAACCCATAGGTTGTAAATGGATCTTCAAAAGGGAACGTAAAGTAGATGGAACTGTGGAACAACACAAAGCTAGATTAGTAGCTAAAGGCTATAAACAGATAGAAGGTGTAGATTTCTTTGATACTTATTCGCATGTTACGAGAATTACTTTCATTAGGATGTTAATTGTTATTTCTGCCATTCATAACTTAGAGATACATCAAATGGATGTATAAACAACTTTTCTAAATGGTGAATTAGGTGAAGAAATTTACATGGATCAATCTGCAGGATTTGTAGTGAAAGGTTGTGAAAACAAAGTTTGTAAACTGAAAAAATCTTTGTATGGTTTGAAACAAGCACCTAAACAGTGGCATGAAAAATTTGATCATGTAATGATTCCTAGTGGTTTTAAAATCAATGAATCTGACAAGTGTGTTTATACTAAACTTGTGAATGATGCTTATGTGATTGTATGCTTGTATGTTGATGATATGCTTCTACTTGGTACAAACATGGATGTAATTAATTTCACAAAGAGCATGTTAAATGAGAACTTTGACATGAAAGACTTAGGCCCCACTGATGTGATCTTAGGGATGAAGATTAGAAGACATTCTAATGGATACAGTCTTAGTCAATCTAATTATGTTGAATCTGTGCTTAAAAAATATAACTGGTTTGATTGTAAACCTGCTTGTACTTCGTATGATCCTTGTTGTAGACTCAAAAAGAATAAGGGTAATGGAGTTTCACAACTTGAATATTCACGTGTTATAGGAAGTCCGATATATTTGATGAATTGTACGAGACCAGGCATCGCTTATGCTGTGAGTAGGTTAAGTAGGTATACCTATAATCCAGGGCAGGAGCATTGGGATGCACTTAACAGAGTGTTAAGGTTCTTGAAGTACACTTTGAACTTTTGTTTAAATTATGAGAGATACCCTGCGGTCCTTGAAGGATTTTGTGATGCAAACTGGATATCAGACTCAAGGAATGTGGGTCTGTATCTTGGAAGAGTTCCAAACCGACATGTATAGCTCGATCCACTATGGAATCAGAGTTTATTGCTTTAGATAAAGCAGGAGAGGAAGCCGCTTGGCTTAGATACTTTTTAGAAGACATTCCTCTTTGGAATAGGCCGGTGCCAGCTATATCTATACATTGTGATAGTCAAGCTGCAATAGCTAATGCTAAAAACATCAACTATAATGGGAAGTCTATACACATTCGTAGAAGACTGATGTGATTTGGAATTACCCAATATAAATAACCGCAATCGCACGGCGTCTAACTGGTAGACAACGACAAGTACGGGTCGAACCCACAAAGAGCGGGGAAATAATGCAATTAATATCTCTAATAACCTAACCAGAAACAATATTTTTAGATTTTTAGATAAAATAATAAAATAATAAAACTGACTAAACTAATAAAAATAAATCTAATGGGAGAGTCGGTAACCATGGTTTTTCAGTATCCACCACTATTTCTATTTAATTAATGAAATGAAACATAACTCATGAATATTCATTTATTGTTCGTTCTATCGACATCACCTATTATATGTATTAGAGTCGCAAATATCACTGGGACGCCTAAGCATGGCGCATCAAAAGCCCTAGTCTGAAGCATACACCATCTAATTGCGTTAGCGAGAAAATAATACGAAGCTAATTGTAGGTTCACAAATAATATCCGGCTATAAAAAGCATACCCCATCTAATTTAACCAAAGCATGGAATATCTAAAAAGTAGACAAACATATTTATTATCCTATTGATTCTGCGCATATGTTACTGTATTGTACAGAATCGGTGAAACGACAACTAATTTAGATTTAAATCAATAAACAAAATCATGGAATTAATCTATTCAAATCATAATGGTCTATTACTTAATAATTCAATTTAATTAGTCTTGTACTAAAAGTGGTTTCAACATAGAACCCTAGTTACAAATTAATTAGGTAGACATGAAGATGGGTTTCTTAAAACCCATAAAAATAATAAGATAGAGTATAAAGGATTAAACCAGGTTCCGTAAATATGTCGTCTGTTATCTGTACCGTACTCTTCTTCTCCGCCTATCTCTTCCGAGAAGTATACAGGAGCGTCCTGTACCCAAAATCCGTCCGCTGAAAACTGTACAGAGCCTCTGTACAAAAAAAGAACTCCTCTACACCCTATTTCCGAGAACGTCCAAACTAGGAAAAAAAAATGCCTCCCGAAAAGAACTCTTCTCCTGTCTTCTTTTTCTCTTTCTACTTATACTCCTCCACTTTCCGTATTCATCCCTAGGCTTAGCTTCCCTTTTTACTTGGTCACTGTCTCCTGTCTCACCAACAAGAACCGTACACAGCCTAGTCTCCAACGTTGTCAGGTCCTAGCCAGTTACCCATTTGTTTCTTAGCCTGCACCTTTCCTGTTTCACGTGAAGCACCATATTGACTTGCTTATAAAACCAACCAACCAATCAAGACTTCTTTCATAGCTTACAACACTCACATGTCTAGCCAACACCAAGACAAGTACTGTCTCTTTTTTCTTTATTTACGCCTAGCCATCACTCCAATCAACCATCAAATAACCTAACTGAAATAGTCTTCTCACCGTAGCCAGCAGCACCTAGTGACGCACCCATCTATTACCCAACAATCCAACGAACTCGTTCAACTGACACAACTCACTCTTAGCATGTTCTCTATCCTCTAGCTTCACTCAACAACACCACCAACCGTACCTTCACATGACGCCTACTCTAGCTGCATTCTCATCATTTCTTATAGCCTCTTTTCAGCCAACAGACAAGGTCAAAAACTCAAAAGCAAAGCCTACTCCATCACATGAAGCCTTTTTACTAAACCTAGCCTTTAGCTCCTACACCTCCACTTCCTTTCCACATCAAAAGCAACCAAAGAGCCACATGAGCCTGCACCCATTTCTTGTCTCATCTCTATAGCACTTGACAGGCTACACGAATTAGCCTCTTCACATGTGATTCAACCCAACAAAACTCCTGACGTCTTTCTTGTATGTGTACAGCTCCTAGTCTTCACTCTCCAATAACGTACCTCAACTGTTAACCGAAAAGCAAAACGACCACTCTAATTCTTATTCACGTGTGCTTCTTTAGCCAACAGAAAACTCAACCTTGTGATTCTCTTCTATACACTCAAAAAAAAACTGAAATTCCCAAGCATCTCTTGGCACACCATTTGCATTGCCATCAATTTTCGTCATTTAACCATATTTAACTAGTAACTTCGGATATATGTGAACCACCTATTAAAACAATAAAATGATAAATTAGCATAAATTGAAGCGCTAACAAATATAGGTTAAGTGGTAAAAATATATGAATTAAGTGCTTATCAAATACCCCCAAACCTATATTTTGCTAGTCCTCGAGCAAAACTAATCTAAAAATAAAATAAAAATCATTAACTCACTTTGCAGGAATCGCCACTACATTTAGCATATGTAATAAGCCTTTAAACCCCTAAGTGGCCTTAGCGGACGAGTTATAGTCTCGTGAGGGTTTACAAGAGGTATACCCACAAAACCTTTACTCCAAATTTTAACTACCTGTGAATGATTTAGAATAGACACTAAACAAGCTATTTAGTTGGCGTACTAAATTCTGCGACTATAGAATCATTACCCTGTATGAATCCAATTATTGTACACGAGTTTTCACTCAGCGTACTAAAATTCATATAAAAATACAACTCTACTCAAATAATCATTGAACATTCATATTGATTAAGTCATTAAATTCAAACACATGGATAGATTAGAAGATGAAAATAGAAATAGTGAATAGTGCATATGTTGACTAAGGTGAATGGCGTTTCCCATATCTGTCTGAAGGTCAGTGCTAGGATGAATCCTATTTTTATTATTATTTATTTATATACATTCCCTCAACTGACATTATTTCTATTGACTTTGTGAGGTCTAAGGAGAATATCACGGACCCTTTGACGAAAGGTTTGTCCAAGGAGATAGTTAGTAATACATGGAGGGGGATGGGGTTAAGCTCATCAAATAAACTTTCCATGAAGGATACTCAATATTGCTGACTGGAGATCCCAAGATCAAGGTTTATAATGAGACAACTAACTGGTGGTGGTTTAAAGGGAACACTATCAGAGAATTTCATTCCCTGTCCCTTCCCTATGGTGTAGACGTGATAGTGTGACTGCATGTGAAGGATGACTTTTTATTCAGTCTTAATGAGTTTTATAGTTTCAATTTAAGATTGAAGTGGGGTGTAGCAGTAAACACTCTTGATAGAACTCACCTATCTGAATGAGGAAGTGGGATGCTTCCTATGAGAATTGAGCTGATTCTCTAGAGCATTCTGAGAAACGGGATACATCAAGGGACAAAATGGATACCACGACACGAACTTGACAACACCTAGAGTGATATCACACATGGAAGTTATTGATGAAATACACCAAACAATGGCAATTCAAGACATCGTGTTCACTGTCCATCAAGTAATTCGGTAATTTCTCACTAAGCGAAGGTTCAATACCTTATGGACACCTATTGCCTAAGTGATATTTCTCGCTTTCTGATTTCTTATTTTTATCGGGGTTTCATTCATGTGGGGGATTGTTTGAGAAAATGAACTTAAAATGTTTTTTGGTCTTGGTGGGAATGGATCCTAAAGTCACTAATGAACACTAGCTTATTTTCACTTTTGTGAATGAACCTTTAGTCCTACATTGGAGAAACTAAAGATGATTCTTCTCTTTATTACCTAGAAAACTGCTTCTAAGGGAGGGACCTTAGGGGTTTAGACACTTTTGTGGTTGGGGGAAGACTATGGCTATGAGCTAGTTGGTGCAACCATGCTTTTCACACATGCACGGTACTTCGCACCGAAGCACGCACGCACTGAATCGGGCTTGGGTGCGCTTGCGTCTTGCGTCTTGCGTCTTGCGTCTTGCGCCTTGTGGTTTGCGGTTTGCAGTTTGGAGTTTACGGCTTGAGAAATTGCGGACTTGCAGATGCGGCTGTGGCTGTGGATGTGGCTGCAGGTGTGACTGTGGCTACGGATGCGGGCATGAGTGTGTGTTGCGGGAGCGGGCGTAGCTGCGGCTGTGGGCCAACCAAGACTTACCTTTTTGAACAGAATATATTTTCTTAAAAGAATTTAAGACTAAATTAAATTTTATTTTAAATGTGGGGGGCGTCTAACCTCGGCGAGATTTTAGCTGAATTAAAGAGAGAATTATTCTTGACCGTTTTAAATCCATTTGAAACATAATATCCATGCTTCATGCACGGAATTGATTTTTCAATCAATAGCCATTAAACCTATTCTCTTCTTATACCTATAAAAGAAAAATGAATTTCTTCATTTTAACTTACACCAGAAGCAGCAACTATCCTGACTTCTTTTCCCCTCTTTCTGCTTTGTTTTGCTCAATGCTTGTTTATTTCCCTTCCAAATCTTGTTGTTAAGTTCTTGAAGGTGATTTGTATTGTGCTTATACAAGTCATGACGGGCAGTTCTATCCTGGACACATCTCCGTTGTTGGGGTATAGCATCTCTCATTCTTGAAGAGTACCCGCGAACTATTGTATTAATGACAATTTGCTGAGCATGTGTCTCTGTCCATTATGTGTATCAATTTAGAGATTTCATTAACCTTATCAACTTCTTATGTTTAGTGCTTTATATTTTTGCAGATACAACAGTTACTAGAGAAGTTGAAAAATCTAAGACCAGCAGGCCGCTCCCCTTAAGATCCAAAAAAAAGCTCATATCACAGATACTAGAGAAGAGGAGAGATTCTTACTTCAGAAGATTGAGGAGCACAGTCTGTATCCCTATAAATAAAGTTGGTCTCAGTAGAATCTTTCGATGAAAAGAAACTACGAAAAAAAAAAAAGCTATTTAAAGATCAATATTAACATGGAGGAAAACACCAATCGGCACAAACCCAGAAATGTGTCAGACGAAGATAAAACCGGGGATGACCACGGGAGGTCAGAAAATTCTTCCGTCCAAACAGTTTCTCAATCTGATTTGCTTCTTCCTCAACTTAACCTTCTCATGCTAATTGGTTCTTCGTTTCCATCATCATCGTCGGAAGATAGTTTAGATGAATATGAAAATAGGAATGTGATAAGAAAATTTTAAATAGTGCTAAAGTGTTGAGAAAATAATTTTATGTGTTTTGTCTTTGATCTTGGATTAATTAGAATTTAGGACCAAGGGGTCACTAAGGACACTAGTTCATTTTCACTATTTGTGAATGAAATTTTTAGTCCGACATAGAAGAAACTAAAGATGTTGCCTCTTCATATTACTAAGAAATTTGCATATAAGAGTGGCCATTTGGGTCAACACACTTGTTTGTGAGGGAGAGGACTTAGGCTATGGGCTAGTTGGTGTAACCACACATTTGACACACGCACACCGCCGCCGTCCGAGCTCGGGTTTGGGTCAACCAAGAATTATCTTTTTGGACAAATTTCTTTTGATATATTTTTCAAATGAATTTAAATATAAAAAATAAATTGTCTTAATGAGGGTGGTGTCTGACCTGGCGGAATATATTTTACTTACCAATTTTTTTTTATGGGCAGTAAAGGCTGAATTTGAATTGATTTAAATTTTCCGTTTTAATTTCGTTTAACAATTTATGTTCGTGCTCCATGAAAGAAATTCATTCTTATTAAATTATCATTCCTGCTATCTCTTCTCTCTGCCTATAAAAGAAATTGACTTCTTCATTTCAGCTTATCCCATAACAGGCTACTATCTCTAACTCTTTTCCCCTCTTCTTGCTTTGCTATGCGCTTTGCTTGTTTATTTCCTTATTCTATTGATGTTGAGTTCGTTGAGTGGGTGATTTGTATTGTGCTTATAAAAATCATAACAAACAGTTTTATCCTGGACACATCTCCGATGTGAGGGTATATCGTCTCTCATTATTTAGGACTACCAGCGGACTATTGTGTTAAGGATAATTTGCTAAACATGTGGCTCTGTCCTTTGTGTGCAAATCAGTGTTTTAATTCAGAGATTTTATTTTAACGTTAATATCTTCTTTTTTCAGTATTTTCATTGTTGTAGACACAGCAATCTTAACACAATATTACTTCTTCTGTAACAATGGGTAAAAAGGATGTTGAGAACAGAAAAATTAAGTGGGAAGGATTTCAAAAGATGTCAATCAAAGATGTTATTTTTTTTTCTAAGTTTTCATATGTTAGATGAACTTGTTCTGAAATATTTTGATGAGGGTTTGAATGAGGCTGAAAATGAAAGGGATTTGGAAAGTTGGGTTAGGCAGAATTATATGGAAAAAAACCATATTCTGAATTGTTTAGAGGATGCTCTGTATGAATTTTATAATGCAGAAGATAACTTTTCTGCTTTTGATTTATGAGCTTCTTTATAGGAAAAATACCAAGCTGAAACTGCTGGAAGTAAGAAATTCTCGGTAGCTAGATTTTTGGAATATAAAATGTCGAAATACAAATCTGTGGTTAACCAATTCATTGAACTTCAGCGTATTATCAATGAAATTCTTGCTGAAGGCATGGTGATAGATGAAACTTTTCAAGTGTCTGTTGTGATTGAGAAATTACCGTCTTCCTGGTCCGAAATCAAATGTAGATTGAGACATGAAACTGGTGAAGTTAGTATGGTTGCACTACAAGAAAAACGGGTTTTAGCGACATGTCGTTTTAAGTCGCTTAAAGCCCCTTTTAAGTCGCTATAAAAGTTATAGCGACTAAAAGTGCACTCGCTACGTTGGTTGCCCAAAGCCATGTATCTCAAAGCCTTGAGCGACCATGCAATCGCTCTAGTAATAAACCAACTTACCTAAAGCGAGTGCTTTTCTCATTGCTTCACATTAGACCAACTAACATGGAGCAAGTAAAATTGTGATCGCTTAAATCTAGACCAACCAATATAGCAAGTAAAATATAAATCGCTTCAGATATACCAATCATTCTAAAGCAATTAAACTACTTAGTTGATAGATACATGGAGCAACTATTTCTGAAATTGCTTGGTTAAAGTTTTAAGCGATCAACTAATTTTGCTCGGTAAAAGTGATTTATGATTTTTATTGGACTGAAGTTGGCTGCTCAAGCTTTTGAGGTACAAAAATTTTTACTCTCTAGAAGCAACTTGTGACTTAGGAGCTATTAAATTACCTAGTTGGAAGATACATGGAACAACCTAACCTGATTTTACTTGGTTAAAATTTTAAACGAACAAATGATTTTGCTTGCTACAATCGTGATAGTCCTGAAGTTGGTTGCTTAAACTTTTAAGGTATCAAAGTTTTTACTCAAGTTGATCGTTTAAATTTTTAAGCTTCCAAATTATTTTAGAATTCAGATTTTAATTGGCTTAAAGTTGGTTGCTTGAGTATTTAAGCTACTCAATTTTTTTGTTCGCTAAAAAATTACTTCACTATTCTGATTTACATAATCCCAAATCATAATTTAAATTAAAATTAATACCAAATAAATTATGAACCAAATTAAAAAAAAAAAAATTATTATATCACATAATTCAATTTATATCATTTCTTAAGAAAATTACACTCTTTAAGGAAAAGGAAAAAAATACAATATAATATTTTCTTTATGAAATATTTACAATCTCCACAATCTTAAAGCAAAACATAAAGAACACTACTTCAAAAACAGATATGGCCTCACTCAAGAAAGATATGTATCTAACATAGAGCTAAGTTTTTTCCTAAGCCTGATACAAAGCCAGATTGGACAGCTTACATAGTGAACGGCTGTTCTCAATAACATCATTTGTTTTTCTGAAACAGTCCTCACCTGCAGATAAATAAAAAGAAGAGGAATTCAACAGAAGAATTAAGTCAAGAATATGGTTACTAATTCAACAGAAATGTACGAATTAGTTTAGGTATATACCCTTCTGTTGATGGTCCATGCTTGATGTTTAGTTACTCATGCCCTGCTTAGATTGTTAAGAACTTTTACAAATTGGTTGAATTTGAGGTATTTACCTTCATATTATAATCTTTAAGTGTTCGCATCTTATCGTAGAGAAGGCCTTTGTGATCTATGCATAATATTTGGATGAGGGTATGAGCAGGACTGAGAGAATTGTCCACCGTGACAGATATTTTGTTCGATGGAGGATATTTACTTAGTGGGTGATTATTGCCCTGCTCCAAGCCAAACATCTCTTCTGTGATGGCAGGAGGCAGAATAGACCCCTGTGAACATGTGAGAACCTCAAAACCACTCAATTTTATCTCACAGCTTATCAATGCATCACCTAAGACATATCTCAAATGATTATATGTATCCTCCTGTCTCTGTTTTGTATGCAGTAGTTCCCTGAAATAATAAGCGTTTTGTTACCAGCATGAGAATGATAACTAGAGACTTACCTTAAGATAAGCACAACTAGTGTTAACACAAACAAGTAGAAACGGGACCATAACTTCACAGCTTAATTAGTCTCTCTGTCTATGTATAAATCACTGTAGCAAAAAACGATGCTCACATCACATCACATGGTAGCGTCCGGTCCCCATTTCTTTGTCACCCCTATACTAGGACCAAAGTCTGATGTTTCAAGCTACGTTTATGAGCTATACGATTTCTCATATTACCCTTTTTTTGCCGATTTTTATAACAAGTAGCAGTTTCTCCAAAACTAAAAATACATTTTGCATTAGAAAATGAAAAAAGAAGAACAAAAATTGAAAAGAATCACAAAACTTGTGTCTCTGTTATGAAGAACAGATCCATTACTTTGTCATCTGGAGTGGTAGATACCTTCACACTCCATATTATAAGTTCAATTTCACATAACACTTCAGTCACATCTGCAAACATACCCCAAAAATCAATTACAAATTCACACCTATACACAGATCTAACACCTCCTAGATCAATTACAAATTCACACCTATAAGCTCAACCAATGCGAACACTTGATGTTTAGTTACTCAGACATCACAACCCATGGAACTGCACCCATTCCTACCGAGAATGATCCAATGTACACCTATAATAAGCCCACAAATATGAATAACTTTATACCTAGAGTAGAAAAAGACTTGCTTGCGAAGCATTAAGTTCTATCAGTCTTACCAGTATTCCTGTTACAGTGAGGGCTGGTACTGCATTGAGCAAGCAAGATTCAGATCAAAAAAATAGGAGATGAACTAGGTTGGATTTAAACTAATGGTGGGTCTTTGGGGATGGATTGATTGTGTGGCTGTGGTTGTGATTCAAAGTATGAAGAGCAAGAAGTTGTTGATGGTTTGTCGACAGACGTTAGTTGTTGAAGCCAATGGCAGTAAACCAAGGAGAGATTGAGCCCGACTGAAGATGAACATGAATCGATGTGAGAGAATGGTAATTGCCATAACATGAAGTTGGTCTCATGGTGAAAGGCTAAGAGGTGCTGTGGTGTTTAGAGAAGTTCAGTGATGGAGGCGGAGAAGTTCAGCGATGGAGGAGGAGAAGTTTAGGGAGGGAGGCGTTCAAGGGAGAAGTGATGAAACTTAGGGTTAGGGTGTTTATATAGAAGGGTATTAAACGTAAATAATTGAAACTTATGTGGTCAATAAGTAAAATGAATATGGTTTTAACTGACGGTTCATGATTAACATTTCAAGCTGATCGGACGGTTCTAGGATTTACATCTTCTAATCATACGGATCGTTAATCTGACGGTTCAAAATTAATATCTTATACTCATACGGATCACCAATCTGACGGTTCAAAATTAATATCTTATACTCATAAGGATCACCAGTCTAACAGTTCAAAATTAATACACTCGATTTTGATCGATCTTACTCAAATTATATCAATTTTCATCAATTTCACTCGATTTTACTTTGATTTATCGAATTTTTTTCAATCTCAATCAAACTTATTCATTTTTTATCGATCTAACAATCTAACGATATCAAACTATAATTTCATCAATCTCACTAAAATTCACTCATTTTTTTATCGAGCCGACTTGAATACACTCAATTTTGATCGATCTTACTCAAATTATATCAATTTTTCATCAATTTCACTTTGATTTATTGAATTTTATTCAATCTCAATCAATTTTATTCATTTTGTTATCGATCTAACAAATCTAACAATATCAAACTATGATTTCATCAATCTCACTAAAATTCACTCAATTTTGTATAAAACCGACTTGAATACACTCAATTTTGATCGATCTTACTCAAATTATATCAATTTTTCATCAATTTCACTCGATTTTACTTAGATTTATTGAATTTTATACAATCTCGATTAAACTTATTCATTTTTTTATCAATCTAACAAATCTAACGATATCAAACTATGATTTCATCAATCTCACTAAAATTCACTCAATTTTTATCGAAACGACTTGAATACACTCAATTTTGATCGATCTTACTCAAATTATATCAATTTTTTATCAATTTCACTCAATTTCACTTAGATTTATTGAATTTTATCCAATCTCGATCAAACTTATTCATTCTTTTTTATCAATCTAACAAATCTAACAATATCAAACTATGATTTCATAAATCTAACTAAAATTCAGTTAATTTTTTATCAAACCGACTTGAATACACTCAATTTTGATCGATCTTACTCAAATTGTATCAATTTTTCATCAATTTCACTCGATTTCACTTAGATGTATTGAATTTTATTCAATCTCAGTCAGACTTATTCATTCTTTTTATCGATCTAACAAATCCAACGATATCAAACTATGATTTCCTCAATCCCACTAAAATTCACTCAATTTTTTGTCGAACATACTAGAATACACTAAATTTTGATCGATCTTACTCAAATTATATCAAT
>JAJJMC010004109.1:614356-685364 GCA_023531435.1 Papaver californicum
CTTACTAGAAATTAAGGTGCAATTTAGACACTAAAATGTGTCTATCAGTAAACTGTATGTTATTGTATGCTTGAGATATCTCAGGATTCTTTTGATGAGTTCCCAATGTTCTATATAGGGATCCTGTATGTACTGACATGCTTTGTTGACTGCAATAGAAATGTATGGTCTGGTCAGGTGCAGGTACTGCAAGGCTCCAACAATACTTTTGTAGAGTGATGGATCAGTCAACTTTGTTGTTCCTTGTTTCTTTAGCTTCATTTGTGGACAGAATGGTGTGCTCATTGGTTTGATGCCATCAAGCTTTATGCGTTGTAATAATTCTTCTATGGAATACTTCAATGCCAAGAAAATAAGATAAGGTGCCCAAGTCTTTTACTGGAAAAACATCACTTAGATCACTAATTAACTGATTGATAGCACCTGCATCAGAGCCAGTTACAATTATATCATCCACATATATTAAGATGTATATTATGTGAGTAGATGTTTTCCTGACAAACAAAGAGTTGTCAGCTATTGAAGCCTTGAAGTTTTTACTCAGAAGATAGGAACTGAGTTTAGAGAACCATACTCTAGGTGCCTGTTTTAAGCCATAAAGGGCTTTATGTAGCCCGCAAACATGGTTAGGAAATACCTGATCAGTGTAACCTGGAGGTTGTCTCATGTATACCTCTTCTTCAAGTTCCCCATGCAAAAATGCATTTTGCAGATCTAGTTGTCGTAAATGTCAGTTGTGCATAGTTGCAATGCACAGCACCATCCTTATTTTACATGACTTTACCACTGGGTTGTATGTTTCACCATAGTCGACTCCTTCTTGTTCATGATATCCCTTTGCAACCAACCTGGATTTATAACGATCTATTCTTCCATATGAGGTTTGTTTGATTCTGAACACCCATTTGGAACCTACCACATTCATTCCATGTATAAATGGAACCAAAGACCAAGTACCATTGCGCATATGTGCATTATATTCCTCATCCATGGACTTTCTCCAGAATGGTTGCTGGCTGGCCTTACTGAAGCATGTAGGAGCCATGAACTCAGAAGTCTCAAGTGGATGCTTTGTTGCAGTAAGGCACAATTTCTGTATAGGTATAGAGATGCCCTTTTTAGATCTTGTAACCATTGGGTGTGATTATATTGTTGTGGATGGTAGTTCCTCAGGAATAGCTTCGTTGGTTGTTGTTTGTGGTAGTGTTGTAGGGATATGAAGTTCTGTATAGGTAGTGGTGTCTGTAGCAGCAGGTGCAGGGGACAAAGGGACTTGTTGTATCTCAAGTGCCAAAGCATTATTTGTGAATGGATGAGAAGTAAAGATTGTGGTTGAATGAATTACCTTGTTTCTGCTGGCACATGTGGAATCCTCTACTTGGCTTCAAATGGGAATTGAGCTTCTTCAAATCTTACATGTCTAGATATATAAATTTTATGGCTTGAAAGGTGTAGGCACATATAATCCTTGTGAGGACCACTGTAGCCTATGAAGACACAAGGAAGGGATCTGGGTTGTAGTTTTTTATAATTGTAGGTTCTTAGACTTGGGTAGCATAGACATCCAAACACCTTAAGAAAAGAGTAATCTGGTTTCTTGTAAAATAATAATTCTAAAGGGGTTTTGACATTATTTTTTGATGCAGGACACCTGTTGATCAAAAAACAAGTTTTTGAGAATGCCTATGACCAGTAGGCAGATGGCATAGTAGCATGAAACAATAATGCTAAACCAGACTCAGTGATATGCTTGATTCTGCGCTCAGCTAAGCCATTTTGAGCTGAAGTGTGAGGACATGAAAACCTGTGAATTACACCACAGGAATTTAGGAAGGCAGTGAATTTTTTTATATTCTCCACCATTTTCAGATTGAAATTTTTTGAGAGTGTGATTTAGCTGATTTTCAATCTGCTTTTTCCAATGAACAAAAACTTGTAGAGCATCTGACTTTCTAACTAGAGGGTATATCCAGGTATAATGAGAATATGCATCCATTAAAAGCAGATAATAATGAAACCCATTTTTTGATAGATGGGGGGAAACCCATAAATCAGAGACAACCAAACTAAGAGTTTTTTCATGCACTGTAGTACTAGTAGAGAAAGGAAGTTTTCTACTTTTGCTTAAATGACAAGAATTACAAAACTGAAACTTTTTATTTTTGACAGGTAATGAAATTTTTTGATGATTGTAGATACTGTGCGCAGCTGAGGATGGCCTAGACGCTGGTGTCAGATAGGAAGTGAATCAGAAAGGTAGACAGAAGGTTTATTGGTATGTATTCTCTGAACACCTTCAAGAACATAAAGCCCATTCTCACTCTTGCCTTGAAGGAGGATTTTCCCTGTGTGCAGATCCTTAACAAGAAAGAAAGTTGAGTAAAAAACAAAGCATACATGATTACTTTCACAGAATTTGGTTATTGACAGGAGGTTTGCTTTTATTGAAGGAACATGTAGAACATTGTTAAGAAAGAAATTACGATTGTTGTGTCTGAAAGATGCCTTACCAACATTGGCTATTTGCATAGAGTTACCATTCCCTACATGTACTCCCTCTGTGCCATCATACTCATGGCTTACAGACAATGCACCCATGTCTGTTGTCAGGTGATGTGTTGGACCAGAGTCTGGTACCCAGATGTTATCTGTTGCACTCCCTGGCAAAGCTATATAAGCTTGAGGTTTTTGTTGTTGCTGCCTAGTCCCCCTATCTTATTTATAACGAAACCAACACTTCTTTTCTATGTGTCCTTGTTTGCTACAGATATGGCAAGGGACTTGATCAGATTGGGAGAACCTGTCTGGTTGGTAGCTTGTTGTCTGTTGCTGGAACTAATTTCTTTGTGTGTATTTTTTGTTCTGCTGTCTGGGTTGAAACCTGGAATTGTTATGTGTTGCAATATTTGCCAATGACTCCTGCAACTGAGCTAGCTGTTTTTCTAAGCGCATGTCATATGTTAACAGATGCACATAGAATGTTTTGGCAGTTAAGTTACCAATAGTCCTTAATGAAGTCAATGTTGGATCATAATCCTGATTCAATCCATTCATTATAGATTGTTTCTTGTCACCTTCAGTAATTGAAACTCCAGATGCAGTTAATGAATTGAACAATGTTTTTGCTTTAGATATGTATTCGTGCATAGAAAGGTTACCTTTGCGCAAGTTATGTAGTTCTTGTTTCAGGTGCATTTGATGTGCCTGATTGTTTGGAGCAAACCTTTCTTCTAGTGCTTCCCAGACTTCCTGAGATGTGTTAAGACCAACAACACCAGTCATAACTCCCTCAGTAAGTGATGATAGGAGCCAACCCATTAGTATGTTGTCCTTTTCTTCAAACTTTGTAAACTCAGGGTTTACTTCAGTTTGGTTTGGTAAATGCTGAGGGGGTTTTTCAAATGTTCCATCAATGAAACCAGACAGATTATAACCTTTTAACAAAGGTTTAAACTGTGTCTTCCATAGTAGGTAATTTGTTTCTGTGAGTTTGATATTAACAAGATGGTTAATGTGAATTTGTTGTAGCATTATGGTGTTTGCATCCATTTTTGTGCGTGGGTTTTGGATCTTTTAGCTCTCATACCAAGTGAGAACAGAATGTTTAAAATAACTTTTATTTCACTTAGTTTTCTATCAGATTACAATCTCTTATATACACATGATAGTCAAAGCTAGAAAACAGAAATTGGTTAAAATTAGGATAGCTTTAGGATAGCTTGTGCATATCCTATTCAACCCTTAAGACTCGGTGTTGTTGGTTTATCAGGTTGTTGTGGACTTTTAGAACTTGTGTGCTTGGTTGCTGAGGCAGGCATTGGTGCTGAGTCTGTTGGCATAACATCTACCACTTCAACCAAATGAAGACGCGTGGAAAGTTGATCGAACCATCTAACAGTCAAGTTGAAAGTCAAGTCAGAGCATTTGATGAGACAACATGCGAAATCGAATACAGTTGTAACAGGATGCCGCACCTAGCCAAGCAAAGTACGAGCTCTCGGTTGGACTAAGCATTGTAAGGAGAGAAAGAGGTGTTCTTGTAATCTTTAAGTAAAAGGGTAACACCTTGTAACTTCATAACCATCACAGTGAAATCTAACAGTGTGAACTGCATCGATAAGATAATGAAGACTGGGATCAAAAAGCATAGGACCCGAGTGGAAAATTGAGTTTCTCATGTTTGCCGAAAAACCTTAGTTTTGCCGGGTTTTCTCTCCCCACGTTCTTTCAAACCCGCTCAAAATGCTTTTTCTTTCTTTAATTTTTCTTTTCCTTCTGCGCGATGCAGTCAAATTTTTTTAATTTGACTCTATAATATTAGAACCCTTTCGCAAAAACTTGGTAGCAATTTAACTCCGCACTGCAATTTTAATTTTGTGCCTAGATTCTGTGATTTTAGAGTTCATTCGCCGGCCAAATGGGCATAAACTAACGAGTTTTTTTTATGTTCTGGAACATATCATCCGTATAGCTTTCGGCAATGGTAATTTAGTGCTGGTTAATTTTAATGGGAAGTTTCGATTAATTGCTTAAAAAAGATATACGCAAGTGATTATGCAAAGTATTATTATGAGTCAAGACGTGAGATGCTAGTTGCTTTATATAATTTGTTTGGCATTCATCGTGACAAGACATGAGACACACTTCCGTAGGTGATCATCATTTAAGACCAAGTTCGTAAAGCTTTATCTCGATTTGATTAAATTGGATCAAAATTGATTATATTTTTCAAACCTGATTTGATAATCAAAGATTGGAAGTCCCCAGTTATTGTTAAAATCTATCAACTCGATCTAAACAGATCAATTTCGTCTTATTTAAAATAAAAACAAAAAGCGTGGTGTAAAACAGAACAAAAACCATAATGTAAAAGGAAATCAGTTAGGGACGTTTATATCTGTTCCTAAACTCTAACCGTCACGAAATAGAAGAATTTTAGTCAAAATTAGTTCACATCGAATTCGTTTGGACTTTCGGTTGCCCCCACAGTGCAAGTGGTCATCTAGTTAACGGTATATTTGATTGTCAAATCTGCTAAAATCTTATTAAATGCTAACGTGCAATCCAACTTCGATAGCAACATCGACGTCCAAACATTAAATTATGCACCGGAAACCTACTAAAAGTATCCACCGTACTAAAAGTTCAAGTTGCATAATGTTTGCCCATACCAGAAAGAACTAAAGCATTACTGATTACTTGGAACAAGATGGATACTATCAAGAGAAAGTACCTTATGTTCTTCAATTGCATCTTATTAGCAACTGGTGACACTGGAGATCCGCTTCTTCTACGTCTCTACTTCGTCCGTGGCGGTAAGCGAATATGGTTTGCGAGTACGCTAGGAAGTGCAGGTTGGCCAATTTTATCCTCCCTCTCGCGGTTTCATACATCTTCAACCGCGGCAGAAGTATTGAGAATGGCAGAGAGAAATTTTTCACCATTACACCACCTCTGGTAATAGCTAGCGCTTTTATCGGTCTCCTCTTGGGGTTAAACGATTACTTATACACTCATGGGGTTTCCCTTCTTCCGGTTTCGACATCTACACTAATAATGTCCACTCATTTGGCTTTTACCGCTGGTTTTGCATTTGTTCTTGTTAAACAGAGATTCACTCCGTATTCTATAAATGTAGTTGTGTTATCAATAGTTGGAGCTGTACTTCTGGGTCTTCATTCGAATGGTGACCCGCAAATCAGTCGGACAGAGATTACTACTTGGGTTTTTTTCTCACGGTTGGAGCTTCTGTAGTCAGCGGATTGTTGTTTCCATTGGCGGAGTTGGTGTACAAGAAATGTAAGCAAGCCTTAACTTACAGTTTAGTGATAGAAATGCAGATTTTTACGGCTGTCGTTGCTTCCCTTTTCTGCATTTTTGGGATGATAGTCAACAATGACTTCAAGGTATCAACTTCTTCTGAATTTTCTTACATTACATTGTTCAGTTCACCGGAATCTTAAGTTCTTACCGGTAAAATTAAAGCGCAACCGGTAAATTAAGTCGTTGCAAAACATGATCTCTGTCGTGCATTATGTTAAAAAATACATTTGGATGTTGATATTTCAATTGAATCAGGTAATTCCAAGCGAAGGTAAGGAGTACGAGCTCGGGGAGGTCAAGTATTATGTAGTGCTAGTAGCTATTGCCGTTATGTGGCAGATTTACTTAGTCGGGACAGCAGGTGTCATCTTCTGTTCGACATCTTTGCTTGCTGGTATTATCACTGCCGTCATACTGCCGGTTACGGAGATCCTATCCGTCGTATTCTACCACGAGAGTTTCAAATCTGAAAAAGGTATTGCATTATTCCTCTCATTCTGGGGTTTCATCTCTTACTTCTATGGTGACTACAGAGAAAACATGAAAGCGAAGAAGCAGAGTTCGGAATTAGAGCGAGACAAAAACTTCCCACCTCAAACTAACTTGTAGTGATTTAGCAGAGCAGTATTTTTTTATATTTTTGCTACCAAGTTTTTGGTATGAACTTAGAGATCGGGTGTTACAAAATGATCATGTAATTGACTTCGCGTTTACTTAGTAGACCATTCGATTCAATATTGAAATTACAGACAAGCCAAACCTTGTTATTACAGGAATTACATTACACATACTAAGTTTCTTCCAGGAACAAGAATTTTAAACTTCATCAGGGAATTCTTGGTGAGAAGTAGTAATAGGTACTGCTGCTCCCTTGTGCTGATTCTTCTGCTTTTTTGTTTGCTTATATTCGCCGTAGAAATAAGAAGCAAAACCCCATATAGATAGAGCTAATGACATTCCTTTTTCTACACTGAATTTCTCATCAAAGAAAAATATCGCAAAGGTTTGTGTAATTGGAAGGAGCAGTGTGATAAGAACTCCGCTGAATAGAGATGTTGCACAGTAGATTACACCTAAATTTCCGACTACGGCTGATTGCATTAATACGGATGTAAATATTAATACCATGTAATACTTTGTTTCTCCAAGTCCATACTCTTTTGCTTCTCTGCTTATGGCCTAAAAAATGCACAGAAAAATCAAAAACAGATTACGCCGGACATTTTCAATTCGATTATTACACTGTTTCTAGTTAAAAGTATAGTAAGAAAATGATTAAACGATTTTCACCTGAAAGTCCTTGTTGATTAACATGCCAATGGTGCAAAGAAGTGTCGCAAACATTGAAATTAAAAACTGCATCTGCATCACCAGATCATATGTTATAGCTTCGCATGCTTTCATGTACACAAACTCGATCAAAGGCGACATAAACCCCACAAGTGCAGCTGCACCAAGAGTCACAAAGAAGCCCAAGAAGTATTGACCCTTTGAGACACCAGTAGGCATATCACCATTAGTATGAAAAGCCAAAACAGCAGAACCAAGAGTTAACAACACAACCGAATTAATCGAATAAGGAGTAAACTTCTGCTTAACAAGAATCAAAGCAAACAATGCAGTAAAAACTAGTTGAGTAGCCATCAACAATGTAGAAGTTGAAATAGGGAGATAACTTAAACCAAGAGAATATAGAAAACCGTCTAAACCAACAATAACACCCAAGATAACACTTGATATGAAAAGTTTAGGAGTGATCACACAAAAGCTTAGTTTTCGGTCGGTCGACGACGGGATTACATCATTTGTCGATATTGATTGAGATTTTGATTTAGACCATGAAACTAAGATGGGTATGAGTAGAAATGGAAAAGCTGCAGTTTGTAACCAGCTTGATAACCATTTTCTTTGACCACCATGTAAGAAGTAAAGCCTTATTAGTAAAGGACCTCCTACTTGACCAACTAATAAGAGTATGCAGCAAATTATTAGGCACCAGCTTAGTTTTATGTTTTTCTGGCTTTTCTTCTTCTTTTGTTCTTGTTCATTACTGTTACTTGATACTACTTTCCTGGTGCTCTCATTCTCTGTAATATTTTTCATGTCTACATATGATAGTACTAACCATTAGATCTCTGATTTTAATTTATTGAGTTGTGTGATTGATACGTGTGACCTACACTTCCGATCAGTTTCTCTTTTTACCAACTTTTAATTTTCTTTATTTGTATGGTCCTAATGGTTTTCATTTTATCACTTTTTTCTAAAGGTTTCCGATCAGTTTTTCTCTTATATCATGTTTATTTGGATTCGACATGCGAGCTGAATATGATTCGGCGTCTGATTCGGTCCAAATCAGATGTAATGTTTTGTTCATTTTTGATTTTTCTAATGTTCAACTAAAGGTCTGACTTATTTTATATATCTGAATCAAAACTATTTAAGTTGGATATCATTATATACTTTACTTGTTGGACATACATCTAATTGGAATAAATTTTTTTCTATAACTTTATTATTTTATTATTTTTGAATCAGATATAATAAGTTAAATACAAATAAATCAGATTGAGTTGGTTGAGTTAGAAAAGAAAAATAAATATCCCATTCACTACCGATGACTAGCGATTATATGTTGTGTTTTCTCAACATGGTAATGTTTGTTGTTGATGATAGCTTAAACATAATTTAGTTTTCCGGTAGAAATCTGACTCGTTCAAATTAGCATAGTGGTCGCAGCTAGCACCTGAAGCTGATTTAACCAGTATAAACCTTCCGGGTGTTGACTCTTTAAGTCACAGGGGAATCTGATTTTATATGGCTTGTGCTGAGTCAGAATTTCACCTTATGGTGGTGGTCAGGTTCGCCCTTTATATGTGAACCATGCACCCACGCTAGCCACGACCAAATCCACATGAATCATATGCCAAGGTATACGTGCATTTTCGAGCAAATGGACTAAATATTTATATATCTTTTCCCAAAATGACCGCATATATCCTTGGATTTGAAATGGAGCCTAATCTTCATTACAATGTCTTCTAGCTTCAGAGCTTTTTTGTTGAATACCTTTTGATTTCTTTCCTTCCATAAGAAAAAGTTCCAAATAGTTTCAGCATCACCCTCAAGTGTTTTGCACCCCATTGTTGAATTAAGTGTTGAACACAAACCGGTTATACGTACGTCAAAATTATTTTGGGGAAAAGGAGATTCCATACTTGGTTTACCTACCACCAGTTTGTTTTGAGGATGCGGATTTCATTCCGTTGAATGGTTAATTGTGGGACAAAGGAATCTTGAGTGTTCTCAAAACAGCTCTGGAGGACATCTCATAACTCTTTTAACGTGTTTAAGTGGTGATAAACCTATCACAGATTAGGATCGATGTCTTTCTTGAGAAACTTAAAAGCATTGTCCTTTTCGATTGTTGGAACAACAATGGTACTTAAGTCTTGATGAATCTAAGAATTCAAATTTAGGTAGAATTTGGTCCATCAAAATGTACTTGATTAGGAAGAGGATGGCCAATAAAGATTGAGAATCAATCTTTTGTGAAAAAGGTAGAACTCATATTAATAACGTGTTAAAGTAATTGTAATAAGGACAATAGTTTATTGCTTAATAATCCATAGATCTAATTTTATGGGTCTATAAGGCAGTTAAACTATAATACTGTTTTAACACCTAAGTATCTAGAATATACTTTTTTAATATCCTAAATGGGTATTACACCCAAATATTAAGCCAACAGCTGACGTAAATACCCTTATCTCTTTTTTCCTTTCTCTTTCAGGGTGTGAGAAGAAAATCACGTGACGTCCTAGCTTGATTGCTATTGGCTATATGCCCTAAGTTATTTTACTCCACACTGATGAATGACAAGAAGAATTGGAGATAGAATAAAAGAAGAGAAGGTGCAGGTCGATGATTCAAGGGTTAGAAGATGGCAGTAAAGAAAATGTGGCTACTGATTGCTTAGGTTATTATAGATCTATTGGTTAATACTGTTCATTATAATCTATGTGTTAATAATGACTATTGTGTTAATACTGTTCGTTATAATCTATGTGTTCATTGGCTGATTGATATTGTTCATCAGGATGGCTAATAGACCCATCTTGATGAATTTGGCTTATTGCTTTGCGATTTTATAATCTTTTCATTTTTTTTTCTTTTCATATAAAGGCTCTAATATGTTACTATAAAGGTTTGATTGAGTTATAAACGATGTTAGGAAGGTTGGGTCGATCTCAGGAAGTTAAAAAGATAAAAAAAAATCAAATCAGAATTTTTTTTTCTGCTGCTGATGAAAAAGACGAAGAACAGAAAAAGGCAACGGTTTCTTCAACCCATTAGCAACGTTGTTCTTCAGCTTTGCAACGTTTATCTTCAGCTGCAACGGTTTGTTCAACCAATTAGCAACGTTGTTCTTCAGCTTTGCAACGTTTATTTTCATCTGCAACGGTTTCTTTAACCAATCAGCAACATTTATTTTCAGCTTTATTGTAACAGTTAATTTGTAATACCAAAAAACATTGCAGATTTCCTGTTTTGTTATTTTTAGCTTTTTTTCTTCTTCTCAGGCACTTTTGAGCCATGTACCAATTTTTTTAGAGTGTTTTGAACATGATAATACTAGTTTCATCATAGCTATGATTCGAATATTTTTTTTCAATTTTATTTTAAACCAGGATGCAACCAGTTTCATCCTAGCTATTATTCGAAAAAAAAATCAATTTTATTTTAAACCATGATGCAACCAGTTTCATCCTAGCTATTATTCGAATATTTTTATTTTCTTAGTTTAAAACAGGATGCAACCAGTTTCATCCTAGCTATTTTCTTTCGAATATTTTTATTTTCTTAGTTTAAAACAGGATGCAACCAGTTTCATCCTAGCTATTTTCTTTCGAATTTTTTTTTTCCGAATTTACTATCAACAATGGATCTTGTTTTGAAGAGAATTTAAAATCCTTTCCAAAAATATAAGTTCTATTAAAATCGGATATATATTTTGAAAGTTACGAGTGTTTTGTGATTTTTTTTAAATTGGAGAGAGAAAGGATAAAAAAGAAATAATTATAAAAGTGAGGGATATAATTGCCTAAAATCTTTTGTGTCCATTTCACTCATCCTTAATTTTTACAAGTCCATTAAAATCATAAATTAGGAAATCTTGGGTAATAGACCCATTTCCCGTAAGGACAAAGGATAAAGTAGAAAAAAGAGAAAATCAGTGTATATCCTTCGCTTTTGATTAGTTTATTTTCTTATAAGTCCACGAAAGGAAAGCTTCAACAAGTACAAGTGTGCGCTTGCATGTTAAATAATGTTATAAGAGTTTAGTGTGCAACTGGGGTAAACATGCACCTTGACATATGGAGTGGTCAGCCACTCCATATGGCTAGTCCATCACCATATACTACCACAAAGTTTAATTAAACTAGGAATTACTAGTTAATCCTAGATTCAAGACCCATTTACCCCCTAATCCATCCATCTAATCCGGTTTAACTCCTAGTCCAAAAACTTGTTGGACTGGTTTTGTGAGTCGCTCGTCTAACTCACATGTGGGTCTTAATAATATGTTTCTATAAATACCAAAATTATCATTTTGTCTACAACCTTCGTTATAAACAGAGAGAAAAACAATGAGTTATCTTCTTAGATTTTTGATCGATCTCTATATGTGTTTTAGGTCTTCAAACTGATTCTACATTTGTATTCAACGAGACGTAATCTTCATATTCATATACAATTACTCGGAAGCAAACAACTTTTGATTTTCTTAGACCTAGTTTTATATTTTAGATTTGTAAGAAGGAGACGAAGACGATTTTTGTTAAGAAGAAGAAGATTCGAGAATATACAGAATATAGAGAAGAAGAAGATACAAATTCATCAATTTTTGGGTTTTGTTTAAACTTTTTAATCTTCTTCATCTTGATTTGATATTCAATGTTGGAAGATGAAGGTTGTCTATTCAAACGATATAATTTAGTCGATTAAAGTGATGATTACTCCTCTTTTTTGTTTCGGGTTAGTGCTATTTTTTTTTTATTAAAGGTTGTTATTTTCATATGTACCGTGGGATTATACTTTTTTTCTTTGATACATACTTTCCTTCAGTGCATATTAATATGTACGAAGGAAAATATGTATTGTGGGATCATATACTTTTTCCTTCAGTACATATCAATATATACATTTGGATCAATATGTATCGTTGAATCATCTACTTTATTTCTTTCGGTACCTATTTTCCTTCAATACATATCAATATGTACTGTTGGACCAATATGTACTGTGGAATCATATATTTTTTTCCTTCAATACCTATTTTCGTTCATTACATACCAATATGTACTAAATGATCAATATGTACTGTTTTTGGCGACTAATATAGATCTTCTTCTTCTTCTTTTGTTCTTCTAATACTTCTTTTCTTCTTCTCTTTTGTTGGTGGTGCAGGAATACTATATTCTTCTTCTACTAATTGATTTCTTCAGTTTTGTGAAGGAGCATGATATGAAAAAAGATATGTTTTTGTTGATGATTGATTTCGATTTTGATTTCGTTGATGAATTTTTGGTATTTTAGATCTGTTTTTGTTGATGAATTTTTTTTATTAGATTTCGTTTTTGTTGTTGAATTTTTGGTATACGGATCTATTTTTTTATATTTTCGTTTAGATTTTTCGTTTTAATGGAAAAAACAGAGAGAGAAGTTGTTTCTCTAACAGGGTTAATAACTTTTAGAATCTGAGTAGTGTATGAGTAAATGAAACTATTTTTTTTCGTTAAAAATCCGAGTAGTGTAGGAGGTGGAGAAGTTGGAGGACGTGGGATCAGTACACGTGATGGGCAGAATTGTAATTGGAAGTTTTCAATGGTTTTTGAACTTATGGTTAAAGTGGGTTTCCCGGATGGACTAATGGTTAACACGGTCTAGGTTTTTTGGCCATCTAGCAAAAAAATCCTTAATTAAATGGAATCGATTTTTTTATTATATCTTCATCCGTAGGTGGGTGGGGTGTGCAATGATTTTGGGTGTCCCATCCGCATCCTGTCCAAGAAAAAGCGTATCAAGTGTACGCCCAGCTCCTAAAATACGGATTGGGTTATGTGTCGTTTTGCTTAGTCATGAAGCCAAACACTATGAAAGTTTCAAATGTTCAACCCCATTGATAACGTTATCGGATCAAATAGGCTAACGTCTTAATGAACGAGCCTTGAAGGTTATTTATTTGTAAATCTGATTTATTACATTTAACACATTATACATGAATGTAACTTATTAGATATTACTCCAAAATTGTTAAATAGCTAGTAGGAGTATACGTATTTTTCTATACAATGAGGTGTGTAACTAATGAGTCAGATATATAACCTAATCAGGCGTCCAAAAACAAAAGAGCAAACAATCTCACATCTCATTTAAACTGAGTTAGGTCAAATCCCGAATAAAATTTAAACAAAATAAGGTGCTATTTTAATTGTGGCTCTTCATCTTCCCCTTCTTATATGATCAACTTCTTCTTTTGTTTTTAATTAATATTTTTTGATAATATGGAAGCATTTTTATTACTTCCTTCATCCGGATTTAGTTGATAAAATAGGTTTTCTTTTAGCAAAACTGTACTAGGAAATTTCTATATTTTTTTTTAGAATTTTTTGATTATTAAAAAAGAAACTAAAAACTAGGATGTACTAATATATTAAACACGAAATAAGAGTGATCGATGGTCTATGTGGAAATTATTTTAATAGTTTATTGGTTGAATAACCCATATTTTCTATTTTCTAGGTGTAGAAGACAAGTAAACTTAGATATTTTTCAAATACCCAAGTATCTAGAAGATACTTTTCTAATATCCTAAATGGGTATTATACTCAAATATTTATAAATTAGCTGACGGAAATACCCTCTCTTATTAACACATCAATTTGGAATCTAGCACTATACCATCAACCGAGTTAACTTAACGGGACGATGTATGTCAAAAAGAAGTAGGAATTGACATGAAAGATTTTTTTTAGGACTGCTTGTTTGTTTCCTGAGAATAATATTGGTTAATTAGGTCGTCTAGTGACTAAGTTACTTTTTAATTTTTCGATTAGTTGTCTGATAACTTTTTGTTTTATATAAAACATGATTAGAGAAAAAAGATTTGATTGAGTCATACAAAGGATCTAATGTGTTAATATAAAGGTTTGATCGAGTCACTAACCATGTTAGGAAGGTTGGGTCGATCTCAGGTACTGTTTCTTCAACCCATTAGCAACATTGTTCTTCAGGTTTGCAACGTTTATCTTCAGCTGCAACTGTTTCTTCAACCAATTAGCAACTTTGTTCTTTAACTTTGCAACGTTTATTTTCAGCTGCAACGGTTTCACCAACCAATCTGCAATGTTTATTTTCATCTTTGCAACGTTTATCTTCAGCTTTATTGTAACAGTTAATTTGTAACACCAAGAAAACGTTGCAAATTTCATGTTTTGTTATTTTTAGCTTTTTTTCTTCTTATCAAGCACTTTTGAGCCATGTACCGATTGTTTTAGAGTGTTTTGAACATGATGATACTAGTTTCATCCTAGCTATTTTATTCGAATATTTTTTTTCAATTTTATTTTAAACTAGGATGAAACTGGCTATTATTCAAATATTTTTATTTTCTTAGTTTAAAACAGGATGCAACCAGTTTCATCTTAGCTATTATTCGAATATTTTTATTTTCTTAGTTTAAAACAGGATGCAACCAGTTTCATCCTAGCTATTTTCTTTCGAAAAAAAATATTCTGAATTTACTATCAACAATATATCTTGTTTTGAAGAGAATTTAAAATCCTTTCCAAAAATATTATTTTATTAAAATCGGATATATATTTTGAGAGTTATGAGTGTTTTTGTGATTTTTTTTTAAATTGGAGAGAGGAAGGATAAAAAAAAATAAGTATGAAGGGGAGGGATATAATTGTCTAAAATATTTTGCGTCCATTTCACCCATCCCTAATTTTTTTAAATCCATTAAAACTATAAATTAGGGAATCTTAGACAATAGACCCATTTTCCAACATTTTAATTCCTAAATATTTTTATAAAATCTTAATTTATTAAGCAAACCCGGATGGAAGGAATATTAGAGCGGCGAGGAAATAAAAACAAAAGGCGTTAGACCAAGTTCTTGGATGGTTATTCAATTACTGTAAAAAAATTTGACATGTTCACCGGTATGTATGTGAAAGAATTTCTTTTTTTATTAAGACAAACATCAAAATTCTTTTTTTTTTCTTTAAAAAAAAAAAGAGAAGTTTACCAACTAAAAAGCTAAAGGCCCAAAAGGTGGCTTATTATTGTTTATAACCCGTAGACTACCCATTAACGTAGCTAACGGGTTCCATAGCCCTCATAATGGAAGTGGGTTCCCTCGAACTAAAGTTCTAGTGAACTCTTACAAGGCCCATGATTATCTAATTTCGAACCACTCCCAAGGACTGATACTTGGAGGCAAAACAACACCAAACAAAACTCACAAAGTAAGAGGTGGATTGTTCCCAAAACAACAACTGAATCACTCATCACACCCTTTACTCTTTACTCTTTAGCACAGCTAGTTGGTCTATCTTCTTGTGCTTGTGACGGTGATGGCATATACAGCGTTGTCCGCGATCGAAATTGCTTCGCCGTGATGGCATAGACAGTGTTGTGCTCTACAGAACTTACACCACGATGACATACGCAGCTAATATTTGCTCCTAAGGAACAAATTGCTTTTATTTGACGGACAAACGTATCCAGACCTTTTAGACCACCTGATTAATTTTTGATTTTCGGTTTTTATGAGATAAATGTCAAATCACTCGGTCATTTTTCTGATGGTTGCCTCGACGGAACTTAACGATTTATCTACACCCAAGAATGTCCTAATCGACCAACACCTTTGTTCTCTTTTATACCCTAAAGTTCTACTACATATCTAGAGCAAAACTCTTTTCTTGGTCATTCTAAAAGCTTGATTTTTTGACAAACTAACAATTGTGTGTTAGAAAGTATTTTCGGTGGAAGAATGGCACCAATAATTCAAACTCAAATAGGCTGTCCATGGCCAATTTTGATTTTGATGTTTATATTTTAAAAATGTTTACTTTTTGAGGGTAACGTTAAATTTGGTGCATTCCATCAAAGTTCCAATGTACACCAATTACATGTAGCTGATTTTGGGCCTTCCATCATTTTCACCGACATCATGAGTTTTCATTTTTTTTCTTTTCTATTTTCTAAATCATGACATAAAAAGGAAACATCAATTATAACGTGTTTGATTTGAATTACATTTTATTACTTGTTTACTTATAATGTTGAATTTGAATTAAATTATAATAATATTTTCTTTTTAGAAAAATTGTTCCTAAATTTTTTTTCTTCATTAAATCTACATCTTATTACTTAATTGATTAAACCCTAATTCTAAATTCAAGAACCTTTCCATATAAAACAGAAAAGTATTTTAAAAAAGTGGCCTATGAATGTAACCATTTTTTAATTTGTTTAGACGAAAAAATTCAAAAAAAAGGAAAAATATTTTCCCACTGAAAATGACAAAGGAACCAACCACCCAAACCAGATCTTAAAAGTCAATAAAACAACAAAAGATATTAACGTTCTCTATTATTAATGCAATCCAGCTACAAGGGTTCATCAATTATACGAATGTTCATAATTTATTAATCAATAAAACTAAAAAAAATAGTAATTTAATACCACTGATGGGAAATGACAGACATAACTAGACCTACAAACGAACCCCAACAGAAGGAAAAAAAGCAACGGTCACATGGAATAATGGATAGACAGGATGGAATAGAAACCCAAATTCTGCTGGCAAACCTCTGCTAGCGCCCATGTTACTTTGTTCCCCAATATTTATAATATTATCGTAAACAAACACTGTAGCGATGGTAATCCAGGCTAAAAGCAGGTTCTTCGAGATAATAATTGATTGAAAATAAATCACATCGCCACCAATAAATAACTGATGTTTTTTCTATAGTATTGTGTATTGTGATCTAACGGTTTTTCTTTTTATACCCAACCATTCGGCATAATACCCCAAGCCATAGATTGAATCTCTATACAAATCTGAAACTGATTCAAGCTGATGTAAAATTAACTTAAAAGTTAAATTTGATTGACCATAAAAGCTAGGCTTATGCTAGGACCAACCATATATATATATATGGTGCACACATGACATGCTTATTGCAGAAAGTGTATTTACTTAATCTAACCGACCAACCACAAACAGTGTGGTATGAAAATATAAATATATAATAATGTCCGATAAAGAAAAGTAACACTGTTTTTACACCTCAACGGCTACTACCTCGCAATCACATACAGCTAATTTCACCAGATTTTCTTCTCTCCCAATTCGCTGTATATTCAAAAAAGAAAGAAGCTTTACTCTTACTCTCCTCTCCTCTGCAAAAGTTTTTATGTATAAATTAATCATAACTTCTCTTTACTTAAACTCATCATCACTCTCAATTTCAAACACACATCAAACGACAAATCAACTCTCTTCTATAATCTCCCTAAAAACTCTTCTCTCTGCATACTTTTAATTCTCTCTAAGAAAAATGAAGATGTCTCCAGTATTCACGATCTTTATGATTATGGGTTTATTATCAACCTCATCAAGAGCTCAAGCACCAGCAGCAACACCAACAGTTGCACCAGTTCCTATTGCTAATCCACCAGTTGCAGCACTAGTACCAGCAGTTTCAGCTGTAGCACCGTCAGTAGCCCCAACAGTAGCACCATCAGTAGCACCATCAGTAGCACCAGTAGTAGCACCAGTTACATCACCAACTCCGTCTCCAACAACATCTGCCCCTACTCCATCTTCAGATGCTCCAACACCTGACACTGTTACTCCAGCTAGTGCCCCTGGTACCCCTGCTGCAGCTCCAGGTCCTGCTGATGCTCCAGCTGCTGATACACCATCAAGTGCACACAGATTCGTTGCTGTTGGATCTGCTTTTGTTGGTACCTTTGTTGCATCCGTTTTCTTATTCTAAACATTCATCACATTCTTCTTTGGAATTAGACTAATTAACCATCATTGGATCTCAATTTATAAATTTATATTCTATGGGTCGGTTAAACGGCGCAATTTGATCTCATCAATCATTGTTCGTACAGTTCTTGTGTATTTATTTTCCATTTTTATTTTGTTCTTTGTAATTGGGAGGAGGCTGTTGATGTATCTTATTTGTGTACATTGGAATCTATTGAATAAATCATTTTTTTCTTCTTATTTGTTAAAAATATTTGCTCATAGTTTTTGTTTTTGGATTCGTATTTCATTTCAATTGATGTAGCCTTTTTCCATTCATCTTGGCTCCTAAGCCGAAGTTCTATATAAAAACTTGATAATTTGAAGATTGTCTTATTCTTATAAGGTGCTTGGTGATCGGTCGGAACCTACAATTATCCGGGCCTTTTGTTGTTTTCCGTTATCATGAGCTTTAGATATCGATCTTTTTTTTCGATTTCGTTAATCATATAATAACATAAACAGCAATTATAATGTGTTTGATACAAAAAATTGTATCCAATTTCTAGGAATTGAGTTATACTAAGTAAAAGAAATACAACCGAGGGAGTATTTTAGAACTGTATGTGCCGAACAAGCTCCCAATTATGCAAACAATGTGGTATGGAACTGTTAATAGAATAAGCTGAAAAGAAAAGCAATACTGATTTGGGTTGGGTCAGCATGCTCAACCCGTGTCCAACCCGAACTTTGGTCAGGTATGATAATGTAATTCTAAATGTTGGGAGGACATGGATTTTTTTTTACCAACCCGATCTAATTTGGACGGTCATGGGCATAAACTTTACTAACCCAAACAACCCGTGCCAACCTGAAAAACAATAAAATAATTATTTAATTTAAATTTTACTAATTTTCAGTTTGTTTAGGTTTTAGTTTTTTATATGAATTATGACACCTCTTGTCAGTTACTATTAGAAAATTATAAGAAAAAAAGAATTAAAAAATATTTTTAGAACAAATAATTAGAAAATAAATAAAAAAATAAATATGATGACACGTGTTACAAACTGCGCTCATTATTCTGAAAAGTATAAAACTTCATCTGCCACTTTAAAAATTAACCGTTAAAGATTAACAATTAAAATTAAATTTATGGATGATGAAATTTCGTATCTCAAACTGCTGCGCTCATTTTATTTGACGATGAATTCACAATATCTATCATACAACGGCTAGTTATTTTGTAACTTTTTTATATTAGGTAGTTACAACGAATAAGTTATTTTTTATTTATTTTTCGCACAAAAATAACTAGGATCCTAGTACATTCGAAGAGAGACAACGAACCCAAGGCAATAATTGACCAAGCTCTAGCTACTTTCAATTGATTGATTGGTAACTAAGAAGTGCCGTGATAAATATTCATTAGTATATTCCTGGCCTAACTCATAGAAAAATTAAACCTCCAAATATTCCAATATAGTTGCTGGCAAGCCCGGCCACGCTGGTTAACAATGTATGTATACGCACCATACCCCAATATTGTAACGCGGAATGATGATAAGAAGCAGCTAATTAAACCCAAATTTGCCGATATTTGTATCGGAATATTAGGATGTATATTTTTCCCTCTTATTCATGTAACTGGTTGTAGGATTAAAAAATTTTGGACAGTATTGGTACGTTGCTTTTAACAACGCAGTTTGCTGATATTAGTATTAAAAATTAGGATGTACACTGTCCCTTTTTATTCATGTAACTCGTCGTAGGATTAAGAAGATTAGGTCCAACTATTTTCAGTCGTTTTGCAATGTATAGAATCACAGTAATAACTCTTGCTGGTCATATAAATGATGTTGATCAAAAGAGAATCCAATACTGATAGTGGAGCGATTCTATCCTTAAAATTAGGATAAGTTGAAAAATTCTAAACTGACCGTGAACTGAGTCTCATGGTATGTTCTGCAAGGGACAAACCAGCGGAACCCATCCTCACCCAACCCTTAAATCAGTCCCATGCTGTTCCTGAGGGTGGAGCTGGGGCTTGTCTCTTGCAGGATCAATCCACAGTCTACATTGCAGTTCCGGGATTGGAAATGGGCTTGGTTATGTTAAGTGAATCCTATTACTGTCTCTTCCGGAGATTCTCGGGGAGAGGAAATCTGATTTCAACCTCATTGCAAGCTAAGAGATGCCACCAAATATGCCAGCAATTTGATTTCTCTACATTCACTTCTGCCAACATCCTAATATTCTAATCTTTGCTGGACCAAAGAAGGCCAAGGGTAGTAGTAGTCTACACTACACCTACCAAATATAATATGTAACGCGGAAAAGCAAAAATGATAAGAGTGATACAGCTAATATAACCCAAATTTCTTATCACAATTCGCTGTATACTGTTGGATTAAGCTTCAATCACACATCTCTTTATATATAAATATCACCATTTTTCTTCCTTCAAAACTCATCACTCTCAATACAAACATCAAACAATAACAAAAATTACCCATACTTCTTCTAATTCTCTAGCTATCACTCTAAGAAAAAATGAAGATGTCTGCAGTATTCGCAATTTTCATTATAATGGGTTTCTTGTCAACTTCATCAAGAGCTCAAGCTCCAGCAGCAACACCAACACCAACAATTGCACCAGTTCCTATTGCTTCACCACCAACAACAGTAGCTGCACCAGTACCAGCAGTTTCATCACCAACACCAGCACCTTCAGTTGCACCAGTAGCAGCACCAACTCCATCGCCAACAACATCAGCTCCTGTTCCATCTTCAGATGCTCCAACACCTGACACTGCTACTCCAGCTAGTGCCCCTGGTACCCCTGCTGCAGCTCCAGGTCCTGCTGATGCTCCAGCTGCTGATGCACCATCAAGTGCACACAGATTCGTTGCCGTTGGATCTGCTTTTGTTGGTACCTTTGTTGCTTCCGCTTTCTTATTATAAGCCCAAAATCATTGAGTAGTGTTTAGCCGTTGGATTTTCATCTGGGGATCAGTTGAACGGGAGTGATTTAACCTCGTCATTTTCCTTTAAATTCTTGTGTATTTTTATTTTTGTATTTTTTTTTTCTCTTTTGATTTATTATTCTTTGTTGGGGATGATTACTGAGAAGGTGGAGATGAATGATTTTGGAGAATTCTTTGTAATGGGACAGATGGATGTTTGATGTACACCGGATACTATTGAATAAAAATTGGTTCTTCTTATTTCTTGATCTACTCTAATTAAACCTTTTAATTTTAATATTTTTATTTAAAATTATTGTTAATTATTTTTTTCCACATTTTTATTTTAGTACTAGCATGGTAAATACGGTTAAGTCACCGAAATTAGGAAAAGACTACCAAGATATTGATGTTTGGATCCGACCCAACATATAACTCATCCCAAATAAGATAATTTGGGTATAGATAGAAATAAATTTCTGAAATTGAAATTTATTTTTTGGCCAAATTATCGATTAGAGGATTTAGCTTGTATGAATCGCTATTGGTTTGATACCAGTAATGGAAGTCGTTTCAGTATGTTAATGATATCTATGTATCCATGATTTATCATAAATTGATGGTAAATCTCCTTCCTATCTATAACGTGCCAGATATGGCATGATATATGAAGGCAAACAAATGTACCCGCACGTTTGTGTTATATTAATTTCTATTCTGGTTTCCCGTATAGGATACTTATTCAATGACCTAAAAATCTTCTTCGGATCAATTTTTCGTTTTTGTTATTTTTTTAAGTTTAATATAATGTTTATTTTTAGAGCCGCCCCATTCAGATCTGACTGAAATCATCTGATTTATCTGGATTTGATTCAATGTGTTTGTTGTTTTAAGTTAGATGTTACTCAACTGACTCAAAAATATACGGTCAGTTGATTGGTCTCATAAGTCACAAGCATTTCATATCTGATTCAAACGGATCTAAATTAGTGTTTTGATCTGAGTCAGAAGTCGAGTCAGATCCGATTCAAAATAGAAAATAAATGGTCTGCCATCTGGCTCACGCCGAGTCATAGATTGACTCATGTCCAAATCACGAGTCATATATAAACAAGTATAGTGTAACTTGGCTCATAGATATGTTTCAAATGTATTTTCTACCTGATTCGTCAGGCTCTAATTAAATTTAAATTTTTCTAATAACTATAATTTAGTGTATTAATTCTTGAATCACATGTAAAGGATCAAATAAAAACAAGTCAATTGAGTTAGAAAAGAACCTGTGACTCTGTGAGTCATATGGCTCAACCAAACCAAACCAAACCAAAGTGCCAGTTTTCATGTAATGCCACAAACCAACCAAAGGTATGTCTAACTAATTTTTGGCCAGTGAGACCAAAACCCAAACACTTGAGAAACAACTTATTGTATCTACTTCCTAAATCAATAAGTCAAAGAGTTCTTTTGGAGAGAGAGAGCTCAACCAATTCATCTATGGAGGTTGAAGAGACAAACATACCTCTGTTACTAACAACTGATGAAAGAAAACAAGAATATGGCGGTGATGATGATCTTGTCGAAAGGATATGGATAGAATCAAAAAAACATTGGCACATTGCAGGTCCAGCCATTTTCAGTCGTTTTGCAATGTTTTCAGTCACAATCATAACTCAAGCATTTGCTGGTCATTTAAGTGATATTGACTTAGTTTCTATCACTATTGCAACCCTTTTCATCATCCCTATTAGCTTTGGCTTCTTGGTAAGAAATAAACTCATCTCTTCTCACTCTCTATTGATGATTTCTTTTTATGTGGGTTTTGATTGGAGATTTTGATTTAGTTAGGAGTTGCTAGTGGGTTGGAAACATTATGTGGACAAGCATATGGTGCAAAACAATATCAATTGATGGGTATTTATTTACAAAGATCGTGGATTGTTTTATTCTTCACAGCAATTCTGTTATTGCCCATGTTTATATTTGCTGATCCATTGTTGAGATTTCTAGGACAGAGTAATGAGATTGCAGAAAAGGCTGGAATTGTATCAATTTGGTTGATTCCACTTCATTTTTCATTTGCTTTTCAATTCCCATTACAGAGATTTTTACAATGTCAGCTCAAGACTGCTGTTATTGCTTGGGTTGCCGGATTTGCGCTTCTACTTCATGTGTTTATTAGTTGGGTTTTTGTATATAAAATTAATGTGGGGTTGATTGGTACTGCTATTACTCTTGATTTTTCATGGTGGGTTACTGTTTTTGGAATGTATTTGTATATGGTTTGTGGTGGATGCCCTCACTCTTGGGCTGGGTTCTCTAGTCAAGCGTTTTCCGGACTTTGGGATTTTTTCAAATTATCAACTGCTTCTGGTATCATGTTGGGGTATACATTCTCCAACCTTGCTGTTTCAGCTTACTTCAATCCGTTTTTCTATGTGAGAATGTACCTAATCTGTAGTCATTGTTATGCCCTGTCCTGGTTGTAACCTCAGTTGTTCTTATGATTTGCGGAAGTCCCTTGTTCTAATATACAAATATTTGATCATCTATTTGATTCAGTGGTTGAAAATGGGCTAAATTGTTGTGTTTATTATTGAAGTTTGGAGAACTGGTACTACAGAATTTTAATCATAGCTTCAGCAAATCTGAGTAGCAGTCAGGTGGTAATAAATGCCCTATCCATCTGGTTAGTTCTTTATCATTTTTCACTTGTCTGATTTTAGTTACTTCTTTCAATAAGCATCCGATTTGTTTGATTGCTGAAACATGTAATACTCAACTTGGATGCAGCGTAAGCATTTATGGATGGGAGTCCATGATCACACTTGGGTTCTTCGCAGCATCTGGGTATGTAACATCCTTAAGCTTAACCTAAGCCTTTTTTCTTTTCTTTTTTTACATTTAGACGATCATATGCTTATTTCTTGTTAATGGGAAAAATCCTCAACTGATATGTTTACCTAGTCTAAGAGTGCTACGCAACAACTGCGCTAAAAGGCGGATTTCTTAGGTAGTGAGACAACTAAATGTTGAGAGGATTGGGTCTTGGTGACATTTTGATTGGATTTGAATCGTTAGCAACTCGGTCATATAGACCATCTTTCGAAAGGGAAAGGACTGGATCAAATAGCTAATAGGCATGACAGTTGGTGGCTTTGGCTCCTCTATCAGATGCCAGTTTTGCTTGTATTTTTTCCACTCAACAGTTCGGCTGATTGTCCAGGGTTTAGGCAGTTATTTATTCCTTTCTTGTGTTTAATTTCCCTTCAGACCCTGTTATTGAACTCTCCTAGGTGTTTCCAGTTCTCTCTTCTTTTTTACCCGTTTATTAAACTCAGGTTTAGTTTAACTTTACGTTTATAATATGAACTACTTGTTTTGAGGTTCTTTTAATCATAGTGAAATGCAGGGTACGAGTAGCATGTGAGCTAGGAGCGGGAAACGGGAAAGCTGCCAAATTTGCGATGAAAGTGTCCTTGGTGACGTCCATTGCTGTGGGATTCTTCTTTTGGTTGATAATTATGGTTTTTAACAAGAACTTAGCTATGATATTCACTCCTACTGCAACCGTTGTCGGTGCTGTAAATGAATTTGCTGCTCTTCTGGCCTTCACTGTTCTGCTCAATTGCATCCAGCCAGTTCTCTCTGGTAAGACTGGGACTGAGACCTTCCCAATCATATAATCTTTCTTTCTTTTACTTTTTTACCCCCTTAATCGACCCCGGATAGATTCCACTCCAATTTATTTTCTTATTAATGGATATATGTATGCTTTCCAATATTAGGTGTGGCTGTCGGATCTGGATGGCAACCTAGTGTAGCATACATAAATATAGTTTCCTATTACATCATTGGGACCCCTCTGGGATTTTTCTTGGCATGGTCACTACATCTTGGCATTAAGGTAATTTTCCAGCTTTCATGTGTTAATATGTTTTTAAATTATTTCAGCAATAATATGTGTCTTGACACATGGTTATTGTCTTTATAGTTGCGGAGAATTCCGATATTTCATACTTCACACCAAATTATTGAGTGTTATTTCGGCAACAATATTTCTTTTCACTGAAACGAGTTTAAATACAGGGTTTTTGGGCTGGATTGCTCACTGGAACCCTTGTACAAACTTTGGTATTGGTCTTCTTCACAATCAGATGTGACTGGGAAAAACAGGTAAATCAAAATCTTCAAAAAGACAAAAAGTAAATTTAAAAAAGCTTTCCAAACTCGGCACAATTGTTTCCTTTAACTTCAGTACTGTAGAGTCTTTGTCTCTGTCTCTTATACTGCATTTCCATTCACAGGCTAAGGAAACCAGCATTAATCTGTACAAACTAAGGAGTCTCAAAGAATAGTCCCTGCGGAAAAACAGCCTTTACATTGTTTCTTTTCTTTTCTTTGTGCAATCATGCCAGGTAACTTTGTAGTACATAAAAAGGTATACTCAGAATGCGATTATACCCATATAGTTATTGGTTTGTAAAGCTGAATCCTATATTCCCAATAGAAGCTTTGCTTTGTCTTTGAAAACTTTGTGGTTTCCTCCCTTTTAAGTCATACAGACTTAGCATATACATGCGGAACTTTTGGGTTCGCCGTGTAACCTCCAAAGATGATTACTTAGGGAAAGGTAAAGAGTTCTCGAAACTCTGCTGACTAACCACCAAATTACCCGAGTGCCAAGAATGTTCTTCTTCTATCATGATAAACATTATTGGAAAAGAAACATCTAATGTCATCTCCCCTATTCAAATCAATTGTTCACAAAACAAACCATCAGTACTATCACCTTGAAGTCTACTATATCTTTGCAATGGTTTGTAGCGATCAATAGAATCTACTAATTTTTATACTGTTATTTCTGCATTCTCATGTCATCCATTACTTCTTCGGAACAATTGTTTTTTTTTTTTTCGTTTTTTTTTTCTTTGTAGTTGATGAGAATAAACCTTATGGCTTTATAGCATATTCAGAATCCCTCAATATGTGTGTACAGGAACGTGCTATCAAGTTTCAAATTTTATCACTTTTCAAAATATTATTTAAAAATGGCTTGATGATGATATTTTATTGGCCCTGGAATCTAAAGTCAACTTTTATTAGTTTCTGTGACATACGTTTACATTTTTGTCTTCATGGATATTTTAATTAGTTCAAGTCATAACTCGTGGTGATTCTCATTTCCCACAACTCCTCTACCACAAAGAACGAGGATCTGGGTTGAACTGCATCAATCAAACCTGGGTCTTTTGTCAGGGAAGGGCTTTTAGTAAAAGGGAGAGTATTGTAGAAGAAATAGATCTTGGCAAGCGAAAGAGTGAGAATTTGAATTCAAAAAAACAAAAATGGAGAATGGTGTAGTTACAAATGGAGGAAGAGAGGAAATAATGGGGCCATTGTTGGAAGGAAATAATGTTTATCATAGTCGAGATCAAAACGATTTAGCGAGGATGGTGTGGATCGAGTCAAAAAAGTTATGGCATATTGCTGGTCCTGGTATATTCAGTCGTATATCTGGTTTTTCCATTTCTGTAATCACCGTAAATTGGGTAACCTTGAGCTTGCCTCAATCTCCATAGCCATTAATGTGTTTATGGGTTTCAGCTTTGGCTTAATGGTATATAATATAATAGTCTCAATCTGGTTCACTGACTCTTTTGTACTTTTTAGCTGTCTCTTGATTGCTTTTGTTTATGTGTTGTTTAATTAGTTAGGAATGGCGAGTGCACTGGAGACATTGTGCGGCCAAGCTTACGGAGCTAAGAGATACCATATGTTAGGGATTTTCCTGCAACGTTCGTGGATTGTTCAGTTTGTCACCTCAATTTTACTTCTACCACTTTACTTTTTCACTTCACCAATTCTTAAACTCTTGGGTCAGCCAGACGATGTAGCTGAACTATCAGAGTTATTGAGTTTGTGGTTGATTCCACTTCATTTTGCATATTCCTTTCAATTTCCATTACAAAGATTTCTTCAGAGTCAACGTAAGGCATATGTTTCTGCTTGGATTTCTTTGTTTGCTGTAACGATTCATATTTTCATAAGCTGGTTATTTGTTCACAAGCTTGGCGTTGGTGTAATTGGATCCGCTATCACTATCAATATCTCATGGTGGATTCTAGATTTGGGATTGCTTTGTTATGTTGTTTGTGGAGGTTGCCCTGAAACTTGGGGCGGGTTTTCTACGGAAGCTTTTTCTGGTCTGTGGGATTATTTCAAACTCTCTGCGGCTTCTGGGGTCATGTTGTGGTATTTTCCTGATTTCCAGTCTCTATTTTTCTTTTCAAAATTATTACATGTTCGACTCATTTGTGGCCTTATTTGATGGTACTAAATTGAAAATGTTCAGCTTGGAGACTTGGTACTACAGAATACTGATGTTAATGACAGGGAAGTTGAACAACGTCAAAATTGCTGTGTCAGCTCTGGCTGTCTGGTGTGTAATCTTATTCTCAGCTTATGCTTTAAATCTCCAAATATTTTTTAAAATTTATAAATAATATGATCTCTAACGAGTTTACAGTATGAACATAAATACATGGGAGATGATGATTCCGCTTGCCTTCTTTGCTGCAACTGGGTAATTCTCTTTATCTTGATCTATTGAACTTGTAAAGAGGGTTGGTCGTGAGTTTGCGAACTTCACTGTTGACTTATCAGTGTAAGGGTGGCAAATGAGCTTGGAGCAGGGAACGGTAAAGCTGCGAAATTTGCCTCCATAATTTCCGCCACCACTTCTATGATTATAGGCCTCTGCATTTGCACCCTGATTAGATTTTCCATGAGAAGTTAGCTTTCCTTTTCACCTCGAGCGATGTTGTCATCCAAGCAGTTGATAAGCTAGCATTTCTCTTGGGCATCACAATTCTTCTTAACAGCATTCAGCCGATTCTCTCTGGTATATATCGACCAAATCTATCCCATATATCAATATTAAGACATTGGCGCCGATTAAGTTTGTTTCTTCGATAAACAGGAGTAGCTGTTGGATCAGGATGGCAAGCATCAGTAGCCTACATAAACCTCGGGTGCTACTATGTAATTGGACTTCCGCTTGGTGTCATCTTTGGATGGGTTTTCCATTTAGGTGTTGGGGTATGTACCCTTGACCGTTATTTCATCTAGGAAACTCATTTTAGCTACACTGGTTCACTTTCTAAGCCTCAAATTTACAACACATACATATTAATTTACAGGGTATATGGAGTGGGATGATAGGTGGAACTGCTGTTCAAACCTTGATTTTGATCATAATTACCATTAGATGTGATTGGGATATGCAGGTGGTCCTCGTTTTAAAGTATACTACATGTCATTCAATATCACTCTCTTATTTGAATATTTTTTAAACAATCTATAGGCTGAAAAGGCAAGCTCGCGAATGAGGATGTTGGCACCTCCTTCTTAAGCATAGACACCATCACCAGCTGAGCCAAATAGTGATGAAATGATTCACTAGCGCAGCCAGGGCGGGAGGTTAAAAAACAGTCAAATTTCTTTTCGCACAAACTTGCTGGATGCAGAAATAACTGTACTAAGTCTGACTCTAATTATGAGTTATCGGACTCGCATGTATCACTGAGCAAGAATCATCTGAGACAACTTGATTCAGTGCAAGTTGGGATCCGATCCCCGGAATAATCTTCTTTTCAAAAGACATAATCTAATGGTTTGGGATCTGATGATATCTTGTTACTTTTCCAAAGTAAAAATAATCTAAAGATGCTCATTCCAGTGGGAATCTGCTGACAGGACCTTCTGTAGCTAATGTCGAGTTAGGTTGCTAGAGACCAAGATAGTGGCTTAGAATAATAGGCCATGATGACAGGGTGCAGCAACAACTCCTTTGGACTACTAGTGGACTTAACAGGGGAGTGGAAGAATTGTAGTCTTGGACTCTTTTAGTGATTATATCTGTCCAGAAAAAGTGATACTTTTTATCAAATTAAAAAAAAAAAGAGTGAAAGTATCATTTTTTCTAAGACCAAATTAATAGAAAAATAAAATAAAAATATTATTTTTCCTGAAACGGTTGGAGTACTTTAATTTCTTCTGGAACATAACACCCTTATCGATAAACTTCTCCTTGTAACAAAAGTGGCTGATAAGTGATATTTATAAGGGTGTTTTTGTCCAAAGAGATTTGAAATTATGAATCGTTGAATCGATTATGCTTCTTCCGCTCCCTAATATAGAATCCTCCTTCTCTATAATAAAAGTTAATAAATAGATGAGAGTAGCAAAGTGGTGAGTAACTGAAGTACCAGATAAGGAAAAGAATGAATGGCAGCAAAAATGGAGGTGGAGAGGAACCCATGATAACCGCTCCGTTATTAGAAAATCGTAATGAAATACGAGATGATTTACCGAGTAGAGTTTGGATTGAATCGAAGAAGTTATGGCATATTGTTGGTCCAACTATCTTCAGCCGTATAGCTTCTTACTCTATGCAGGTTGTCACCCAAGCTTTCGCCGGTCATCTGGGTAACCTTGAGCTTGCTGCAATGGCCCTTTCCACTACTGTTATTGTTGGTTTTTGCTTCGGCTTATTGGTATGTAACATTCTTCACATTTTTAGTTTACTTTCTTATACATGCATACATTTCTTCTGAAATTTCATTTTTGATGTTGTTGAACCAGTTGGGAATGGCAAGTGCGTTAGAGACATTATGCGGTCAAGCATACGGAGCTAAACGATACTATATGTTAGGAATCTACTTGCAGCGTTCATGGGTTGTTTTAACTATCTGCGCAATTTTACTTATGCCGGTATACATATTCACTACACCAATTCTTAAACTCTTGGGACAACCAGATGATTTAGCTGAGCTATCAGGCTTAGTCACGATTTGGCTGATTCCACTGAATTTTGCCTTTGCTTTACAATTGCCTTTGCAAAGATTTCTTCAGTGTCAACTCAAGACACCAATAATTGCTTGGGTCTGTCTGGGTGCCTCACTGATTCATATTTTCCTTACCTGGTTAGTCGTTTACAAACTCGGTTTTGGTGTTATTGGAGCTGCTGCTACGTTAAACATCTCATGGTGGATTATAGTTTTGGGATTGTTTTCTTACATTGCTTGTGGTGGTTGCCCTGAAACTTGGACTGGTTTCTCCATGGAAGCTTTTTCTGGCCTTTGGGAGTTTTTCAAACTCTCTGCAGCTTCTGGCGTCATGTTATGGTATACTTCTCTGACTCTTTTTCTTTTCGACATCCCAAGATTTTTCTTTTTGGATCTTTTTGTTGGCTAAATTTGATAGCTAATGGGAAATGCACAGTTTGGAGAATTGGAACTACAGAATACTGGTTTTAATGACTGGGAACTTGAACAACGCTACGGTTGCGGTCTCGGCTCTTACAGTCTGGTATGCTTTGATTCTTATTAGGACCTGGGGTCAATACCTGCTGATATCATATTTTGATTTGTGAATATGATATTTGATTGTTCACAGTATGAGCATAAATGGATGGGAGATGATGATTCCCCTTGCTTTCTTCGCAGCAACTGGGTACTTGACCATTTTGAATCAGATGAATTAGCAGCTTGCTAGCACTGAGATATAGTTAATACTGTCTCGAATGCTTCTAACTTCGTGTCTTATGCATCAGAGTAAGGGTTGCGAACGAGCTTGGAGCAGGGAATGGAAAAGCTGCAAAATTTGCTACCAAAGTTTCAGCAATTGCATCTTTGATAATAGGGATATTTTTTTGTACATTGATAATGATTTTTCATGAGAAGTTGGCAATCTTTTTCACCACGAGCGACGTGGTCCTCCGAGCAGTTGATAACCTTGCATTCCTCCTGGCCTTCGCCATACTCCTCAACAGTATTCAACCTGTTCTCTCGGGTACACACCACTTCAATTTTGCGTTACTCCTCTTAGAATGAGTGCAATATACAGACATTTGCAAATATCAGTTAACATAGTGATGTCGCTTCATCAGGGGTAGCCGTTGGCTCTGGATGGCAAGCCTCGGTAGCATACATTAACATCGGCTGCTATTATATCATTGGAATTCCACTAGGAGCTACCCTTGGATGGGTTTTTCATCTTGGTGTTCGAGTACGAATACTTGCTCAATTACTACACCAGTGAATGTTATTACAAGACCAATTTCATTTTTCTTCCTACAATCACTGAAGTACTAATCAAACTAAATGCGAAAACTTGCAGGGTATATGGGGTGGGATGATAGGTGGTACTGCTATTCAAACGTTGATATTGGTTATAATCACCATTAGATGTGATTGGGATATGCAGGTAAATATCCTTCTTCAAATTTATACAGTTAATCTCTAGTTCTCGATCCTTATCATCCTCTTACTTTTGATCTTACATTTTGTTTATTCTTGAAATTGAAGGCTCAAAAGGCAAGCTCCCGTATGAATATGTTGTCAAATACACCAGGCAAACCATAAAAGCAGTGTTTCTAATTAAGCCCAAGTGTACCACCTTATTGAAAGCATTGTTGCAGGCTTGCAGCAGATGGGTAGGCCCACTGCGTTGGCCTAATGTCCCCGTAGTTCTAATTTTGTTGCTGTACTTATTATTAACAACAAAAAAAAAAAAAAAAAAAAAAAAAAAAAAAAAAAAAATTTAATTTTGTGCACACTCATCTAAAGATTGTATATTTGACAAGTTTAGAATCTTTGACCATCTTAACCATCATTATATGATTCTTTAAATTAAATAACGGTGGAGATTAAAATATTTTATCCACACTACTTAAGAAGTGCCTGACTCAGGGTTTGGATAAGTCCTGTTTAGCGATCACCGTAACGTAATAAGCAAAATCATTTGTGGGTCCCTGGTTCGAGTTGACGAAAGGGTGCACGTCCGGTAAACTTAGAGGGAAAACTCATATCGCCCAAGTAAATTCCTGCCCTAGGTGAAGCACCATTTGTATAGGATTTTTCGATTGTAGTTGGCTGCAGCGGTATATGAATCCATTTCTAGCCAACCATAATAAGGACAATAAAAGGAAACAGAAGGAGTGGTGAGGGTAGATGGGCTTTGTATTGTAGAATCTACTGGAATTTAGTCCGAAGATTTATTGAAGATCGATGGTAGATTATGAGTTATGTTATTATGGTTAGGTAGGTTGGTGAATAGAATTTTCCATGTTGGAGATCTGGTGGTGGAGAAGAATATGTGTAGCCATTTCTAGGGCTGTATTGCAGTTTCGATCGAGATTGGAATATGTTAGCCGAATCCTGTTGAGAATGCTAAAGGCAGGTAAACCTTTATTCATAACTTTTCACAAAAAAATTTAAATTTTTGGTGGATACGGTAGTGCCCATTGAAAGTTGGTATTGGATAAAAGGTTTTTTAAAACCTGGTTTTTAGTTTTGGTTTTGGGAAGTTGTATCCCGATACAGTTGTGTAGTTTCCGTATTTTTTATGTGGCTAGATAATCTTTTCAGGAGGTCCGTCTTAAAGAAGGTGAATGTTTGTAATTTTTTCCGCTGCTAAAGATGGGAATTAGGAAAGATTTTTATGAATCCAAGTGTGTGATATAGAACAAATAATATAAGAAATTGTTTGGAAAGGATAGCATTGGTTTGAATCAAGTGGGGTGAACTGCGGTATCCAATTTGCAGTGACAGGAGTTGTTATTCCGTTGCATATACGTGGAAGATATGTTGTTTGATGGTTGGTATGATAGAATTCAATGGTTTCTATTATGGACTGGCTGACATTTTGAGATTATTTAATAGTGGATTCTTAGGGAATATGGACGATTAGGACGTTTTTGTTCGAAGGGCCAAGATTAAGGTAATCCCGGACATCACACCAACAAGTTTATTAAAGATGGGCATTCGTCTAATGTGAGAGAGAGGATGAGATCCATCATCTTGTATATGTCTGTGGTGGTCATGGAGTTGTGCTGCAACTGAGATTCAACTTCAATGTTGAGGATCAAGCGGTTCTAAGGCTCATGGGTGATGAGATTCAACCTCTCCTTCACGGAACGTTTTTTTTGGGGTCAATGGTTGAAGAATCAATTTCCTCCATGATGAAAACCATGGTTGGGATATGGACTGTGACCAAGTAACCAGCCTCCAACTGTGTCGCCAAGATGTAGATGATGAAAATATGATAAGGTTAAAGAGGTAACGATGGTTAGGGTTTGTATGAGTGCAAAAGGTTGATCATGAACAAACCTTTCCTAAACCAAGATGATGGTCGTTCAAGGTCTGCTTCAGTCACAGATGGAGATATATGGTTAGTCTAGGGATGGAATATCAGATATGTGAGTCTAAAGTTCTTACTTGCAGAGAGTTGTTGACGAAGAAGCTCCAAGAGACAAAGGGTTGTAGAGAACTTGTTGTAATGCCTAGTATGACCAAGAGTTGATAGCTTTGCAAAAACCTAATCTTTATTCGGTGAGATAAGGATGAGGAGTAAGATAAAAACCTTCTCCTTATTCTCAGGAATAACTAAAGATATATCAAGGATTGAGTCTATCCTCCGGATGATACTTTTTGTGATCGATTATCCCCTTCCTGTATGAGTATGCTGATACTCACACATGTCGTAGACCGTCAGACTAAAACCCTAAGTTTATCCCACCATTTGTGATGTAATCATCCTTTATAAATGACGTTTCATATGACTTGGTAGTATTCTTCAAAGTTGTCATAACTTTTGTCGAAGGAATCCTCAAGTTTGCATGTGGAAGCAATCATCAGTAGTGTGGAGAGATCAAGAAGCCTTGTTATAGTTGTGTGTGTCATGAAGAGAGAACAATCTTGACTGAGGTCAAGGATAACCTATTTGTAGGTGTTTTCTTAGAATAAAATCAATGTACGGTCGGCTCTGAAAAGAGGTTGCGGCAGAACCGGCTTTTTAAAAAGGCTAAGGCCTACCAGCAGAGGTCAAGCATTGACCTAGTATAGTCGTATGTCGATTGTATGAGCATAGGAGTGGCCGGCTCTGTAAAAAGGCTAGGACCTGATTTGGCTTGTCCAACCATATAAGAAAGATGATCATTCGTCCAATCATACGAGCAAGCTGAAGGCTGAGGTTGAACGTCAACCTTGGATGAGAAGGATCAGCCTCCGTTTTGGGCGCCAAGGGTCGCCTGGGTGCTTAAGGTCACTTGCCAGCTTAGGTGATGAGGCTTAGTCGCCGCCTTAGATATGAGTTGACTCTTAGGTTCAGGTTCTTCGTGAGACTTGAAAATTAAACCGCATCCATGAATCCTAAGCTAGTGTTTCTTGAGTAACCAATCAGATCTAAGCTAAGTTAGCCGATTTATAAAATGACCGTTTTGCCTCTGGTCACAAAATGACCATTAGACTTGTGCATTGGAAAATATGGTTGGGCAGGCTTATACCTCAAAATTTTATTTAGTCTCTCCTTAAAAGTGGCGGAACTAAGAATCTCATGAAGGATAGACTTGATTAAATTTTCACGTGGGCTTAAATATTAGGCTTGACTTTATAACATATAAAATAGACTTTAAAATAGAAACTTTTGTAGGTTTTTTAGGGGTTTTGAGCCTTGTAAACCAGGCTCTGCCCCTGCTCCCCAGTGGAGCTCAATTTTATCTGTTTTTATAGCCTGTGTTTAAGAGTATTCATAAGTTAGGTTTAAATTAAAAAAAATACTTGGCACTTTTTTTTTTAGAAGTCATTACGAAGATTCGTTTTTAATTTTTCAATTTAATTAAGTTGAAAAGATGTTTTTAAGGTGCATCCAAACGCTTATTTCCCATCATCATAAAGCTGCCGATTCTTCTTTTCATCATAATAAAATGGAGAATACGAGTGGCATGTCAGCAAGGAACACGAAATAAGAAAGCTGCCAAACATGCCATGAAATAGTATCATTGCTGATGGCCACTACCGTGGGATTCTTCTTGTAATTGATAAGTTATTGGTGCTGGCTGTAAATGATTTTCACCGCGCCTCGTTTACTGTTCTCTTCAATTGCAGCAACCCAGTTCTCTCTGGTAAGAATGGGTCTAAACTAAATCTTCTAAGTTATATAATCTTCTTTTTTCAAATGACATACAATTCACTGTTTGTTTTTCAATTTCTTTTTGGACATGTTTTTTACACAAACAATTGATATTTCAACAGTAAGTCTTATTGGAATCTCAACTATAAGTCTACATAACATATTCTTGTTCAAATGAAATAGATCAGAGTAGCAAAACTGGTGGGAAAGTGAACTACTAGACCAAGTAAAATGAAAGACAGCAAAAGTGGAGATGGAGACAGAGAGGAACCGATAAACGTTCCGTTATTAGAAGAATGTTTATCACCGGAGACTACAGTACGGCAACTGAATCATCATAATGAAATACGAGATGATTTACCGAGCAGAATTTGGGTTGAATCGAAGAAGTTATGGTATATTGCTGGTCCTAGTATCATCATCCGCTTATCTTCTAATTCTATATTGGTTATCACCCAAGCATTTGCTGGTCATTTGGGTGACCTTGAGCTCGCTGCAGTTTCTATTTCCGTTACGGTTGTAGTTGGTTTTACCTTCGGCTTATTGGTATGTAATTAACATTCTACACCTCTATCACTTACTTCCTTATAAAGCTTTCCATTTAGTATTTCTTCTTGTTTTATATGTTGTTAATCAGTTGGGAATGGCGAGTGCATTAGAGACATTATGTGGTCAAGCTTACGGAGCTAAAAAATACCATATGTTAGGAATTTACATGCAGCGTTCATGGGTTGTTTTGACTCTCTGTGCAATTTTACTTCTACCGATTTACATATTCACAACACCAATCCTTAACTTCTTGGGGCAACCTGATGATCTTGCTGAGCTAACAGGATTAGTGACAATCTGGTTTATTCCACTTCCATTTGCCTTAGCTGTACAATTGCCTTCACAAAGATTTCTTCAGTGTCAACGTAAGACACCGATAGCTGCTTGGGTATGCTTGGGTGCCCTACTGTTTCATATTTTTTCTAGCTGGTTAGTCGTTTACAAACTTGGTTTTGGTGTTACTGGAGCTGTTGCTACGGCGAACGTCTCATGGTGGATTATAGCTTTGGGATCGTTTTCTTACATTGTTTGTGGTGGTTGCCCTGAAACTTGGACTGGTTTTTCTATGGAAGCTTTTTCTGGCCTTTGGGAGTTTTTCAAACTTTCTCTGGCTTCTGGCGTGATGATATGGTATACTATATATCTCTCTTTTTACCTTCTCTTATTTGCCGATGTGCAGCGATTTTTCTTGTATAACTTCGTTGTGACTAAATTTTATTGCTAATGGGAAATGCACAGTTTGGAGAATTGGTACTACAGAATACTGGTTATAATGACTGGAAACTTGAACAACGCTACGGTTTCGGTTTCAGCTCTTACTATCTGGTGTGTATTCTTCCTATGCTTGGCTTCTAAGGATCTGGACAATGATAGTAGTGCCAGTATAAATGTAACATAACATCTTTGATATTTGATGGTTAACAGTATGAGCATAAATGGATGGGAGGTGATGATTCCATTTGCTTTCTTCGCTGCAACTGGGTAATTTACCATTTTTAATCTGCTGAATTAGCAACATGGCTGCAAATTAAGGGATATAGTAAACACTGTCCCAAATGCTTCTAATTTTGTGTCTTATGGATCAGAGTAAGGGTCGCAACCGAGCTTGGAGCAGGGAATGGAAAAGCTGCAAAATTTGCTGCCCAAGTTGCAGCAATTACATCTTTGATGATAGGGGTATTGTTTTTTACATTGATAATGAGTTTTCATGACAAGTTAGCAATCATTTTCACCTCGAGTGATGTCGTCGTCCACGCCGTTGATAAACTTGCGCTTCTCTTGGCCATCACCGTTCTCCTCAACAGCATTCAACCTGTTCTCTCAGGTACTCACTACTTATTTATTTTTCCCTTCTGTACGATTCCTCTTAGAATGAACTCAAGATACGTACAGTTGTGAATATTAGTTAATGTTGTAATGTCACTTCGCCAGGGGTAGCCGTTGGCTCAGGATGGCAAGCCTCGGTAGCTTTCATTAACATCGGCTGCTATTATATCATCGGACTTCCACTTGGAACGGCCCTTGGATGGCTTTTCCATCTTGGTGTTCCAGTATGTATCCAAAACTATACTTTCTTTTTACTTGCCCAACTACACCATTGAATGCTACTGCAAGACCCATTTTGCTAGCTAAACATTTTTCTTCCAACGAAATTCTCGAAAAATTGCAGGGTATATGGAGTGGGATGATTGGTGGTACCGCTATTCAAACTTTGATATTGATCACAATGACTAGTAGATGTGATTGGGATATGCAGGTAAACATCCACATTCAAAGTTGCACTGTTTCTGGTTCTCCCTACCATTTTCTTGCTTTTCATCTTACTTTTTTTTTTTAAATCTATCCTTGAATTTGAAGGCTCAAAAGGCAAGCTCGCGAATGAATATGTCGTCAAATTCATCAGGCAATCCATAAAACAGTGTTGCTAACTTAGCCAAACAGGACCACCTTATTATAAGCATTGCTTTTTTGATCGGTAAAGAATTTTGGTGCCGACGAGTTTCAAACTCAAATCATTGATATCATTAAAACTTATTGCAAGCATTGTTGCAGCTGATGTTAGGCTAAAGGTCCCCGTAATTCTAATTTTTAGTGTACTTGTTATTGGAATCACTTTCTGGCAATCACTATAGCCGTAATAAGTAGCAGTGTTATTACATAAATGATTTGTGGATCTCTTCTGGGTTTTTTTTTTGAGTATTTTGTATACAAGAAGTAGAAGTGTATTTATTTCTCCAAGAGTAAACTTTTTTATTTTAAGAAGTGATTCTAATAGTTTGTTTGGATACCACTTAAAAAATTATTTTTTGATTTTTAGAAACAAAAATATCATAAATTAGTTTGAGTTTACAATTTTAAAATAACTTCTACGAACAGAAAATTTAACTTCACAAAATGTTTTTGCTTTATTGAGATTGACTTCTACATCTGGTATCCCTTCTGGTTTTGTTGATTTATAATTAAGTCGAAAAATAACTTCTTCAAGCCAAGTCGGAGTGTATGACCAAGTGATTAGTTTTTGCCCAACGGATGGGCAACCCCATTTCCGGTGCCGTTAACAAAAACAAGATTATCCTTTTTAAACTTAGAAATTAGGGATTCCAATTCCTCTCGAAGCAAAATGGTTAGAGGGAGTAGAGATTTTGAAGAGATAATATGGTTGTTTGATCTGCACCAGCAGCATCGATTTTTCTCAAAATTGAAGGTGGTTGGTTATTCAACTTTCCTCCAGTATGAACAGATCGATCAAACCATAACAAAAACATCATCAGCTGCAACCAGTATCTCTCGTCCACTCAACAACAAAGGTAATACATCTTGGAACTGAGTATTTAAGAATGTTTTATTAAGATAATTGTTGCTTTCAATTTGCATTTAGGGTAAATGAAATCTGAGATGTGTATTCACTGATAATTCAAGCTGTGGGGAGTTTTTTTGTGAGCATCTCATTCTGGCAATCCCTGCTGTAACGTAATAAGCAGCATCACCATTGCATAAATGATTGATTTGTGGGCCTTCTTCTGCTTTCTTTGCATATATATTTTGTTTTCAAAAATCAAAAACACTATTCGTTGCCCGAATTATCACCCATGAGGGTTTTTAAATGACCATATTCAGAATTTAGATGCTGGGTGAAAAACGTGGGCCATAGGCTTTGAACGACAAGTGGTCAGGTCCTTAATCCAACTGTCAGTCCACAGAGTAAGGCCATCGGCTCTAACAGGGTGTTTATCTGCACCTAACTCGATGTCTGGATCTGATTTGGCCCCTGACTTGACGTGAGTCAGATGTTAAATCGTTTATTTTTTGTTTGAGTTTTAACTTTTGATTTAAACCTAATTCCTGATTTGGACACATTTGAATCAGGCATAGAAATTCCCCTGACTCATTGGACTAATCCACTGACTCACTTATTTTTAAGTCAGTTGAGTCAGATTTAACTTAAATAACAAACATATTAAGTCAGATTCAAAAAAATTAGATGATTTCAGTCAAATAAATTATATTTAAATGAGTTAGATCTGACTTAAAAAATAAATATAATATTACAAGGAAGTAGTCGTCATTTATTAGTAGCGGCCATTACATTCACTCCCTTGACGTGCGAGACTCCGACAAAACTAACTCTCTCTCGGGGGCACTTCCAGAAAAGACACCAAGTGTCAATTTATCAACCTGGCAAATGTTGAAAGCAAATTTGGCTTTGGAAATTTGAAGACGACGTTATCGCTGAGGACATCAAAATTGAGATCTAGTAACAAATTGTTTTTATCATTCCCGATAATGAATATTTTTTATTTATTTTTATGGTGAGTTCTCAAAATTTAATATACGTGTCATCTCAAGGAAAATCCACGTGGAGAAATAATTTAATTATAATGACATTTAGGAGGCCAATGGTTCATTTTTTTTTACAATGTTGCTGATAGGGCGTATCAATTTGATCGGGGGTTTACCAATCAATGGCAAAGTGTTTTGTCATATATATGGATTTAATATAAATTGTTTTTCTATCCCATTTTTTTTATTTAATTGGAATCAGTGTTCTTCCCTAATAAAAGATTATTTTTGCAATCAAATATATATTTAATTATGGAGTGGGTTTTTTATATATAGAATCTTAGATTCTTAACTATCGTTTTTAATACACAAAAGATAAAATTGGGGTAGAAAGAAAAGATTCCTCTTTCTGAAATCAAAGTAAAATGATAAATGGTAAGTGCCTATATATATATATATATAGATGTGTGAGAATTGAGTTGAGAAGTTCTCTCCTGCACGTCCTCCTTTTGCTCTCCCACTAAAAGTTTGAGAGAGCAATCAAACTAATTAACAACAAAAGATGAAGAACAACATCAATGGTGAAGTAGTAGAAGAAAATAAGGTTCCATTATTGGTAAAATTAGAAGAAGAAAAGGAAGAATTATCGAAAAACAGCAGTGATGATCTTATTAACAATGAAGAACAGGAGGATTTAACTAGAAGGGTATGGATTGAATCAAAAAAACTATGGCATATAGTAGGTCCTTCCGTTTTTAGTCGAATAGCTTCTTATACCATGAATGTTATAACTCAAGCTTTTGCTGGTCACTTGGGCAATCTCGAACTCGCTTCAATCTCCATTGCTAACACTGTCATCGTCGGCTTCAGCTTCGGTTTACTGGTATGCCATCCATCTCTATCTATGTTCCTTTTCGCCGAGGATCAATTGAGTTAAAGTTTTGATGATTGGTTTTGTTTATGTGCAACTAGTTGGGAATGGCAAGCGCGTTAGAGACGTTATGTGGACAGGCATATGGAGCAAAGAAGTACCATATGCTAGGAATATATATGCAGCGTTCATGGATAGTGCTTTTTCTATGTGCAGTACTACTCCTCCCACTATACATATTCGCAACTCCGCTACTGATATTCTTAGGACAACCGCAAGACGTAGCGGAACAGTCAGGACTGGTAGCGATGTGGTTGATTCCACTTCATTTTTCATTTGCTTTTCAATTCCCATTACAGAGATTTCTTCAGAGTCAGCTGAAGACTGGAGTTATAGCTTGGGTTGCTTTGGCAGCTCTGTTTGTTCATATCTTTGTTAGTTGGTTGTTTGTTAACAAATTAGGCCTCGGTTTGATTGGTGCCGCGGTTACGTTGAATTTTTCATGGTGGGTTTTGGTGTTCGGATTGTTTGGTTATACTGTTCTTGGTAGTTGTCCTCTTACTTGGACTGGTTTCTCCTTTCAAGCCTTTTCTGGTCTTTGGGAATTTCTCAAACTCTCTGCTGCTTCTGGTGTCATGTTATGGTATACATCTCTCGCTTTATCCCCCCTCGATACCGATTATCGATCTGTTTCTCCGGTTAATATTGGATTGTGTATGTATTCAGCTTGGAGAATTGGTATTACAGAATACTAGTTTTGATGACTGGAAACCTAAAGAATGCCGAGATTGCTTTGGATGCTCTTTCTGTCTGGTAATTGTTCGATCTTATCTTTTGATTTTACATTATTATGTCCTTTTGGTTGTTTTTAATGTTTCTGATCAATTTGGCATATTTTTGTACCTTAATACAGTATGAGCATCAATGCATGGGAAATGATGGTTCCACTTGCTTTCTTTGCTGCAACAGGGTAAAGTATCTACTTTACTTTCACTCTCTAGACTCTCATTCAGTGATAATTATTAGTGCAAGTGAAAACCTCAATGGGTTCCAGCTTGCAAGATAGGATTTCCCCAAATTGTTTATACATTTGCAAATCTAAGACTATTTGGACATTCATTCTGTCATTCCATTTTAGCACAAGAATATATCTAAATCAAGTAAGATAAGAAGAATGTCATTTAGACTCAGTGTAGTACGTTTAACTAATCCTTCCATGTGAAATTGGTCGTAAGTTAGTAGTTTAGGTGAGATTAGAAAGCTAAGTTAATGACAAACAAATTTGATAAAGAAAGCCATAAAGAATAAAGCAAAAACTCCACAAATGTGTGGATTGGTTTGTGTAGCCACTTTGGGGAATTTGGCTCCACATATGTCCATTCATACATCAATCTCTTCACTTATTTTGTGTTTGTGGCAAAAGAAGTTCCGAGTTCCTCAATCTGTGCCAAAATGCCACATGATTTGATGATCCTATAAAAAAAATCCGAAAAGACAAATTTCACCCCAGGTAATAAATTGCGATTTAACACCAGGACTAGCTGCACCATATATATGTATGTTTGCTGGTGTTTAAATAATGACAAGTAGCAGGATTTTAAAGGAAGATAATGCTGTGAGTTGCGTGATCGATTTGAATTTGGAGTCTTGGTGTATGAGAAGTTAAAAAGAAATTTTAAAAAGTGTTTTTATCAAAAGAAATGACGTACTCACTTATGTCAGTTTTTGTGGATTCTTATCTTCTTATACATGGACGTTTCATAAATACATTTTGAATATATGCCAAGAATTTGTGATAGATTAGGTTTGTGGTGCTGGAGTGATATATGTGCATAGCCACTTACTCATCCAGATGGGACCTCGAGTCTCTTTCTTCCTCATACTGCTAGAGGACCATTAATGAAGAAGCCAAGGACGATCGACAACTATTGGGCGACCATCTTTTCTTAGGGACCAGGCACTTGTTCCTCGTAAAACGGGCACATATTAGGCACACAGAAAACAACCAAAAAATGTTTTTTGATTAGGGGTGTTGTGGGTTTATGTCACATTAATGTTCGCATGACTAGAATCGTAAATAATGATATGGTTAAACTACTCGCAGAGTAAGGGTGGCAAATGAGCTTGGGGCAGGAAATGGGAAGGCTGCGAAGTTTGCATCTATTGTATCAGTGACAACGTCTCTTATAATAGGGCTTATCTTTTGCGTAATAATCATGATATTTCGCGAAAACTTGGCAATTATCTTCACGTCGAATGCTGTTGTCCTTGGAGCAGTTGATAAGCTTGCGCTACTCTTGGCCATCACTATTCTCCTCAACAGCATTCAGCCTGTTCTCTCTGGTAATGATCAACTCCAATTATAACCCTTTCCACCAACAATTGCGGTACTTTGTCCCTAACTAAGTCACTTTCTAAATGGTCCATAAACTTGGCTTACCGATACTGTATTTTTCGCTTCATGAAATCAGGAGTTGCTATAGGATCAGGATGGCAAGCATCAGTGGCATTCATAAACCTTGGCTGCTACTACGTTGTTGGACTCCCTGTCGGGGCCATCCTTGGTTGGGTTTTCGATCTTGGTGTTTCGGTACGTTCTCTTGACAGCACTTTGGTATTACACTCAGCTAGACTCAAATATCAAACTAAATGTGGCTCGCGGCATTTTGAATGTGTTATGCAGGGTATATGGAGTGGGATGATAGGTGGTACCGCTGTGCAGACTTTGATTTTGATCATAATCACTGTCAGATGCGACTGGGATATGCAGGTAAGCTCTATATCTATCTATATATCTCTGTTGTAGTTGTACTTGCTGATCTTGTTCTTTCATGTTTTCATCCAAACTCATGCTCTATATCACATTCTGATTTGGTCCGTGTTTATGCTTTTGAAAATAGGCCAAAAGAGCAAGTGCATTTGCAGAGAGATTGGCTGATCCATCCAGACGACAGTTAAGAGCATAAAGCCAGATAATGCGGAAGATCCGCAAAATTAAATGATATTGTGACATAGCAGATTAATCTAATTCCTCAGGGAAGTGTAATCCATTTGTCTGAGTGCCGATTTGTAATCAAAATTTATGGGTTATCAAAAGTCAGATTCTTTTTTTCTACTTCTGCATATGTTGCCTTGCCTTGCCTAACGTTGTGGAATTCAAAGTTTTGCTCTCAAAATCGCAGCTGGTGTAAGCAGTATGCCACGGTTGACTTGGTCAACTTCCTTTGACCGGGGCCAACTGCCCCGGATGACCAAAACAACTTTTGGCTCAAAAATATATATACGAAGGACGTAAAGATAATACTCCTTATTACCTTTTATTTTTACCCAATCCTGTATATACGGCATCTATATGCCTATATATAAGCATAGTTCTATGTCAAGACAATTGCTTTGATTTTCTCACATGTTTTAATTATACGCTTCTGCAAGTCTACAGTTATACAGAAAGATTGCTTGCAAAGATGAATTCTAAAAGCAATTGTGATCAACCCATCAAAAGACAGAATGTAGGGAAAACTAGCAGTATTATTACATATCTGCCCGATCACCTCGTGCATCAAATACTGCTAAGAAGTCCTGCTGAGTCTTCTTGCACTACTCAAAAGCAGGCACCAAAAGCAGGCCTTCAAGAAGATAAAGAGGATAATTTGAGAGAAGAAGAGGTTCTTGGCGAGTGGATCTCTTATAAAAGAAAGAAAAGCGCAAAATCCGCAAAATCATCATCGTCCAAACAAATTACAAGAATTGGTATGAAATCGAGTATGAAATGCATAGGTAAAGATATAAATGGCCCAAAAGGTACAAATGGTTCCCTTCCTTGCATAAAAAAGAAAAAAACCTCCTAAATCTAAAGCTCCCATTAAAGACTCGGCAGATAAACTCGTCGAGTTTGGTTTTCTATGGGCTTAGAATTTCCTTCTATTAAGACTAAGCGTGAAGAATTGTTTAGTGTTCTCGTAAAAAATCATGACGATCTAATTTTAGAAGATATTGACGAGACAGCTAATTGTCAGTAGGCATTTGTCTCGATATGTAAGTTGACTGAGGTCTTCGTTTTAGTTTTTCTGTATTTGTATTTGTTTTGTTCCTTTTGGCATTTTGCCCCTTGTTAGTTGTAATAGCCCGCACACGACTTGTGTGCCCTTTTATCTATTCTCTTTGAAAGATCAAAAAAAAAAAAAAGTCATGCTGAGTCTTTATTAAGATTCAAGAGTGTGTGCAAGGATTGGTATTCCTTAACTAAGGATCGCAACTTCCTTAAACAATGTTATGACCATCATAGAGAAAACAATGATTCTATGGGTATTGTTCTCATGACTGCGACAACACATTGTCCCGAGGGATACGATCTTGCCAATTTCAACAAGTTGTGTGTGAATATGATGTTGGTTCTGATGTGGGGATGCTAGCTGAGGAGTTAGAATTAACCTTGTTGACTACCAAGTTGGAGTACTTATAGATTGACTACCAAGTTGGAGTACTTATAGATTGACTACCTGCAACGGTTTGGTATGCTTTTATAGGGAGTTTCCTGTACGCAACAAATAATGAGTATAAAGTGGTTCAAGTCGCTCTGACTCTTCATTGGAGTGTATGGTTTTAAATCTAGGTACCAACATATCGTGAAGACGAATCTAACAACAAGACTACTTTCTTCACCCAAAGCTCAGGCACCGCTGGGATCAGCCGGAATCAATATGCAAACGGATCCTCATATTGATGGACTTGCGAAGACATTTTGTGTTTTGATATTACAACTGAGACATTCAAAATGATTGTGGCACCGGCACCTGTACAGAGGATCCTTATAATACTAAGCATGATGAAGCATTCCCAAATTCATTTGAACTACGGCAAGAACCTTATTATACAGGGTAAACAGGAATTTAAAAGATCGCAACATAGTTTCAGAACAAGAAAGAAAAGAAGTAGTTCCAACTTCTTAAACATCATATAGCAGTTTCCAGAAAGAGTTAAACAGAGCACCAACACTTACCAATAATCACCACCGCGAAGATGGAGGACAAGGTGAAGAGTGGATTCCTTCTGCATGTTACAATCAGCAAGAGTTCTTCCATCTTCCAATTGTTTTCCGGCAAAAATCAACCTCTGCTGATCAGGTGGGATCCCTTCCTTGTCTTGAATCTTTGCCTTCACATTATCAATGGTATCAGAATTCTCAACCTCCAATGTGATTGTCTTCCCAGTAAGGGTCTTCACAAAAATCTGCATACCACCATGTAAACGAAGAACCAAGTGCAGTGTTGATTCCTTTTGGATATTGTAATCCGCTAAGGTTCTTCCATCTTCCATCTGCTTCCCTGCGAAAATCAATCTCTGCTGGTCTGGAGGAATCCCTTCCTTATCCTGAATCTTGGCCTTCACTTTATCAATTGTGTCTGAACTCTCCACCTCTAAAGTGATAGTCTTTCCTGTCAGAGTCTTAACAAAAATCTGCGTTCCTCCCCTGAGACGCAATACCAAGTGAAGGGTAGACTCCTTCTGTATATTGTAATCAGCAAAGGTATGTCCATCTTTGACTTGTTTGCCTGCAAATATCAACCTTTGCTGGTCTGGTGGAATTCGTTCCGTGTCCTGGATCTTAGCCTTCACATTATTAATTGTGTCAGAGCTTTCAACTTCAAGGGTGATAGTTTTGCCAGTGAGGGTCTTGACAAAAATCTGCATACCACCATGCAGACGAAGAACAAGGTGAAGTGTTGATTCCTTTTGAATGTTGTAATCTGCAAGGGTACGGCATCTTCAAGCTGTTTACCAGCAATAATCAACCTCTGTTGGTCTGGGGGAATTCCATCTATGTCCTGGATCTTTGCCTTGACGTTGTCAATGGTGTCGGAGCTCTCAACCTCAAGAGGGATGGTTTTACCAGTCAAAGTTTTGACAAAGGTCTGCATACCACCACGAAGACGCCGAACCAGATGAAGAGTTGATTCCTTCTGAATGTTGTAATCAGCAAGAGTGCTGCCATCTTCAAGCTGCTTACCAGCAAAGACCAACCTCTGTTCCTTCCTTTATCCTGGATCTTAGCTTTAACATTGTCAATGGTATCTAAACTCTCAACCTCAAGTTCAGTTTTAGTACTTCCCGTTATTGTACTCAGCAATTGGGTTTGATACATTATAACGAAGTGGAGAGTCAATAATCTAAAATAACTCATGTGCAAGTAAATCTAAACTCTTGTTACTAAAATTCTTCACTGTGTAACATGACAATAGCCAGCAAAATCATAGAGATGCATAAACATTCAAAATTGGATCTGTTGTCACCACCATTGGCCAACATAGAAGAAGACCAATATCAAGGAGCTGAAAAACAAAAATAGGACAAATCCTCAAGATTCACTAATTAGAGATTGCAGCTCTTTCTGAAAAGTTGGAACTTTTTTTGCTTCTAGGGCCATGACTAGTCCCATGGGTTTGTAGTTCTTCATCTGCAAAACAAAAAATTGTTGTTGATAAAAATACACACAGACATCGTATAAAACAAATTAATGGAAGAAATAGGAAAATGTTTACAAGATTAAATGCTTACCTCGTCAGTTGGCCGAGATCGTAGATGAAAGGTGAAGGTCCATGAGCTTAACTGCAATGAATATGGAAACTTCTTTATGAAAAACTAAATACAGTTTGTAATGTTTCAAAGAAAACAGGTTGATACCTTATGAAAAACTTCATCCTCAGGCCATACATATATTATTGGCTCGTCACTATCACTTTTTGAAGCACCTTTCCGTTGGTTGGCATTATTAAGCTACAATTTTGCATCAAAAGAAGAAAGGAAATAAGGTAAACGGAGAGCACTGTTACTTAAGCTAATGTTTTACACGAATAAATCCATAGTATTCGTCAAATGAAAATACATGTAAATGAGTTGAAAAGAAATACCTTGTAAATCCGGGTAACCAGTAGATAAACCTTAAATTTGAAATAAGTTGGCTGCAAAAAGAAAAATGGAGCAAAGATTTAGCGTTTGGGGCGGCCCATATTGAGAAAAATTTAGAGTGCACAACTCTAAGCTTACTAATATTGGACCCAACAAGTAAACAAATTACTTGTATTATACCCACAATAAAAAGACACTACAACACTTTCCAAAGACCACTCACAATTTGAAGAGAAATAGACACTCAATAGGAAGCTCACAACTTACACTCAAGACACTACACTTAAACTTAGAATACAAGGACTTATTGTTTTTAGGATGCATAACCCAAATGTAAGGGAAGGTATTTATAGTCCTCATCATACAATCTACACCATACAAATATTAAATTAAGAAATAATCCTAGCCATACATTATTACCAACTTCTACACACTTCTCCTAAAATATCTTCCTTCTACACACTTATCCTAAAATATCTTCCTTTTACATTCTTCTACAATTTTCCCTTAAAATATCTTTCTTCCACATTTGTTGAGAAGCTTCCATTGGCTTTGGATTGGGCTTTTATTTAACTTAGGCTAAAATAAAAGATAAGTTGGGCTTTGTAATGGGCTGGGGTTGATTTTCAACACTCCCCCTCAACACCAACTCTTACTATTTGCACTGTGCCGAGCTGACCACGAAATTTTTCGAACTTGCCAGTGCTCAAGCCTTTTGTGAACGAGTCAGCAACTTGATCATCTGTCTTGATTTGCCTCATCTCGATTTCTTCTTGCAGAACCTTTTCTGTGATAAAGTGATAGTGCACTTCAACATGCTTAGTTCTTGCATGAAAGACTGGATTCTCCGCCAAACGAATTGCCGATTGATTGTCACAGTACAATGAAACTGCATAATCTACCGGTTGATGTAGATTATTCATCAGCTGTATCAACCATGTACTTTCTTGAGCTGCCATTGCTGCTGCTCGATACTCAGCTTCAGTGGTTGACAATGATACTGTTGGTTGTCTCTTACTACACCAAGAAATTGTTCCGGAGCCAAGCTTAAACACATACCCCGTTGTTGATCTCCTGGTGTCATCATCTCCTGCATAGTCAGCATCACAGTAACCAACTAATTTGCACTCCTCACCTTTTTTGTACAAAAGACCATAGCTAATTGTGCTCTTCACATATCTCAGTATTCGTCGTACTGCTTCCAAGTGAGGCTTCTTTGGATTTTGCATGTACCGGCTCATCACACCAACTGCATAAGAAATGTCAGGTCGAGTCAAGGTTAAGTAGATTAGACTACCTACCAATTTTCGATACATTGTTGCATCTTCCAAAAAAATTCCTTCATGAGCACGTATTTTGGCATTTGGTTCCATCGGCGTCGAAATCGGCTTGCATTCGAGCATTCCGAACCTCTTTAATAAATCTTTGGCATATTTTTGTTGACACAGAAATATTCCTTCTTGTGTGCGATCGACCTCTAGACCAAGGAAGTGCTTGAGCTGTCCAAGTTCCTTCATCTGAAAACGAACTGATAAATTTTCCTTCGTCCGAAGAATTTCTGACTCATCGTCACCGGTTAGGATTAAGTCGTCCACGTAAACTAGTACGATAGCTAGCTTACCTTCATTGGATTTGACAAACAAGCTAGAATCTGCAGATGTTACTGAATAACCACTTTGCGTTAGAAATTCAGCAATCTTATCATACCACGCCCTGGGTGCTTGTTTCAATCCGTAGAGTGCTTTCTGCAGCTTACACACATATTCAGGATGACCTTGGCTCTGAAAACCCATTGGTTGGATCATGTAGATCTCCCGATCCAGCTCTCCATGAAGAAAAGCATTCTTCACATCCATCTGCCACAAATTCCAATCTTTATTGGCTGCAAGTGCAAGTAGGACTCGTACGGTTGTGAGTTTAGCCAGTGGACTAACCGTTTCATCATAGTCTAGTCCATACTGTTGAGAGAAACCATGAGCTACCAATCGTGCCTTGTACCTCTCAATTGACCCATCTGGACGCTACTTTATCTTGTAAACCCACTTACAGGATATGGGTTTCATATCTCTTGGCTTTGGTACCAGATCCCAAGTCTGATTTTGCTTAAGTGCATCGATCTCTTCTTTCATAGCTGTCATCCACCCAGAACTCTGCGATGCTTCTTCGAACGTCTCAGGCTCTCTTATAGTTGCTTCTTCAACTATGGCTGCATTGGCGTATTTGGGATTTGGCCTTCGTGTTCTTGTTGTCCTTCGAAGTTGAGATTGTGGAATTGATTCTTCTGTTTCACTAGGCCCACCTTCTTCGTTTGGTTGTTGATACACGCCAGTTTGCCAAGGATTCTGAGTCACTCCTTGTTCGACATCATCACCGTTTGGATCTCCTGATTCATCTGAACTTGGTTGGAGTTGAACAATATGCTCCCCCATCTTTTGTTGCAACTTGTCTCCAAATTCTTTCGAGTCTGCCAACACCTCCTTCTCTGAGGACCACCAAGAAGATGCTTCATCGAACACCACATCTCGTGACGTGTAGCATCTTCCACTCATTGGATCACAACATTTCCACCCTTTTCTCTGGCTGTCGTATCCCACAAAGATACATCTAACAGCTTTCTTGTCAAACTTGCTCCGTAAATGATCAGAAACAAACACATAACATACACAACCAAATACTCGAAAGTAGCTAACTGAAGGTTTCATGTTCCATAGTTTCTCAAAGGGTGAAACAAATCCTAACCTTGGTTGAGGAAGTCTGTTGATCACAAAGGCTGCAGTCCTCATTGCTTCAGCCCAAAACCTTCTCGGTACGTTCTTTGCATGTAGCATACTTCGACAAATTTCTGCAAGATGCCGGTTCTTTCTTTCCGCTACACCATTCTGTTGTGGCGTGTTGGCACAAGTGTATTGATGACGTATTCGGCATTCCCTTAGGTATTGAGAGAACTCACTTGAGCTATATTCTCCTTCATTGTTTGTGCGCAAGCAACGGATTTTCTTCCCCACTTCTCCTTCGGCCGAATCTTTGAACTCTTTAAACTTTGAGAATATGTCTGATTTTTCTTTCATAAAGAAAACCCACACATACCTGGAGAAGTCATCAATGAATGTCACCATGTACCGCATACCACTAATTGACTGTTGCTTAATTGGTCCGAACACATCAGAGTGAACTAACTCTAACGGTTCTTTTGCTTTAAACTTCGACTCCTCGTATGGTAATTGGTGTGCTTTACCATACTGGCATCCAGCACAGATTGTGTCTGTTCTCACGTCCAGTTGAGGAAGCCCCTTAAGCATCGACTTCTTCACCATCACACTTAGCTTGGAATAGCTAACGTGACCTAACCTCATGTGCCATAGATCTGTTGTCTCATTTTTTCTTGTCTTGTCTACATATGCAGACTCTGCTGACATTACGTAGACTGACTCCAATCGTCGCCCCTCCATTGTCGGTGATTCTGAGATTTTGAGATCACGATACACCTTCACATCTCGGGGACCGAACAAGACATAGTGGCCTGATGATGTTAGTTGAGCCACAGATAACAAATTTTTCTTCATTCCTGGGACATGATAAACATCTTGAAGTGGCACCTGGATAGTATTATATCTAGGAGTAACTATAGTCTTACCGATGTGAGCTATCGGTAACCTTGAGTTGTCGGCTGTCACCACCACACGACCTCCCTTGTACTCAGACAAGTTTTGCAGCTTCTGTTTATCACCCGTCATATGATTTGAGCAGCCCGAGTCTACGATCCAGTCATTCTTGTAGTCAATCTGTTCTGGTGTTGTTACTGTGAGAGCTAATTCTTCTTCCTCCACAGCGAACAACGCTTCAGCATCCCAACCATCTTCGTTATTCTCCTTAGAACTGGAAGTAGCAGTATTACTTTCAATAGGCTTTTTCTTGGTCCAACAGTCTTTCACCATGTGCCCCATCTTCCCGCAATTGTAGCACTCGCCATCGAACTTCCTACTATTACCTTATGAAAAACTTCATCCTCAGGCCATACATATATTATTGGCTCGTCACTATCACTTTTTGAAGCACCTTTCCGTTGGTTGGCATTATTAAGCTACAATTTTGCATCAAAAGAAGAAAGGAAATAAGGTAAACGGAGAGCATTGTTACTTAAGCTAATGTTTTACACGAATAAATCCATAGTATTCGTCAAATGAAAATACATGTAAATGAGTTGAAAAGAAATACCTTGTAAATCCGGGTAACCAGTAGATAAACCTTAAATTTGAAATAAGTTGGCTGCAAAAAGAAAAATGGAGCAAAGATTTAGCGTTTGGGGCGGCCCATGCATTAAAAAGAAGAAGAAGAAGAAGAAGAAGCCATGTTAAATCATGCATATCCCAAACGATATTCTGATCTAACCTCGTGTTTAGCCGCCTGTGCCACTTCATTGAAGAGTATATTATAAAGTGGAGGCAAAAGCTTAGGAGGGAAATTATTCACATGCTTGATGACCAAGAGTCCTACATCCTGTGCTTGCTCATTCAAAAGTATTCTCAAGTCACCTACAATGTCCTTATCTTTACATGCTCGAAGCAAAAAATTCTTGAGCTCCTTGATGGGTTTTGTATCCTAGTATCAGGGAAGAAAAAAGAACAAGAACTCAGTATCAAATCCATGTACATATGGCTCTCCAACCAAGAGGTTGAGACTCTCCAACAGCAGCAGCAATGCAGTTAAAAAATAAAAAAATGTTGCTTGCCTTATACCGACCCAAGTTTAGGGCAGTAACAATGGAGTATAGACAATCATCATTTTCGTCCTCTTCATCTTCTATTTTGACCACCGTACCTACTGTGGTCTGTTCCAGAATCAAGTCTACAAAACCACTCAAATCCCACTGCTGGTCATCCAGGTAAGTATGCAGCAAAACCTTCACTCCATGGAAATCTTCAGGTTTTGGACTGAAGAAGTCAAAGTCTAATTGGACAATTCCCCGTCCAGATAAACAGATCTGTAAGAATCGAGAAGATTAAAATTAAAAATCAAAAATTAGCACTTGAGCTTTGCTTACTCCATCATTTTCTTCTTCACTATCAGTTTCTTCTTCACTGGAAGATTCGGAGAGCACACCCTTCCCTTTCATAGAGTGCTTTTTGATCTCGTTACCTAGAAATTAACATATTGATACAAACAATACATTACTGAATGTCTAAGATAAATGAAGAAATATAGAACATTCTCAAGTGGTGTTTGGGTTCTAATCTTTTGGCAGATGATAGCAATATCCCAGTAACCAAAATTGTATACAACAGAAAAGATAAACGAAGGGAGAAAGTGAAATTACTATGCAATACCTTGGGATTTGAGGGGAACTTTCCCGTCCGACTTAGAAGAGCTCAGGTGCTTCAATTTGGTGGACTTGGAAGCAACCAAATCAGCACTACGGGCAAATGAGGAGAAGGTTAAAGGCCTATGGCGGCGATTTGATGGTCGGCGGGTCATAACTTACTTTCCTTTATGTTGCAAAACGAGAATGACCTGATACAAAGATCAAATAACATTATAAAGATACAATCTAAAAAATCTTGTAGGTGTTTTATGGTCGTCTTAGAAGGATAACTAATAGAACAAAATCATTATAAAGATACAACAAAATCATGAGACGCAGATTTGTTAAAAATGAGAAATGATTCAACTTGTAAGTTTTCCATGAAAAATTTCACCAAAGGATAATCGGTCAAATTTAAAAAGTAGAGAACAGTCGTACGCTTGGTACTCTTAGCAACAACGGAAACTAGATGTTGGATCAGGTACAACTTACATACACAAGTTCTATTCTATTCTCAATACCGGAGCAATTAACAGAATAGAAATCTTTAAGCTCAGAAAAAAGATGAATGAGACTGATTTTTAGACACACATTAACGTTCACCAACTAATATCACTATGATAGGATTACAAGATCGAAATGTGTTCAATCAACAATCCAAACTAGAAAATCAGACCCATATCTACAACATCTCTAAATTCCATCTATTAGGCTTCAAAATCAAATTAAACGTCTCTACTTAAGAGGGTTTTCTTCCAGTGCCATCACCAAATGGCCTGAAGGGGTTTATTCATTTCTGAAGAACAGACTGTTATTAACATATTACATCATGTCCTCTAGTTTCTCCTAATTTTGAATGACAAGCAGCATTAATGAGTTTCTAGGGTTTTCCCATATAAGAAAAACAACAACAACTGATAATCTTGACGAATTCTAAAATGAAGGATGAATGATATTTGATAATTTCAAAAAATAAATTGAATTGATCAAATGTACCTGATTACAAGCAATTCATACCCAATTTCTAAACAATAACGATTTAAATCATACCCATTCACTAATTTTATCTGTTATAATGGGTGATGTTGTGATCCGAGATCAAATAAGTGACAGAATTTGGGGTTAGTGAAAGTGGAAAAAGAGACCTAGAGAAATACCTATATAATGGGCAGAATTAGGTTTTATGAGTTGTATAGGGTTTTCTTTTACTTTAAATGAATATTTATTTATAATGTTTGATGTATATAAATATATTATATAGTTATAAATTCAAAAACGAGATTTTGAGAGTTACTTCGAAATTTCGGGGAAAATTTTCGTGAGATCTCGTTGTCCCAGTATCCCGAATTCGTTCGAGACGTGATCTATATCCGAGATTGACTATTTAATACCACCCATACTTTATAATTTTAGTGAAGAATTTTTGGACTGAATTTTTGTTCGTCTTTGGTGTTTTTTTTGCCGGCCGATTGACCACTTTCGGTTAGTCTCCACTCCTTCTTTTTTTTAAGTTTTGTTATTTGTTATTTTACGGTTTTTTACTTCTCTTAAAAAAAATTACTCTTCTAATAATTGCACGCAATAAGATCCCGTACTCAGCAAGATCCTGCGGCCACCTAATATATATTAAAATATTATTATTTTAATGTTCCTAAATTTTGCTCTTCTCTGTAGTTAGTCCTTGCATTAATAGTATTATTAAATATATATGAAAATACTGCAAGCGACTATATGATAGATGAAGCATAGAGTCGCGACTAACAAGTCAGTTCTCTCATTAAACCCTTGCTATCACCTTGGTCGGTCCCTTGCTTCCACCTTGGTCGGTCCCTCTCTACCACCTTGGTCGGTTCCTCTCCACTACCATGGTCGGTTCCCTCTATTACTTCTTGATTGGTATCGCTACCAACAAAGTCCTGAACTTCTCTACTTTGTTATTCACAGTAAGACGAAATTAAAATTATTTCACAATTACTAACACTAGTATTTACATAAACTTAGCGCTCACAAGAGCCTAGCGCTTACACAAGTCTATTAATCACACGAGTCTAGCGCTAACTTAACATTGTCACTCACACAACTTCAAAAGTCATATTAGCACAATTTATGTCTCAGCTGGCACAATGATGCGCTTCAACTACCAATATCAATATTAATCAGACTCTCAAGCACAATGATTTATTAAGCATCATTGCTAGCCTCAACAACATGTTAGACTCAGCAGGATGCTAGTCTCAACAATATGTTAGTCTCAACAATGTGCTAGTCTCAACAACAAGCTAGAATCAGCAACATGATAGACTCATCAATATGCTAAGACTAAAAATCTAGCTAGGTCAACGATTGACCAAATAATACACGTCTATAAAACAGACTCAAACCATGTTTGAGACATCAACAGTCAAATTGGTGGATATTCACTAGGGTTTTGGTCTGGCGGCCTACAGCACGTGCGGCGTAACAATACACCCACGACAAAAAAGTATAAAAGTCATGTCAACAGTTGAAGGAGTGAATGGAATAGTGGTCGTACAACTTCCAAGTCCCACTAACATAATGGAGTCGGTTTTCACCATGATCTCCACTTCTCTTCTCTCTCACTCCTCTACAACTGTCATCACTTATGAGATCAATATGTTAACTTCCACTTATATAAATAGGTTCTTCAACCAATCGAAAAAAAAAACAAAAATTTTCTGGGATAAGAGTTTCATCTCATAAGCACTTGAATGATCACAGAGCTATCATCTTATAGATTCTCAGAAAACTCACTTTCGTCTTCATAGCAGTTCAACTCATCTTACATTCAATTCCATTGATCTCAATACTCTCTCTGCTTCCCTCCCTACATATCAACCCTTCTTCTTCCTTCGTGACTGAAGCGAAATCGGAAAGGTCATTTCTTGATTTAGGTCAATTTCGTAAAGATTGATCTCTCGAATCATAAAAATACTTCTACAGTATAAATGTTTGGTGTTTAAGCGACTTGATCTTACGAGTATTAACCTACTTGATCATTTTTCCTTTTTTACCCTTCAATCGTTTTATCCCACAAATATTTTGGCGACCACAGTGGGAGATTATATCTCAGTTGTGATACCAATTCTTCGATTTCTTCATTTTTCTCAATTTCAAAATGGTCGGTCTTAGACTAGATCTTACAATCACTATCCCAAACCTGACTTCTTTGATATTAATGGTAACGTCACTGGTGTTATTTCTGCTACAGTCAACGAAACCATCAATGACCTCCGCTCTAATGGCACAACGAGAATCAGAAGTACACGGGGTCCAATATCGCTCGCCATGGCTGAACTTGAACAGAGACAAGAGGCCATGTTGAGAACTCTAGCGAGGTTGGAGCATTCATAAAACATTATCTTCGACTTCCTCCACCGCTTGACGGAGGAACTAAGGCGTAGCGCTATTTTCTGGGATTGGGGACTTCTTCTCTAACGAACGCGCCCTCCTCTCATCACATTGGGAGTTTCACTACTTGCGAGAAACTAGTAGGCCAAAAAGATACTTTCCTCATCGAGAGCTTATGTGAGCTTCTGTACTTCTCCAAAGAACAACGAGTAGACACGTTGACCACTCTCAATCGTATTGCTTTCGATGCGCATCTGACATTATCGTCTCCAAAGGTTTCAGAAATATCCATCGCATCTCACCCTCTTATAAGCAATATCACCTTCACTAAATAAGACATGATGGATGAAGAAGCTCATAATCGAGCCTTATATGTAACCACACGTATCAAGGATTTTAAATTCAAGAGGGATCTCATCGACACTGGTGCAGCTGCTAACATCATTCCTATTAAGACTCTTAGAACAACCAGAGTTCAGCAGAGCAAGATCACACATCACCATATTGTGATGAAAGACTTCGAAGGGAATCACACTAAAACTTACGGCTATGTCTACTTAGATGTGAAGGTAAGACCAATCCAATTGAAAGTAAAATTTCATGTGATTGAGAAAGAGTCTGAATATCACATGATACTATGACGACCATGGCTTCAGGACAACAAAGTCATCCCTCAACTTACCACCAGTATATGAAGACTATACTTAACGATAAAATCATTTGCATAGCCGCATCATCATTTCCTTATGCTCCAGTCTACGATGTCGAATTCTTCAAACAAATGGATGATAAACGCGACCCGCCAAACAAGATCTATAGTACGCCACTGCCTACTTGGGCATAAATCGAAGAGGCTGACTGACTATTATCTCCAACACCTAATGAAGAGGTCAAACTCTCTAAAATACCTCTCTCAGCAGACTTTGCAAAGAAATACCATGCGATTGCTAGGATTCCAACTCACTCTCACACCAAGAGAGGGCACAACTTTGTCACTGGTTACGATACTGAAAGAGGGTAATCTACCTTCTTCACCGCTATTAGAAATTAGCAGGGAAGGCTGCTGATGAGCGTTCCTGCTCAGAGGAATTCAATAATAATGAACCGATGCAAGATGAAGAAGAAGTGCAAGACGCGTCATGGAAGTTGGAGGATGGCACAGACTCAACAAAGGATGAGCTGGAGACAGTCGACATCGGTACGGAAGAAATGCAAAGACCCATCTCTATTAGTTAAGTTCTTTCACCAGATGAACGGGAAGGACTTATAAATATCCTCAAAGAATATAGAGATACATTTGTTTGGACTTACGAAGAGATGTTTTGGTCTAGATGATAATCTAGTTACTTATCATCTACATATTATCCCTGGATCTAAACCTGTCAAGCAACCACAAAGGCAGTGCAGGCACGAAGTGGAAGAGAAAATCAAGGTCGAAATTCAGAAACTACTCGCTACTGGATTTATCAAGATTATTCAACATCCCACCTGGCTAGCTAACGTTGTTCCTGTCAAGAAGAAGAATGGTCAAATTAGATGTTTTATAGACTTTAGGAATTTGAATAAGTGTTGCCCCAAAGAAGCTTTTCCACTTCTTAACATTGATATGCTAGTCGATACTACCAGTGGCCATGGCATGTTCTCTTTCATGGATGGCTACAACGGCTACAATCAAATAAAGATGTATGAACATGATGCTAATAGGACTGCACTCCGAACTCCAATCGAAAATTTCTATTATATTGTGATGCCTTTTGGTCTAAATAATGCAGGTGCTACTTACCAACGCGCCATGACTGCAATTTTCCATTATATGATACATAAGAAAGTAAAGGATTATGTTGACGACGTGGTTGTCAAATCCAAAACTCGAGCATCCCACCTACAAGTACTACGCTAACTGTTTGAAACATGTCGTGAATACAAATTGAAAATAACCCCCTTGAAATATGCATTTTGGTGTTTCATCCGGCAAGTTCCTAGGATTTCAAGTAACAGCAGAACGAATCAAGGTAGATCCAGTCAAGACTCAAGCAATCACCACCATTCCTCCACCATGAACGGTGAGAGAGCTTAAAAAATTTATGGTCAAAGTATCATATATCAGGCATTTTATTCCAGGTTTAGCTCAATTTGTAGCCTCGTTCACTCCATTGCTGAAGAAATGGGAGAAATATGTTTGGTCCTCCAATCAACATGAAGCATACTGCAAGATCCAAAAATTACTGTTGGCAACAACTGTCATGAGATATCCTACAACGGGATGACCTCTACTTCTACACACAACCTCCATTGATGTTGCGACAGGATCCCTTCTCGCTCAAGAAGATGACATGGGAGTTGAGTACCCAATCTGTTACATCAGTCGTTCACTGAAAAACGCCGAACTCAGATATCCCAAAGCAGAAAAAGCATGTCTATCATTGGTTCATGATGTACAAAATCTCAGGCACTATCTATTATCTAACAGAGTAATGTTGGTTTTTAAAGATGATCTTATACGATTTTTTACTATCAATGACGTCCCTAATGGGAAGAGCAGCGAAGTGGCTACTTCAAATGTCAGAATTTGACATATCATCTGTCTCTCCAAACACGGTTAAAGGACAAGTAGTGGCAGACATACAAACAGCCTTCCCAAGTGAAGACACTACCATATTGCATGAGGACGTACTTGGAAAATTTCCATAAATATCCCTTGTCAAAGAAGAAACGTGGTTGTTATACTTTGAAGTCTGCTACTCCTAGCAACAATACAGGAGGATCCAGTGTAGTTCTAGTGTCTCCAGCCGGTGAAGTCTTCTCTCATTCGTTCAAATTATATTTCGTATGCACTAATAATTCAACAGAGTATGAAGCCTTCTTAATAGGACTATCGTTAGCCAAGCAAGCTGTAGAAGGACACCTGGAGATAAGAGGCGATTCGAAGTTTTTGGTCAACCAGATGAATGGAGTATATTCTCTCAAAGAAGTGACACTAGCTCCTTATAGGACCAAGGCTCAGAAGTTATTAACTCACTTCGCCAAACGGAAGTCCATATTGGGCGAGCCAACAACATGCATGCTGATTCCTTAGCTACTCTAGCTTCTAAGTTGCAATTCGAAGGGCTAGAGAAAACATAGACATCATTTTAAGGATGTCCAAGCATATTTTGCAACGAATATAAATGTTGCTTAAATAAAATTATTCGTTGTTTTATTTATATATTAAGCAACGTTTATAAACGTTGCATAAAATTTGTAACGTCGTTTTTACAACTGATATAAACGTTGCTAAAATTCTAGGAGACAGAAATATCTGTCGCCAATCAATGATTTTGGTGTAGTGGTTGTTTTCGACCAACCAATAAGATTTGTTTGAATTGGGCGCAAATCGAACTTCCCAAACTATCCACATAAGAAAAACGAGATGGTGGAAATTCCACACATAATTTCTTTTTGAGATATGGGTCCAAGCTTATAGCTCATTAATGGTTTCTCATCAACTCCAATAAGAAGGAAGTCAGGGGCTTAATCCCCACCGTAAAGTTTATAATTTTATTAATGTAGTTATATAGTTGGGTTTGGCGGGTGAATATGGTAGTAGGAGCAGTCTGTCTGGCTAGATTCGGTTAGAGACCTGAGTCCGACTTTCACATAAAAAAAAAATAAAAAAAAAAATAAATTCCTTCATCAAGTCCTAACCCGCCATATAGACAACCTACATCAAGAAAGAACCCTAAAAATAAGGACTAAATTCCCAAAATTGTTCCAGAAAGTTACCAATTCGTTTGAGGGTGTACGATGTACCAATCGAATGCCCTAGAACTGTTTTATCCTATATGAACTTTTTGGTATACTAGTGGCGGAACAGGGATCCTAATAAGGGGTGGGCTTAGCTATATTTTGACCTGAGCTTAATTATAAATTTAATACATAGTATTTTTAGCCCAACCAAAATAGGTATGTAGTAGAGAATTAGGGGACTTGAACTAGGGGAAACCCAGTACTACTTCCGCCTCTGGGTACATCCCCAAGTAAAACTGGTAAAGCCTGAAGCAATTTTCTCGTAAGAATTTAAGACACATCAGAAATGTGGTAATTACAAGCATACCCTGACAGTTAATTCAAGAAGTAGAATGTGAACAGTCATTTTCGTGAAGTAAGATGGTCATTTTCATTTTGAAATTCATTCATTTCTAATTATGGAAGAGATATGTTTCAAGAAAAGGTAAAAATGAAAGTGACAGTGGAGAAACGTCTCTGTTAGACACCACAACACGATTTCATCAATCCAAACCTATATATGATGATGAATCATTAAGATTTTCTTGGTTAACAAAAACAAACAAACAAAAAGAGTCTGTCGTAGTCACTAACATAAATAATTTAATTTACATAGTAAGTATGGTTTTACTTTTACCATTATTGGCACGCACAACGCACCTGCGCTGCAGTTATGGGTCATGGATTAAGGTGACAGGTGTTGTATAAAGGAGGTTAAGATTCAAGGGACACCTATAAATAGAGAGAAAAAAACAAAATTATACGGACTAGGTGGGGGTGTTAATGCAGACGAAAGGAGTACTATCGTGGTATATGGCTTTATATATGCTGCTGCTTCTGAGATTAGACAAGCAAAGATCTTGGATCAAATCTATGAGAAATGCCGCTACCTTCCAAGATAATACCACATGTAGGTTGGATTTTAAACTGAAAAAAGAAACAAAAGTGAAAGTTTATCATTCCAAAAAATAAGACAACAATGTTTAAAGAAAAAGAAAGAAAAAAAAAACATTTTTTGTTTTACTTGCATAGCTTTTTATAGGCTTTATAAAACTTGGGGTTCATGAGGATAATCGTTTTGTGGATGACATTATTGGAGATATATAAATATATCTGATAATAAAAACAGAAGTTAAAAATGAAATTATTTTATATTTTTAAAAATTATTTTAAAATATCGAAATTAGTTTTGAATTTTGAATTTTAAATTTTTGAATTTTTAAAAATTAAAAAATAATTTTTAAATACATATCCAAACACGTTGGTCTATATTAATAAAAAGGGCAAATTAAGAAGATTTAGTGCCTAGACTAACTATCGACAGTTAAATGGTCCTAAAAACCGTAACTTTAATCTTTTGTCGTGATAGGGCAAACCTGACAGCATTTGCATAGCACAAAAAAAACACGAATTCAAATATATTCTGCCAAAATGCCTGTCCTACCCCCAACACCACCTAGTTTTTTGTTTGATCTTCTAACTCTGGATAGAAAGAGGGCCAAACAGTCCAGGTAAACTCTGTCTCATGTTCATTAGCTTAATAGATAATGTTTTTGTATCAAAGAAAATAGAAAGAAAAAAAGAAATTTGGCCAAAAAAATTCATACCGTTTTTTTTATATACGGTTGGTTTTGATAATAAATAAAAAAATTATTTAAATATCATTTAAAAACGTTTAAACAACGTAGAATTAATTATTATTTTTCCTAGACTAATACCACATACATAGATGTCCAAGATTGTAGATTTTCCTTTTGAAAAGGACAAAAAATATAAGAATTCCATCCATCATGTGCTTTCATGTTTCTGCAAACTTTTCCTGTTTGGGACATTTCTGTTAATTTTTTTTGTTTGGGGTATTTCTGTATTAATTTATGTTTGGATATTTTTACAAGATGATCTCTTATTGAGGCATTTCTCCAAGATGAAGTATGGGAGGTATTTAGGTCATTTTTCGCACGTGAGGTCTCGACACGCATAGTTAACGGGAAATCTAACAGAATGGTAAATCCGGGGGCAGAGTCTAAGATGACCACCCAAATTAGAGCATTTCTATAATTTTCCTTATAATTAACAAGGCCTAAATAAAAAGAAAAATTTATGGGCTGACGGGTAAACAATAACTAAATAGGCTACTCTACATGGAGTTTTGTGAAAATATGCACAAATAAATTTTGGGATTTTTTTTTATATAACTTCGTTTTAATATTCCCATTGTAAATATTCAAACATTACAATTTTGTCCTGTTTTCTTCTTTTCCATCTCGCTTTTTTGAAAACTTACTAACCGGAGAGTTAATTGCCGCATGATAATCTTTTTCTCTCTCCAAAAATACTGACTTACCCCTAACTACTTGACTCAACTTCAAATTAACCGTTGTTACTCTCTTGGTTACACAACCAGGGAGATTCATCTAGGAAACACTTGTTGGACGAAATATGACTTCATTCTAACAGTATCTTACCCTTTCAACTTTTTCATCCCTATAAGAATCATAACACATTCACTTCCTTCTAACATTACGAATTGTTGCTATGACTTGACAAATATGTAAGCCTTCCATAGTAAAATTACAAGCAAATAAAACACAAGTTTAATTCTAATAATAATAACTAATTTCATACCACATAATGTTACTTCAAGTCCGTCCAACATAAGATCTCCAACATAAAAACAAGGAAATAAACATCCTAACATAACAAGTAATTTCCATCCATACTTCCTTCAATACAATCTGCATCACTGGGCAATACGTTCTGCATCTCCTTTACCTGAAAATCAAGTTAACATAAAATGAACTGCAACCGTAAAATAACCTAAAATGAAAAACTAGCACTAAAACTTGTTTATCTATATAAAGATAAAATTAGTTAATTGGCTATGTATTTCATATGCGAGGTTGCATGGAAAACAAAAGATATAAGAAAGCGTTTGTTAGTTCTTGGCAAAAATAATGAGGGATGAATATGTGAATATAAATCTAAGATAAAATCTATTAAACTAAATATAAATTTAACAATTACAGTAGTTAAGAATCTATGTTATTACAGTTGGTAATACAAACGAGATATAATGCTATTGGCACACTTCAAGTCTCTATTAAGAACAATTGCAACACCAACACTAAAATACAATAATGTTACTACTCAAGCCTAAATTACATATGCGAGGAAACGAAAGAAATTGAAGATATGGAAACTAACCAAGTTTTACTTGTTGCAGGCCTTCAACACTAATAGTTTGAACAGTTTCATCAGTCAAAGCCCAATGAAGGGAGACAGGGTCACTTGCTGCGAGCAAGTTGTTAAGTTGTATCCACTCTTCTTGTAGCAGGAGGGAAACTTACAGGAGCGCTTTCTTATCCCTTCCCAAAATGTGTATAAAAATAAAGCACCCAATATGAAGCTCACTAAAGAAGCAATACATGACCTATCAATAACAAATTCTTATCATAGTCGAATTACAAATAATAAAGAAATTTTAGCTTATTAAAATTAAACTAAAAAAAAAAAATTAATGTACAAAACATAGAACTTGGAACATATATTAAATTGTTTATTACTAAAGACACATAACAAGTACGTAAAGAAGGTAAACGCCAAGAGAAGCAAATAGACACGCTTTGGTGGAAATTCATACGAGTGTAAATTAACTTATGAATTTAAAAATCTAGTAAGCTTAATGAACCATATAATATATGTTCCAAGTTCCATTTCCAAGTATCTAGCTATTGGGATTTGAGACTTGAGAGAACAAAAAAATAATAATTAGTTAATCAAACCATGAAACCGGTTTGATTGATACACAAAACAACAATTCAAACGACTATATCGTGCAAATATAAATAGTACTAGCTACATAACACATAATTGACCACCAACAATTTTGATCCTTTACCGGACAAACCATTATAATTGAGGTGGGTACGTAGACTTAGATTGGTTGTACTCCTATGCCAAATCCATAAGGATTTGTCAAGGTTTCAACAAGACCGGGGACCTGTATAGCCCATACCTCGTTCCTTTCGATACAAACATATCAGATACCAAACAATAGTACTGCAGTTTGCAAAGAATTAATATCAACACTTTAGGATTAAAGGGTGTTTTTTGTACTTCCGCCAATTTGAAACCAAAAGGTTAAAATAAACTGAATTTACGTAAAAACACAATCAAACCCTAGTTTCCATGATCAACCCCTAACTCAAGAAATTGCAAATTAGGAAGATAGAACACGAATTCAAGATACCCATTACATCAACTTCATGAATCAGATATTAGACACAAGTTGAGAAAAAAATCCCTAATTTTTGTTTAAAGCCCTAGTTTGAAATTCACAAATTTCAATTGTCAACATGAATTCATGATGATTTCTAGATGCGCCTTTCTAAGTTTCAAAGAACTACGTTATCATTCGCAGGTTTATTAAAAAAAAACTCAATTCAATAAAGCAATTCTAATTCAAATCGAAAGTGAAATTGAAAAAATAATTTTACCTCTTCAGGCCAAGCATCCAATGATCTACGAGAATAAATGGTTCTCAAGTCTCAACTCAGTTCCTTTAATTTTTTATATTAAATCTTAGGTTTCTTGTGTAGCCAAAGAAAAACTAGTTGAGACTGAAAAAACCATAAAAATGAAGATGGAAAGCGAATATATTTTTTGGTTTTTACAATTAAGCGTAAACTAGTAAAACGAAGATAAATTTTTCTAGGTGTTACACACAGCTGACTCCATTATATCATCAAGTTCGCATGTGAATTTTTTTTTAACAAAATCTTAGATATCTAATTAACAGTAAGGTTATATATGTAATTTAGCAAAAAACAAGGTCATTAACATAAGTCGGACTGTAAAGTAGGGTTATATAAGCATAATCCACGTAAATTTTAGAAGGAGGTATGCTGGTGCCCCACTTGTCGATCCCCCATGGATATAATAATCATTAAAATTGGATTGTTATATTTCGTGTTGGAGTTGAGTTAAAAGTTAATAACTATGCATCTATCTCTCTCAAATTACAGACATCACACCCAATAATATTACATTTACAGTGTACTTATTGTACTGTCACTTTCTTTGCCTTCATGCATAAATCTCTATATCTCTTTATTTCTCTTTAGGGCATAATCTCTTTCAACACACACAGTACACAGATTCACTTCTATAAAAAGTAGTAGAAGCATTAGGCAATTGCAAACTAGCTAAACCATATAAGCCTACACTTCTCAAGTACTAAATAATACCAGCAATAGTAGACATAGTAGCAGTAGTATTTATATCAGGTAGTTTTGGCAAAATATAGTTACTCAACTAGGTTCTAATTAGGAAGTACACAGCCAGAACCCAATATCACTATCAGTTTTTTGAATTATAATGGCTAATTCGAACTACGTATACTGCAGCGACACTGCAGTTCCAAATCGCCAAATCCCTTTCCCAACAGTTGGTACCACATCAGGAGGAGGAGATGAACAACAGCAACACTTTGTTAATGGTGGTTCTCACTACCATTGTGACTACTTTGCTGGTCCCCAATTTCCAGGTTTTGTTTTTCTTTTATCTTTTTGTAGTACATTACATATGCTCTGCGTATACACGCTGATTCTCTAGCAGATTCTAATTAACCGTGGGCAACTAATGTAAAATTTGATTAGTATCGGTTGGGACAGAGATGATGAAATTGTGGTCTAGTTGTGTGAATGATGCCGAGGCTGAAAATGGTGGTGGAGTTCGTGAAGCAAACATCATTAACAACCAGGTGGATATGAGAAGAAAGAAGACAAAGTTGACGAGTGAACAAGTAGAGGCATTGGAAAGGAGTTTCCAGGAGGATATAGAGATGGAGCAACGACAGCCAACTGGTAGAACTATCGAGCTAAGAAAGAATAGAGTTAAGTTGGAGCCAGAGAGGAAAATGAAGCTGTCTGCGGAACTAGGACTCCATCCTCGTCAAGTAGCGACATGGTTCCAAAATCGACGTGCTAGGCTCAAAGGAAAGCAAATCGAACGACTGTACGATGTACTTAAGCAGGATTACGAAATCGCTTTAAGGGAAAACCAACATCTTCATCAAGAGGTTAGTAGCTATATCTATAGATATGAACATGAAACTTATAATGTGTGTGTATATATATACATGACTACTAACAGGTACTTCATGTTTATGCATTAAGGTTATGTCACTGAAAGGCAAGCTTGACGTTTGCCGGTCTATGCAAGATTCAACAGCAACCGTGGAACATGGGTCGCTAATGCAAGCTGAGTATAACGTTGTTGCTGAGAGTACAAGGACATCGGTTGCAATTCAAGGACGAACCGGACAAAACTCAAACACAAAGATTTCAGAGCGCAACAGTTATTTGTGCAGCGATGAAGCCGACTATTATTCAACTGACTCATTTCCCTATTGGGGTGTTTCGCCGGAGTATCCCTAATTAAATAAGCAGATGGCTATAGTTAGTACTACATTAACTTAGTTAATCTAAAAGTAAAATTCTACCGGAATTGAGTTGGTTGGGTAGGAGTTGGATGAACGTGTACGGGTTAATTATGACTTTTTTTTTATCTTTAGGAAAAGCAAGAGGTACATTCGCTTGGCTCTAGCTTGTTACCAAATATTGATGTACTTTGCATGGATTCTAGTGTATTAACTATTAACTAAGCAATCTTTAATTGATCACCTAAAACACATGTACCTTCTGTTGGTTTTAAAAAAGCAGTCAATTTAATGTAAAGCGACTAGCTACTTTTAGTAATCTTTTGTTTTCCGTCGGTCACTAACATGTCCCACTGATGTTACTCTAGATACTGGATGATAATATATAATAATGATTTAAATTTAAATTTAAGTTTATTAGTATTAGATTCTTTATCAATAAAAATAAAAATCACTAATCCATTTTACTAATTTTTAAATAGTGCCATAATTTTTCTTTAAAATCGCTAATCTAACTTGATCATGATTTAAGACCTCCGGTTCTAGCACAAATAAGATTACTTTTTTGTCACTTTATTTATTTTTGGATCAAGTGCAATTTCCAATTGACTACTAAAATGTTATACAAATTCTCCTAAACTACCAATCATAACATATTATATAAAATTTACGTTTATCAAAAATGGATTATTGTGATTCATGAGTCTCATGAATAAGTATATTATTAAAATATTTTATAAAAAGGTCATAAGTTTATAAATTAATCAGGGTCTAAGCCATGGAACATACAATTGATACAAAATGGTCATAGATTGACCAAAGACTAGTTTGAACGTTTGATTTTTACTAAAACACCTCTATAAAAATGATAAAATTATAAATTACCCCATATATTAAGGATTAGATTTTTTGTAAAAGGGTTATATATTTATGTTTAACTTTTACAAAAAAGTCAGAAGGTATTAGCTTGACCAAATTCAAAAAGTCACTAACTACTGACTTAACAGTCTCTGGTTAGTCTACGGTCCTTTTGCATAAAATGCATGTTTTACGATCCACACCCTAATTAGATTATGAACTTACGATCCTTTTACACAACATCTCTATAATTTTTATTAGTTTAGGGTATAATGTTTGTGCAGTGTTTAGAACTGACTTTTTTGTAAGTACCCTTTCAAATACTCCAACTAAGGTATTCGACTGTTGGTGAAGAACACCTAATTAACTAAAGGTACATTAATTAAATATTCCTACAAATAAAGCCCTTCATAAATATCTCTACACAAAATATATATATATCCTCCACCTTCTAGAAATCTTATCCATTTAAAATTAGGTTACCTTAATACCCTCACTCATTTAATTTTTTCCTTATCTATCACATATAACATTTTTTTTTATTTCCAAAAACAACAAATTCTTTTCTCTATCACTTAACCGCCACCATCATTTCACTACTACTCCAACTTGGCTAGTGATGGTGGTGGTGCTAGTGGTGGTGATGGTGGTGGGGATGGTGGTGCTAGTGGTGGTGGGGTGGTGGTGCTAGTGGTGGTGGTGGTAGAGTGGTGGTGGTGGTAGTGGTAGAATGGTGGTGGTAGTGGTAGAATGGTGGTGGTGGTGGTAGTGGTGGTGGTAGAGTGGTGGTGGTGGTAGTGGTGGTGCTACTAATGGTGGTAGAATGGTGGTAGTGGTGGTGATGGTGGTCCTAGTGGTGGTGCTAGTTGTTGTGGTGGTGGTAGAACGGTGGTGGTGGTGGAATGTTGATGGTCGTGGTGGTGTCAACATCTAAATTTGATACCAAAAATCCGGTGTCAACATTTTAAAGTTGACATTAAATCTGGTGTCAACAACCTAAGTTGACACAAAAATTGAAAACTCAGAAAAAAATTATGTTGTTAACATCATAATAAAATCTGGTGTCAACAACCAAAGTTGACACGAAAACTAAAAATTCAGAAAAAAGTTATGTTGTTGACACACCCAAGTTGACACCAAAAACTAGTGTCAACAAACCCAAAGTTGACACCAAAACTGAAAATTCATAAGAAAAAAATATGTTGTTGACATCATAATCTGGTGCCAACAAAACCAAGTTGACACCAAAAACTAGTGTCAACAAGCCAAAGTTGACCCCAAAACTGAAAATTCAAAAAAAAATTGTTGTTGACATCATAATCTGGTGTCAACAAGCCAAATTTGACACCGAAACTGAAAATTCATAAAAAAGTTTTGTTGTTGATATCATAATCTAGTGTCAACAAACTAAAGTTGACACCAAAATCTGGTATCAACAAACCCAAGTCGACACCAAAACTGAGAATTCAGAAAGGATTTATGTCGTTAAAATCATAATTTGGTGTAAACAAACAAAAGTTGACACCAAAATCTGGTGTCAACAAGTCAAAGTTGACACCAAAACTGAAAATTCAGAAGAAAAAAAATATTGTTGACATCATAATCTGGTGTCAATAACCCAAAGTTGACACCAAAATTTAAAATTCAGGAAAAAAAAACTATGTTGTTAACATTATAATTTGGTGTCAACAAACCAAAGTTGACACTAAAATTTGGTGTCAACAACCTAAGTTGATACCAAAATTCATATACCCAAATGAGTGAATCTAGCGTGAATCGAACACACATCTTCTGACATTGAGTCAGCCGTGCTACCATTGCACCACAGATTCATTTAATATAGGTACTTCAATGTTTCTACAGTTCAAGTGTAAATAAATTAACAAAGTTGATTACCATTTCCATAATAAATATGAATGAACAACTGACTGTGCTAAAGTTTTACTTGTGCCATAAAGGAAACTTCATATTAGAAGTGTAACTGTACATGTGAAACCTATGAATATGGGATCACACGAGTGCATGAACAACTTGTGGTTACTAGGAATGAAAATTTTACAGTAAAAATAAAAGTAAACAAGTATTAAATATGTAACACAATAGATCAGGGAAAGTGGTGGAAGTAAACAGGCTAGTGGGAGTTACCACGAAAGTAACAATTAAGTCTAGAATTATGTAAGCAAATACATGGTTTGGTTTAAAGAGGAGGCCAAAATTATAAGAATTCTTTTCAAATGCGAATTCAGGCTATTAAATGTGCAAAAGATATGTTGGACGCACACATTATAAAGAATTCTTTTCAAATGGATCATGTTTAACGAAGGGCACTCAATATCTATCTATCTATTCTATAACAAATGACATTGGCCTTTTTGGTTTTGATAGTGTACACCTTCAATTAGAATCACTGAAGTTTGATCTAACCAAGTACGTAATCTATTTCTTCAATTAGAATCACGGAAGTTGCATGTTTCTTCGTTTCAACAACCTATAAACAACAAATGATGTTCCTAATCATAAGAAGCTGAGTGAAGTTCATATATACATTTACACATCAAACAAAGTTTAACACAACCTGCTAGCTAATATGATTGGAACTTCTTCAAATAAACACCCACATGTTACGAGTTCCAAAACCAATAAAAAACAGTGCAAAAATTATAATAAAAAATCACTACAGAAATAGATTACTTGGTTATCAAAAATATATAATATTTCTATGTTGATTCATTAACTTATTTTGCTCCACCTTGTAACCTATATCGATAATCAAATGTTAAATTCCCCAATTGAATACAATTAGTAAATGTTTCTAGGGTTACCTTATCAAGGAGGATTAAATATGAACATCATGGAACAAAGAGCGAATCATATGAAGACGAGAGTTTGCTTCTTCATTATTTACGTCGAATGATCTCGGTTACTTAATCTCGTCTTGCCATTTTTATATGATAATTGCTCCTGAAATTGCATTAAAATCAAAATCAAAACCTAAAACAAACAATAATCACACCTAAAATAAATCAATAATCTAAAACTCAATTAAATCGAGATAAACACAGCCATAAATCTGAATCAAATCTGAAAAACTTAAAAAAAAATCCAAAAATCTCTAAAACAAAAATTACATCAACAGTTAGTTACTAAACTTCGATAAATCAGAATGCTTATCTTCACATCGATAATTGCCTAAAACGAATCCTAAAATTGAATCTCGATCTCTCTATCACATTGAAAAAAATAGTGATGAAAAGAGAAGAAGAAGAAAACGATGAAACTTTTAGTTTCTGCTGCTGTTGATGATTCAAAATTTTGATTACTGTTGTTGTTGGTTGTTCTTCAGCGAAGACCTCTCTCTTTCTGATTTGAATCTAATATAAATCCCAATCGTCGTTAGCAACAGAAATCTAGTTTAGATTACTTTATTAGGAAGATAAATCTAGTATTAATAATAAAATGAATTTGCTTCTAAAAGGTCAGGGGTATAAGTATAGTTGGTAGGAGTATTTATGAAGGCCCGCAATGCTTTTCGAAGACAAACCCATTTACACGTTATCTGCACTCCACAGTGTGGCGGGGTACCGCGATGCTTTCGATGCCGTTTGGGTTTTTTTCCTTTAATTTTCTTTTTGTTCTTTTGTTTATGAAAGAGGATGGTTTATATTAAAAAGAAAACTATGAATAAGGGATGTAGCTGATTATAAGAGGTAGATCAAAATAGATCAAAATACATCAAAATTACAACTCCATTATGGCAACAACACATCCTCCCATTTTAAAAGAACTTGAGAAATTGAATAGTTTTTGAAGCACTCCTCAACATATCTCCAAAGGATTAAAGCTTGCTTGATTAAATCCTCCGCTTCATTCTGTGTTTTGGCTGTTGATTAATTTTCTTTAATCATCTTTTTGACATGCCTTGTGAACATGGTCTAGGGTTGCTCATACTTTGGTTTTCAGCCCGGACCGAATCTTATCTTAATGGACTAAAAAACCAGGAAGCGAGAAATCAAAAATCCCATTTTAAGTGATCGGTTTTGGTTTGGCGTTACAAAAAAAACTAAAAACCCGGAAAAATTAAGTAAAAGAAGAGCACAAAAAAAACAATAAAAAACAGAATAATATAAAACCAATATATTACAAAGTTTTCTCTAATGCCACTCTCTTATCAGTGATCTTCTACCAGTGACAATAAACTTTAGGATCAAGAATTTTTTTCGTTTGTGGTCAAAAGGGACTGATTTAGTCAAATGGTCAAAAAGGTAACATTTTTTTTTGCTTGCTTTGGACAGCAATGATATCAGTACTGTTAAAGTTTGCGGGCATCCAACTCAAAACCAATTGGCAATGAGTG